>VZRZ01007764.1:675882-695882 GCA_013398175.1 Climacteris rufus
AAAAAAAAAAAGGAAAAAAAAAAAGCCCAAACCTCCAAACTCAAAGACTTCAGAGCAGCAGCTCCACTGTACATGGGCTGAACCTGGCCAGGAGCCCAGGTAGCACAGCTGGAAGGTCCTTAGCACAGCTGTAGGCACTGGTATAAAACCCAGGCTTCTCTAGCAAGGAAAAATGCCTGAGGTGTTACTCATGGGAATTTTGAAAACCTGTCTTATCTGTAATTACTTGCCGGGAAATTGCATTTCCGCAGTGTTTGGTTGTTAATTTCTGGAAGGGTGGGGAAGGCAGGGAAAACCTCGAGGATCCTCGAGGATCATCGAGTCCAGCCACCAACCAGCACTGCCCCTCTTCAGCTACTAAGCCGTGTCCCCAGGTGCCACATGCACACATCTTTTAAACACCTCCAGGGGTGGTGACTCAACCACTGCCCTGGGCAGCCTGTTCCACGCTTGGGGGCAGAAATTTCTGAGTGACATGAAAGCTTGTGTGTGCAACCCGCCTGTGTGACGTGGGGATGGAGATGCCTCTGCTCATCCGACCAGAGGAAGGCTCGGAGGGCTGGAGATTCCTTTGTTTCACATGCAGTGTTAGTGATGCTGAGCTGGAAGCTCGCAGAGTGTGTGTGGTCTGATTGACCTTTTTAGTTGTGGTTGTGCATGTGCATATTCTTAACTTGCAGAAGCTTTGCTGACTCCGTCTCAAAATATAACGGATGGGTAGTCAAACCACAGAAGCTCAATTTTGAGGTCAGTGCCTTGGGCTTCACAATTAATTTTGTATTTTGAAGCTTTAAAACCAAACTTAAACATAATGATTTGTACTACTTTGGCTGCTGCCAAATTCTGTAATTACTGTTGTTCAACAAGCACAATTATCTTTTGTTTTGGATTTTTAAAAACCTCGAAATCTAATGCAACTGTGTCTCATGTTCTCAGGCATTTGTGAGTGTAGAGAAGGATTTTGTAGACAATTTGAGACCATCTTGGGTCTCTAAAAGGGTGGCTTTGAGAATCTCCATTGCCCAATGTTTTGAAAGCTTTCAGCTCATAAGAAAAATTAGAATACCTCCATATTAAGCA
This sequence comes from Climacteris rufus, assembly GCA_013398175.1. Lineage (NCBI taxonomy): Eukaryota > Metazoa > Chordata > Aves > Passeriformes > Climacteridae > Climacteris > Climacteris rufus. The sequence goes on from VZRZ01007764.1 coordinate 676,963, forward strand.
TTAAAGCCATGTATTTAAGAAGAGGTTGTAAATGCAAATTAGCCAGACAATGGCATTTTAATAATGTTTGGTGAGGTTAGCTTTGCATTAGTAAGGGTACTTTAGAAGTCACATTATCTGTAGGCAATGTGGTCTCAAGGGATTGGTTGTGAATATGTTCGAGGGCTTGTGGGATTTATGGATTCATTTAATGGTGGTTTTGTTTGATTGTTTTGGGTTTTTCTTCCCACACCTACTGTTCTGCCGCTGAGTTGGTAGATTTGGTAACTCCTGTCCTACTCCACCTCCGTTCCCCTTTACATTTTCTTACTGGGCTGCATGAAAATGTAAAGGGTTACGGAATGTGTTCACTTAGCTGACCAGGATGGAAAACGTGTGAATGGAATTTGCTTGGGATGTGCCTTGCCAATGTGTTAACATCTGCACTTGAAAATGCTCTTTGCATTTTCGGTCGGTAGGTGTGTCTCCCCCAGTGTCCCATCCCATGCAGACAAAAAAGAAGAGAGACACACATTGTGTTACAGCTTCTTCTGAGGCGTGAGCTCAGACTGGCAGTCGGTGCTTTTAGCCCTTATGCAGTGCCTGAGTTTTAAAGAAGAACGTGCAAATGGTAGAGCAGAATTCCTTGCAAAACGCTTCATCCTGCTCTCAGTGTGATGCATGGTGGAAACATCACACTGAAGTCCATTCAGCTGTACCTGATGCTTGTTCCTCACAGGGCACTGTAATATTAACCTCTTCTCCGGTTTGGTGCTGCCTTTGTGATGTAGACCCTGCTGAGACTCAAGCTGGAACCCATTAGAGAGTCTCCATCAGTTCTGTAATCAGCAGCTATTAATGATATCTCTAAACACAAAGGTTGGTTTAAGCTTGTGTAGACAGCAACCAGCATCCTTAAGGATGCATTCTCCAAGCAGCAGTGTATGCTGGAGATGGAAACGGTGGTGGTTTTCACCTCTTGAAGCTGCCAGGATTATCTTTTTTCAGATCCTCAGCGTTGGTCTCCCTTCTGGTTTTCTATTTCGTAAGCTGGCCTGAAGTTTCCAAAACAGACAGAGCTGAGAGCGTTTTGCGGTGATGTTTCTAAAGGCTCTGAAGTTTTCGGGGGGCTGAGGAGGGGGAAGGTTGAGGGGGGAAGAGTGAGATTTTTGTGTGTGCGTTGTTTTTCATCTCTTCTACACAATGGAGCTTTCAGAGAACCTCTCTTAAAAGGCATAGCTACAGCCTTTGTGTGAAGGGTGTGTCTGCTGGCAGGGTTTGCTGATGCAGACAGGCTGGCTGGTGATTAACAAAGGTCATTAGACTTTGGAATCTGGCAGGGGAGTGGGGTGGTGTGTCTTCTGCGCCAAGCAGGAGAGGTCCCCAGGGACAGGGCCGGCTGGAGGCTCCCCGCCTGCTGTCCCCCTCACTCCCCCGCGCCTCCTCCTCCTCCTCCTCCTCCTTCTCCTTCTGGGAGGCTCAGCTGTGCGTCGCCTCTGCCTGTAGGACAGCTTGGACCAGTGTCTTGACGCTGTGAATGCTGTGTTTGTGGAGTGAACTGTCATGTTTGTCATCCATGGGACAGGGGAACCCATCCCTAAGGAGATGGTTTGGGGAAACCCAAGCCTCTGCTGGAGGAAAGAAGGTGCAGCTTTGAGGAGTGCAGGGGGAGAGAGCAGCAACAGGATTTGGAGGGCAAGTCATGCAGGAGAAAGAGAGATGTGTTCTGGGGATGCTGATTTTTAAAGCATCACCTAAGGAGGAGGAGTTAAAAAAGGGAGGGGGGGGGGTAAAAAAAAAAGGCAAAAAGGGCTGGTGTGGTTGAGCTGAAGCTGAGATAAGTGAGGCCATGTTGTGCACAGGCAAGAAGCTCTGAGGCTCTGAGTGCAGGAGTTGTCTGAGCTAAAATGGCTGCTCCCAAAGCTCAGAGGACTAGGGCAGCTTAGTGAGTCTTAAAGCTTCAGTGACGCAGGGGCTCATATCTCTTGAAAGTGTGATAAACACATTCAGCAGAGCTGTGGCTTGTTTGGCTGAGATGAAAGGACTAAGCTTGGGGGATGGGTAGTGAAAACTGGATGATCTGCTTTTCTGTGAAGTGCTCTAAATGCAGGAGTCGTCTGCTCCATGGAAAAATTTGTTTTCAGGTCTAATGGACTGTGCTAAAGGAGACGTGGGGTGGGGCTTCACTCACTGCTGTAATTTGATCCAGAGCAGATAGCAACCTCTTCCACACAATTTGGTCTGGTGCTTGCACATAAAAGCTTGAGTATCTCGATTATTGTAACTTTGTTAGCTGAAAAGAAGCTGGTGCAGCGTTCATTTTCTTTATTGGTGGTGAGAGAGAGTGGGGGGAGAGAAAGGACACAGTGCAGCCTGAAAAGTAATGTAGGTAAATATGTGGAGAGCCTCTGTGCTCAGACTGTCCGGAATTTGACTTGCTAGAAGTTTATTTTAGCAGGCTATCAGGAGAAGCATTCTTTCATCTAAAATCCTGATCCACTACACTCTCTTGTTTCTGTGCCTTAGTGTTTTGGAGCTTTCTCTCCACTGTGTAGGTTGCTTCCTTCATACTCCACATACAACAAAGACATGGAATTTAAATTGGTTTGGGCTGCTGTTGTGTCTTGGACCTCTGAAATGTTCGGATTGCCATCCTTTTCCAGCACATGCATGGAAGCTTAAAGAGGCAATTTCTGTATTACCATAGAAAAGTAGCTCTTGTGCCTGAGCACTACACAGGGTAGGAGGGTCTAAGTCTTTTGTTTGTCTTGTGCTTTGTGTCTCCTGTCCTTCATGGCAGCGCATACCCGTACAACCCTCTGTTGCAGGATTAATTGTCACAAGCTGAACCTCCGTGCTTCACTGTATGTTGTGCTGCTTTGTGGTTCAAGGTATGCAGGGCTTTTGGATAAATCAGGGAAGTCATAATGACTCTTGAGTCTTTGTAACTCATGTTTCCATTGTACTTTTTCAGTATCGCTATTCCTGTTTCTGTCCTTTTCTTCCTCCAGCTGTCTTGCTAAGGCACAAAGGTCGTGTCCCCAGAATAGACTAAAATGAAGCTGTAAACATTTTAACAAAGAGTGGAGGTGCCCTTAAAGCTTGGTGGAAACAGGGCAAAGCGTTCTGCATGGGTTTCATGTAACTGCATCTAACCTTGCTTTTAGGTCTATGTTTTCCACCAATATCAGGGCTGATAGGACGCTGTGAAGAAAGGCAGATTTCTCCCTGTGATAGCTTTTGGTGTGTGGTAGTGAATGAGGCAGGAATTTGCAACTTCCAGGAAGGTTAGAGTGGGTCTCATAAAGGCAGAAGCCACTGTCTTCTGATTGTAAATTTCAGTGCATGCCTGGGAGGAATGTGCCATTTCTCTTCACATGGGTTGTGTGGTCTTTGGACAAGACTGAATTCTGAGTAACAGCCCTGTGTAATGGAAAAGCCAAGAGGGCAAAGTCCATTGAATCTGTAGCCTCTTGTCAGAGACTTGACTGTTCATGGAGTTGAGTCAGCAGATTGTGAGCTACCCACACAGGACTTCTTGTAGATCTGAATAGATTCCTCTTAATAGGGTAAGGAAAAGTTGAATTTCACGCTGCTGTGTTTGTGGAATATCTGGAAATGACTGAGTCATCAAGAGCTTGGTGTTACCTGCTTTCAGGATTTGTTCCAATAGCATTGCTGTAAACTCATACCTTTCTTCTTCTCTCCTTCCTTCCCTTGTTTTTCTTGCAGAGTTTTCTAATGTAAAAGATCACCCTGAACCATGGAGGTCCTGCAGTGTGATGGCTGCGATTTTCGAGCTCCATCTTATGAAGACCTAAAAGCTCACATTCAGGATGTTCACACTGCTTTTCTGCAGCCAACTGATGTCTCTGAGGAGAGCCCTACCCAGGCAAGGTCTGGTTCCATCAATGCTAGCAACCAGACTGAGGTTGAATTTTCTTCTGTAAAGGACGAATTCGCAATTGCAGATGACATAGCAGGTAAATCTCAGCTCCAAGACTGATTTCAACTCTTAAGATCTCAACTCTTACCCTCTATTTTACATGCATATTATTTCAGTGTGTTTTAGTTTCTGCCCTTAACGTGGTTTTAAAACTTGCATTATCTTTATTGCTATGTCAGCACAGCAGATATTTAGCATCAGCCACACTGGTTCTGAGCATGGCTTTATTTTTTTACTGCAAATGCAAGCATGGAGGATGGTTTTATTTCCCAGCTTATTTTCATGGGGTTCTTCATATTGATTTTTCATTTTCAGCTTTTCATGGTTGTTCTTCACTACCATGAACCACCTCAAAATTGTCAACTTTTGTTAGTGTGCTAGTTTTCCTTTTCCCCCCAAAGATTATTTTGGAAACTTTCTGCTCAAAACTGTGCACCCCAGTCATTTATATGTAAGAAATTATGCATAATGGTCACTTTGCTGACCATTGCCAGGTGTGTAGGTATCACCATAAGTAAGTGAGGGAAGTCCTGGTGTGATTATTGGCAGTTCAGGATGTGGTTGCATTCTTGCGCATACAGGGTGGGTGGAGGAAAATCCTTTTGATTTTATTTTATTTATTTACATATACACCTTAATTCTCATTTTAGGGCAAAATGCAACAAGTCAGATGGGGACTGGAAGTTACTATAGCCAGAGCCAGACTTTCTATGGCCAGCATATGGCTCCAAATCCTAAACCAACCAGCAAGTTTTTCCAGTGCAAGTTCTGTGTGCGTTACTTCCGTTCCAAAAACCTCCTCATAGAGCACACACGGAAGGTTCATGGAGCACAGGCTGGGGGGAGCTCAGTGGGGCCACCAGCTTCTAGTTCCCTAAATTACAACATCATGATGCATGAAGGGTTTGGTAAAGTTTTCAGTTGCCAGTTCTGCACCTACAAGTCACCCAGGCGTGCGAGGATTATTAAGCACCAGAAAATGTATCACAAAAACAACCTGAAAGAGAGCTCAACTCCTCCTGCTGCTGCTGCTGCTGCTGTGTCTGAATCAACGTCTGCTTCTGTGCCAGTGCAGGAACCCTGCAAGGAGCTGCCTGCAGAGGTGGTGGAGAGGAGCATTTTGGAGTCGATGGTCAAGCCCCTGACAAAGTCTAGGGGCAACTTTTGCTGTGAGTGGTGCAGCTACCAGACACCTCGAAGGGAGCGCTGGTGTGACCACATGATGAAGAAGCACCGCAGCATGGTGAAAATACTGTCAAGCCTGAGGCAGCAGCAGGATGGAACCAGCACACCTGACGTGCAGAGCAAGAGTGCCCAGAGTGCCTCTCCAAACTCCAATTATATCTCCATGAACACAACAGGACGTGAGATGTCGAATGCTAATGTCTCAAACTTCAGGGGATCTATGGGCAATTCCCTTATCAGGCCCAACTCTTCTACATCTTCGAAGTTTTCTTCTGTGTCTTACCCTCAAATGAAGCCTAAGTCACCTCACAATTCGGGCATGGTTAATTTGTCTGACAGATCCCGCTATGGAATTGCTGATATGACAAATTCTTCTGCTGACCTGGAAACAAGCAGTATGCTAAATGACTCCAGCTCAGATGAAGAGCTAAATGAAATGGACAGCGAGAATGGCTTAAACTCCATGGATCACCAGACCTCAGGAATGTCTGCAGAGCAGCTGATGGGATCTGATGGCAACAAACTCTTGGAAACCAAGGGAATTCCCTTTAGAAGATACATGAACAGGTTCCAGTGTCCTTTTTGCCCCTTCCTGACAATGCACCGCCGAAGTATTTCCCGTCACATTGAGAACATCCACCTGTCTGGGAAGACGGCTGTGTACAAGTGTGACGAGTGCCCCTTCACCTGCAAGAGCTCGCTGAAGCTGGGTGCCCACAAGCAGTGTCACACAGGAACAGCGTCTGACTGGGACACCATGAACTCCCAGGCTGAGAGCATCGCCTCGACCCTGAACGACAACACAGTGTCTTATGAGAGCGGAAACATGAACGGCAGGAAGTCTGCTGGGATGATGGACCCGGTGCAGCCGCAGCAGCAGCCGCAGCAGCAGCAGCAGCAGTCGCCCCAGCCCCATTCGCAGCACCCATACAAGTGCACGTTGTGCAACTATTCCACCACCACTTTGAAAGGCCTCAGAGTCCATCAGCAGCACAAGCATTCGTTCTGTGACAACTTGCCAAAATACGATGGGCCACCATCAAACGCACCACAGGAGAGCGAGGCAGATGCTCACCCCTCTGCCAGCACAGTGAAGAAGAGCCAGACCTCCATCCTTGGGCTCTCATCTAAAAATAACTTTGTTGCAAAAGCCCCTAGGAAGGTCTCAAATGACTTCCCTTTAGATCTCTCACCTGTGAAAAAGAGAACTAGAATTGATGAAATAGCGAGCAACCTGCAGAGCAAGATCAGCCAAAACAAACAGCAGGAAGATGCTGTGATTAATGTAGAGGATGATGAGGAAGAGGAGGAGGACAATGAAGTGGAGATAGAAGTGGAGTTAGACAGAGAAGAGGAGCAGACAGAACCAATGCTAGAGGTTTCCAGTTCTTATGCACCCCAGCAGATGTGGGGCAGAGAGGCTAATGATTCCCAGAAGGAGACAGGCTTTAGGAGCATGCAGCATGACTACAATTCCACCAACGGAGCGGAGATTGAGCTCACTTTGTCTGAAGATGAGGAGGACTATTATTCTGCTGTCAGCATGAAGGACCATCAGAGCCCTAATGCCTCAGTTCTGGGGAGCCAGTCAAACATGTACGGTACCGACCAGAACAACGAGAATTCGGAGTTCAATGACTCTGGCAGGCTTTACTATTGTAAACACTGTGATTTCAGCAACAAATCTGCCAGGAGTGTTAGCACCCACTACCAGCGAATGCACCCCTACATTAAGTTCAGCTTTAGGTATATCCTGGATCCCAATGATCACAGTGCAGTGTACCGGTGTCTCGAGTGCTACATCGACTACACAAATTTTGAAGACCTGCAGCAGCATTATGGAGAGCATCACCCTGAAGCTATGAATGTACTGAACTTTGATCATTCTGATCTGATCTACCGCTGCCGCTTCTGCTCTTACACAAGCCCAAATGTTAGAAGCCTGATGCCACATTACCAAAGAATGCATCCCACAGTGAAAATTAACAATGCAATGATATTTTCAAGCTATGTTGTTGAGCAGCAAGAAGGGCTGAACACAGAGTCTCAGACACTGAGAGAGATCTTGAATTCTGCTCCAAAAACTATGGCAACCTCCACCCCCGTGGCTCGCGGGACTGGTGTGCCAGCTGGTTTTAACAAAAGTGCCACCAAGAGTTTCAGTCCTGAATGTGAAAATCAGAAGGAACCTTCAGTCAACACTGTGGTTGTTTATGACTGTGATGTCTGTTCATTTGCAAGCCCTAACATGCATTCAGTTTTGGTGCATTACCAGAAAAAGCACCCCGAAGAAAAAGCCTCATATTTCAGAATTCAGAAGACCATGCGTGTAGTCTCTGTTGACAGGGGCTCTGCCCTTGCTCAAATGTCTTTTGAGCTGGGGGCTCCCATCTCCCCAAAACTGTCCAACTTGGCTTCTCAGCCTCCGCCTCCCCCGCCGCCACCCCCGGACCTCTCCACTGAGCTCTACTACTGCAAGCACTGTTCCTACAGCAACCGCTCCGTCGTGGGGGTGCTGGTCCACTACCAGAAGAGGCACCCGGAGATCAAGGTCACCGCCAAGTACATCAGGCAGGCACCGCCCACCGCGGCCATGATGCGGGCGGGGGAGCTGCCGCCGGGCATGCAGAGGCCACCGGTGTCCATGCAGCCGCTGGGCCGGGGCGGGTCCGAGGCCGCGGTGAATCCTCCTGAGAACGAGATGTTCTTCTGCCAGCACTGTGACTACGGAAACCGCACCGTGAAGGGCGTGCTCATCCACTACCAGAAGAAGCACCGCGACTTCAAGGCCAACGCGGACGTGATCAGGCAGCACACGGCCACCATCAGGAGCCTTTGTGACCGCAGCCAGAAGAAGTCAGCCGGCAGCCTGCCCGCCCACACCTCCGGCACCGAGCGGGACAAGTCAAAGCTAAGGGCCCTCAAGTGCAGGCAGTGCAGCTACACCTCCCCTTACTTCTATGCACTGAGGAAGCATATCAAGAAGGACCACCCAAACCTGAAGGCCACTGTCACATCCATACTGAGGTGGGCGTTTTTGGATGGCTTGATAGAAGCTGGTTATCACTGTGAATGGTGCATTTATTCACACACAGAGCCGAGTGGCTTGCTTGTGCATTACCAAAGGAGACATCCCGAGCATTATGTTGATTATACCTACATGGCAACCAAACTCTGGGCGGGTCCCGATCCTTCCCCTCCTGCCCTGGTGATGCCAACAGAGATGAAGACCTATAAATGCAGAGACTGCATTTTTGAAGCATCTTCTATCTGGGATATTACTAATCACTACCAAGCATTTCACCCTTGGGCCATGAATGGAGATGAATCCGTGTTGTTAGATATCATTAAGGAGAAAGATTCTGTCGAGAAAACCATCCCACAGCCTGATGAAGGTGGGGTCAGGATGGATTCTGAAGACCAGATCGCAACATCGCAGATGGATCAGGATGCAGAGTGTGCAGAGGATCCCAGCCTTTCCCATGAAAAAACTGTCCAGCTGGCTTCTGCAAATCCTGCCATCTCCTCCACTCCATATCAGTGTACAGTCTGCCAGTCTGAGTACAACAACCTGCATGGCCTCCTGACACATTATGGCAAGAAGCATCCTGGCATGAAAGTGAAAGCAGCAGATTTTGCTCAGGATATAGACATTAACCCAGGGGCTGTGTACAAGTGCAGACACTGCCCATACATTAACACACGTATTCATGGCGTTCTCACACACTACCAGAAACGACACCCATCAGTGAAAGTCACTGCTGAAGACTTCGTGCATGACGTGGAGCAGTCGACTGACATTGCTCAGAATGACGTGGAAGAGACAAGTAGGATTTTCAAGCAAGGCTATGGTGCTTATAGGTGCAAACTCTGCCCTTACACCCACGGAACACTTGAGAAGCTGAAAATCCACTATGAGAAATACCACAACCAACCCGAATTCGATGTTTTTGCCCAGTCACCACCAAAGGTGTCTGCCTCAGTGGAGCCAGACCTGGTGACTGAAATCAAGGCCTCCCCAGAAATTGCTGGTGAGGATGTTGGAGAAGTCTCTATGCCAGCACCTCATTTCTCCAGTTCTCATTTGGTGTCTCACACAGTTTTCCGGTGTCAGCTCTGCAAATATTTCTGCTCGACCCGGAAGGGGATAGCCAGACACTACCGCATCAAGCATAACAACGTCCGGGCACAGCCGGAGGGCAAGAACAACCTCTTCAAATGTGCCCTGTGTTCCTACACCAACCCCATCCGCAAAGGGCTCGCGGCACACTACCAGAAAAGACATGACATTGATGCTTACTACACTCACTGCCTGGCAGCCTCCAGGACGGTAAGCGACAAACCCAATAAAGTGATCATTCCCTCTCCTCCCAAGGATGACACTCCTCAGTTAAGTGAGGAGCTGAGGAGGGCTGTGGAGAAGAAGAAGTGCTCACTCTGTTCCTTCCAGTCCTTCAGCAAGAAAGGCATTGTGTCCCACTACATGAAGCGTCACCCTGGTGTTTTCCCCAAGAAGCAGCACGCCAGCAAGCTGGGGGGCTACTTCACTGCTGTGTATGCTGATGAGCATGAAAAACCAGCTCCAGCCGAGGAGAGGAACGACTTTGAAAAGCCTGAGGTGGAGACTGAGACTCAGGAAATTGAGTGGCTTCCCTTCAGGTGCATTAAATGTTTCAAGCTGTCCTTCAGCACAGCAGAGCTGCTGTGCATGCATTACACTGACCACCACAGCAAGGATTTGAAGAGGGACTTTTCCATACTTGGAAGTGGCACCCGCTCTCAGAGCCCTGTCTACCAGTGCAAGCACTGTGATACTAAATTGCATAGCACGGCAGAGCTGACTGCACACTTGAATGGTCACAATGAGGAATTCCAGAAGCGTGCCAAACGTCAGGAGAGGAGGAAGCAGCTTTTGAGCAAGCAGAAATATGCAGATGGTGCTTTTGCAGATTTCAAACAAGAGAGGGTAAGGATTTGTGTGTCTGGTCTCTTTCTCTGCCCCTGCTCCCTGCTGGGGAGCCCACAAATGCCCACTTGCATGTTCTCTTTGACAGCCAAATGACCACAGGCTAATGAATGACTCAGAGTGCCCGTGAGCTCCATAAGTCAATTACACATTCTGCTTTAATTTCCTCATCCATCCGCCACATCTCCCTAGGTTCTGTAGGAAACCTTGTTCCTTCCTACTGCTTCCTTCAGTATTTTCTTTTTCTTCTTTCCTTCCTCCCACGCTTCTGGGGGGCCATCTGTATCTGACAGTCACTTGTTCTTTTTGTGGCAAGGCTGCCATGTACTTTGTCGCAGATGCTTTTCAAAATGTCTCATCCCCTTCTTCCATGTCCCTCTGAATAACACATCCCTTTGCTTCTCAACCTTCTCTCTCTCAGTACTTTCTCTCACTGAGCACTCAGTATTAGCATGGCATGAATCTGTCTGGTGACTGAAGCTTTGGGCAAGTGCCTCCTAAGGAGAAAGCCAAATTGTGCTCCATTTCTTGCCCGCTTAGCCCTTTCCTTCTGCTTCAGTATGAAGAATACACTTGCGCAGGAAAAGCTTTGCACAGATGTTGGGGAAGTCATGGGAGAGGAGTCACAGTTTCAGGCCGAGCTGAATGGTCTTCTAGAGGACCACTGTGAGCCATAAACGAAAAGTTTCTTCTGCACAGATGTCTTGTCCCCTGACTTGGTAGGAATTAATGATGTAAACAGAAATTGACCTTGCAGTTCTGCCGAGCTGGACATCGAGTGTGACTTCAGGCCTAAAGTATGGTCTGCGTTCCTAAAAATGAGGTAACAAAACCTACTTCAGTGCTTTATGCTTGTGTGCTCAAACAGGCTTTTGGACACTTGGAAGATGTTTCAAAACTTAAGGAGAGGAAGGTGGTTGGCTACAAATGCAAGTTTTGTGTGGAAGTCCATCCAACGCTTCGAGCCATCTGCAATCACCTCCGCAAGCACGTCCAGTATGGGAATGTCTCTTCTGTGTCGGCTACAGTAAAGGTAAGAATTCCTAAAAGGTGACTGAAAGTGACTGAAACTACTTGTGTTGTTTAAATTAAAGGACTCGTTGATAACCTATGGAGGGCTCTTGTGAGGTGGAATGGGTTTTGAACTGGGCATTCCGGTTCAGCATGATGTTTTAATCTAACACTGAGTTTATGAAGTGCATTTGGTTTGTTTCAAGATGTTTTAACTTTTTTTCACTCTTGATCCAGGGGCACGAAGATTCTTTAATTCTCATTTCTTCTCAGCCACAGAGGAGTTGATGTTGTTGACGACTGAAAGACCTGGTTTATGAGCGGGAAACTTTCTCACAGCTACTTTCTGGGCTGCATTTCTGCTTAGTTAACCTCAAAAAAAGCTGTTTGTTTTCTTTTTTTTTTAATTTTTGTTTTCTTTTTTTTTTAATTTTTGTTTTCTTTTTTTTTTAATTTTTGTTTTATTTTTTAAGAAGAGGAAGCGGGCACATGTAAATGTATGAAGCTGCTTGTGGTACACCTTCCCACACGAAACTTGCACGCTGGCTCCAAACAAAACATTCAGTGGCCAGCTGAGCCAGTGATCCCATTCAGGTGATTAGGTGTAAACCTGTTGTTCCTTTCTCCCTGTGAAAAGGGGTGTCTCCTATGGCATCTCTGAGGACAGGCCAGGTTCCAAAGTCTGATTTCCAGGATATTGGCAGGGGAAGTGAAAGTGCACCAAGGCTGTGGGAACCAGCTGTGTATTCCTCCTCATGCTGCAGTGAGCTCTTCTCAGGGGCTTCTGCTGCCTGACTGACAGGGCTTTTTTCGTTACATAATCTGCTTTTTGTGGGGAAGCCGTGTCCCCCACAGCCCTACTTGGGCTACCTGAGAGAGCTTTCATTGCCCTACCACTGACCTTTCTTTCCCTTCTTGCCTGGTACTCCTGACAGATTCAGATGCTTCCCTCCTAAGAGTCCTTTCCCTCTTCTCCTGGCTTCTCAAGTGATGCTTACGTGGGGTCAGTGCTTTCTTTTGAACAAACAGAAATCTTGCATCAGGGAACAAAAGCGGAAAGCCACGGCCTAAAGAATGTGATGGAAATAACTCTTACAGGGTATTTAAATAGCTGCTCAAATGCATGCTCTGGTTAGAAATGGGAAAGGAAAGCTATGAAAGAGAGTTAAAAAAAAAAAGACTTTTTCTGTTTGCTCTATATTTTTTAAAGAGGATTCTAGGGTCTTAGTGTACCAGCTTCTTTCTTGTGAGTTTGACGCTGATGGACTAAGTCTCCTGTAGACTAGACAACTATATTGATCTGCGGAGTAGCTACAGTCAGCTAGAGCAAAGCAAACTGAAATTAACTGCTGTGTAACTTACTTATTATTATCTGATCAAGCCTAGATGATTCACATTGAGACTATTGAAAGATACATTTCTTGTCTTTGTGCATGATCTGACACAAGCTTGATCAAGAAATGAGATTTCTCTTTTAACACATGCGTGTATGTTTATAATAAATATAATTATGTTTTTCCCTCCCAAGAATAGGTCATTTTTTTTTCAGAAAGCCATTAGTGTGGAGTCTGAGTAGGGATAAATAATGCAGTGGGAACCCTGGACATTGTGATGAACACAGGGTAAAGACTGAGGGGCAGAAGGGAGAGAGAATTGATGGCTTTGGGGGGGTATGTGTTTTTTAGCAGGAAGCTGAAGATCCTTCAAACACAACTTTGATGGAGGGTTTTGAGGGAGCCAAAGACCCTGGCATTGTGGAATTTACAGAAGCTGAATATGGAACATCCCTGGAAGATGAAGCCAGGCCTGGGGGCTACCACTGCAGCCAGTGTGACCGGGTTTTGATGTCTATGCAGGGTCTGCGATCCCACGAGAGGAGTCACTTGGCTCTGGCCATGTTTACCCGGGAAGACAAGTACAGCTGCCAGTATTGCTCCTTTGTCTCTGCTTTCAGGCACAAGTAAGTTGTGGCTTTTTATTGTTGTTTCCTAAAGAATCACCAGCTAGCACTACAATTCTGTGGGTTGACACTGAAGAAGAGCTCACTGGACTCGATCGTGCGCCACACTTCTCTTGTAGCGTTTTCATGTTTTCCCTGCTGCAGAATCTTTGGCCATTATGGTTGGCTGTTTATAAAAGATTGCACCTTGATATCTCCTTCAATTCATTTTAGCCCTCTTTTTGCACGTAGGGGAGAAGCATGCAAGCCAAAGAGTAAGAATTGTTTCAGTAGGCAAACAGTGAAGCCCACCACTTACGCATCCTTGTCAAACATGAGGCTTAACAAGCCAAGAAGAGAAAAGTATTTTCCTAGTTAATCTTCCGTATTTAAGAAACTTATGCTGCATGTAACTACCTTATTTATAATTACTGCTGCTCTTTGTGGGTTGAGTTTTCATTTCTAATGTTAAATAAGTGTCATAAATTTACCTAAAATCAGATTTTTTTTTCTTAATTATGGTAGGCAATTTCAGCCTACTAATATTTCAAATTCATACCAGTGTGTTATATTAGTAGCTTCCTCATCCTGCTTCCTTGTCTGATGCATAGCCATCATTAAGAGTCACATTTCTTACAATTTGTTTCCCTGAGATTTGATTTTGCTTTTAAGTTTGTTAGTTTTAAAAATTATTTTAGCTATAAAAATATATATGCTCCCCCCAAATGGGGTTTGTGATGTATTTTCCACTGGCATCCTGGCCTGATTCACAGGTCTGTGTTTTCTCTAATTTCTGGGGAGAGAGCTGCTTGTTCACTGTTTTAACAAAACAGTGAATGAGCCAGGGGCTCATTTCATGTAGGCATTCATAGCACCCTTAAATTTGGTGATGTTGTCACTGTTTTGCAATCAAGTGCATGTGGGAGAGAAAGCATGATAAAAAGCATTTTTCAGTTCCTTATATTAAAAAGCAAGGTTTCTGCTGGTGTCACAGCAGTGCAAATTGATGCCACAGTTCGGTCTGCCTTGTTGGAAAGGTCCATGGGATTGAGCAGCCCAGGGCCAGGAAGGGACTGGGGGAAGGATGTGCACTGCTGGGTGCATCCCACCCTGCTTTGGAAAGGCTGGCAGTGAGGGGAGCCCACAGCATCCCATGGCCTGCAGAGCTTGCTGTTTGGCTTGTAAACTTGCTTCAACAATCAGACTTTTGTCGAGTTTGGTGCCTAGTCACTCTGTGATGGTAAGTCATCTCCCAAAAGTTGCAGGATGGGTGAATGAGAAAGTTGTGGATGGCAGGGAAGAGCTTCACAGGCATCACCTAACTTGATAATAGGTGTGGTCTCTGTTGATGAAGTTGTTTGCTTCTTCTCTTGTTTTTGTTTCTGATGCAATTACTCTCTTGGGAGATTAAGTCTGTGAAAGAAACTAAACCAAATGTTAAACATCCCACTGTTCTCCCAAATCTGACTGAAACTCTAAAGCCTGCATTTGGAAGAGTGTGGCTGGCGAAGTATGTGGTTGTGAATATAGTTTTAATTATTGCTATGTAGAATACCTTAAGGTATATATTTATAATAGCTTAATATGTATTACATACCTCTTTGGCAGTCTGCTTTAATTGTTAAGTAATCTCATTCCCTGGAGGCTATTTAAAACAAGTTTTGTTCTATGAAGTATTTACTGCAAGTGTTCAAAGCCCTACTTATTTGGGAGACTTTTCCCCCTTTCCTCTGGAAAAGCTGTGCATTTTGTCCTGCCACAAGCTCCATCCTGGATTTCTGTTAGGTTGCATTCGAATGAAGTGACCCTGAGATTAGATATAAATTCATTTTCCATTTTTTTCCCATTATCAGATCTTTGAATACACAGGCTTCAGTGTTAGCTGTCGTAAACAGGGATTTTCTGGCTCAAGCTCTTGTCAGTGTGGGACTGAAGATCACGTGAAATCTTGTGCAGTGTGACAGGGCTGGAACAACTGCTATTTGAGCTACATGTTGATGCTCTGTAAAAGAGCAGGACAGTTTAGGACAAATAAAAAGAACTATGCCTGAAATACATCTAGAATTAAGGTGGGAGGTGGAGGGCAGTTTTGGCAAATTGTAACTCCTGCAGTGTCTCTTCCCCGTTGTTGTTCCATCCCCATGTGTGAGATGACTCAAACTAAGACTAGATCACAAAGTATAAATGTGTCCAAAGAAGAGGCTGTACTGGAAATGTTTACAACATGGGCTCAAACTACCTGTCTGCCACCCAGAGACTGTGAATTCATGTCTGTAAGCCACAGGGTAGGAACTGCAGAGCTCTGCAGGATTCACTCAGTTAGAATAAATTTGATCTTCTGTTAGAAAATGTGGAAAACATCCTTTTTTCTCTTCCAAACTTTACTGAGCTGTTACGACAAATTGTGGAGGGAGCAAGTTTTGATCATCTAGCAGTATTTAGCTGTTGGTACTTCCATTTTCCCTGAAGAAAGGAGAGGCTGGTCTTTTCTGTTGAGCTTCATGTAGACTCTCCTACACTGCTGCTTCTGAAACTCTTCTGCCTTTTAATCCTAGAACTCATCAACTGTAGCCTGCTGGCACCCTCCCCAGAGCAGGATCTCTAATCTGCTTTTGCTGCTGTAACCAAAAGAAGGCTTCCTCAGTAAAGCTGGTCAACAAAAAAATGTATATTTTTTTTTGCCCTTGATCAACAGGACAAGAGGGGACGTATTTGCACAAAAATGTTTGCCAGTAGAAAAATTACATAATGATAATTTCACTGTTCTTGTCTGTATCGTGTTTCTTCAACTGGTCCTTTAAGTCTGGGTCATGCATAATTTAATTTATACTAATCTTGCCCTGTAAGTTTATTTGGGTGTCTTGCTCTCTGTATATACAAAATTGCTGCCAGCTTTGCCCTTTCCTTCACACTAGACTCGACTTTATTCTGTAAGCACACCTGCTGAACTTTAAGAGAGAGTGTGAGAAAGGATTCTTAGTTGTTCTGTTGCTGCTGTTATTTGCTTTGCATCTGAGGGAATAGCTGAAGTGATTGACTCTTTCCTGTCTCCCTTTTCTGTCTTTTTCCAAGCCTGGACCGCCACATGCAGACGCACCACGGACACCACAAGCCGTTCCGCTGCAAACTCTGCCCCTTCAAGTCCTCCTACAACAGCCGCCTGAAAACCCATATCCTCAAGGCTCATGCTGGTAAGTTCTTCCCTCTCAGTTTTGCAGCGTGGCAGCTGAAATGTTCTCGTGGCTGATCACAGGCGCCACGTGTTTTGTCACCAGGACTGGGTAAGATTTTCTCAAAGGCGTCGTGACTGGCCAGCCAGCGGAACCTGTTGGGATAAGTGGGGGTTTGGGTGATGGGAAGGGCAAGAATTTAAAACAGTGATGAGTATTTCAAGAACCTTTTTCATCTCTTTCCTTTTATATGAATAATATTTTTCTCTTATTTCTGCTTTTCTCCAAGTGGATTTAATCGCTTATACCATAGGTGTCATAACAACTCAGTAGTGAGCTTTGCTCTGCTCTTTGTATTTATTCTTGTGCTTTAGGTGACTCTGGGGAAAAGATTGTGAATTGCAGCTTGGTTTTGGTAGAGTCTTATCCTGGCTTTCATTTTAAAACCAAACACTGCAAACTTTGGGAGTCAGGTCTGCGTGCAGCAGACTAGGAATGCCACAGTTGCATTACCGTACGTGGAAATTTGTCTTTCAAATCTCTCTGTTTCAGTACAGAATCCATACAAGCAAGCAAACAGACATGCTCCTGAGGAACAGGAATTGGGAAGGTGATGTGTCACACAGAGTAGGTCGCCTGAAATTGTTGCACCTTTGATTATTAAAAAAAAAAAGACTCAAAATTCCCCCACCTTTATTCCCTGGCCGTAGACTCTTGGCACCATCAGGCATCCTACATTGAAAGGTTACCAGAAGACTGGAGTCAAAAACCACTGGCTCCATTGGTTACAGTTGCATCTGTGTGGTTAAAAGGACAAAAAATTAACCCTCAAACTGCAATCCAAACATGCACTCTGATGCAAATAATAGCATAGCGACCAGTCTAAAAGCCTCCAAATTAACCCAGTTGTTTAAAACTTGTGAGTAGAAACTCCTTGAACAGGTGGCAGAAAGGACTGGAGGTATTTTTTTATTAGTTGCTTGCTGTCATATACTCTGGTTGGGATGGAGGAGTTAGGTGGGAAAATGGGGGGGAAAGGCATAAGAAATTTGTAACTGTGTCCTGATTTAAAAAAAAAATAAATTAATTGTTGCCACTGATCCAAAGGCATTTTTCATCTACCAGAATATAGGAGGGATTGATGGTCTTGTGTATTTTGTTTCCTGTATTTCCTTTGGATTTCACAGAGTTTGTGCCAAAGCTGTTTCAGTACTTGGACAGATAAAATAGATTAGCTTAACTTTTGCCACCTTCCTATTGTATGGGACCATGGCATTCTGTCCCTTCTAGGAAACACAACTGTATGCAGCAGTTCCAGTTTACAGAATCCCAGATCCTGTGTGGAGGTGACATAGTTCTTTATTTTCACCAACCATAAAGCAATGTTTTCTTTATGCTATTACACAGTTGGGCTCCTTTGCGTTACCTTCTTTGAACCTGCCGGATTTTTAGACCCAAAGTTACCATGCAGCTAATATTTACTTCACACTTCTCTTCATGTAATTCATTGATTTATTTATTAGGAGTTCATGCTTTTGAACTTGGTTAGTGGACGGACGCTCCTTGAAGGGCCATGTTTTGCATTGTACAAGAACACAATTTCATGGTTGCCTAGATAGTGCTTGCACAATGACTTGGGTAATAGGGTTTCCAAAGGCTTATGATATGTTTCTGCCTCAGTCCATTTCTGCCAAATGGATGGTCATGTCACAGAAAAGTTGCTTGTATGTTTTTCAGTCAGAGCTTTGCTTTGTTGTGTTTTGAGTCACTCATTCAGAAATATGTATTACTGAACAAACATGTCTGACTTCCTCAGACCCCCCGGTTTTTCAGTAACACAGTGGTTCTTTGAACCTCTCTTGTGTTGCCATTTTTTGTCACTTGTCAATCATCTCATTATCAGTTTATTTAGAATTTGAAACTTCAATCTTCCATATTTTTTCTGAAGTCTCCTGGAAATCTTTAAAATTATGTAAAATTCTGAATCCTGAAGTGTCTTAGACAGTCTGCCTCTCTCCGTCATTTTCTGGGGATGGATCAAAATTCAGTGAACTACAAAATCCGTTCTTGTGTGACAGCTGGTACCAATGTTTCTGGCATTTGTTTTTCATCCACTATGTGCCATCTTCTTTGGCATGGAGCAGAACAGTTTACAGTTTCTCTAAATGGGCTCTCTGTTGTTTTCATCTGTACTTTTTCACCTGTTCTGTTTTTTTTTTTTTTTTTGCTTGTATTTTTGAGGAAGCCTTGTTAGCAATTTCTTCATTAGCAACTATACTGGAAATGCAGAAATGGGTGATTGCCAGATAAGAGTATTGGCCCTGTTCAGTTTCTGTGTAATCTGGAACATAGTGCTGTGAGTACATATCAAGTGTTGAGACCCACTACATAAATGCTTTCATTCATCTATTTGTGTGTGTATCAAGGTGACCACTTCATGAGATGAAAAACTAGCAGTGAAAAAAGTGCAGAAGACTTCTGTTGAGGCAAACTGTAGCTTTTCCCTCCAATCAGACACATCCTTTACAAGTTTATGTCCATTTGAAATGAATAGTGGGCTTATTTGTTGGTGTGTCTAGACTGCTTGGTATGTAATCATCCTTTATTTGCTTTAAAGTCTTGTGGTGCTTTTAAGTTAACAGTCAGTTGGTGCACGTTGTCACCCAGGAATCTCTGACAGTGACAAAGCCATGAAGGTCTATATCTGTGTCTCACTGGTATCTT
>VZRZ01007764.1:696991-731661 GCA_013398175.1 Climacteris rufus
CTTTTTTTTTCTTTTTTTTTTTTTTTTTTTTTTTTGTGTGGAGGTGCCTTGGTTGCAGTTTTGTAGTGTCCTTCTTGCTTCGTTAATAATGACGCTGGATGTTGCTGCATGCAGAAACAGATGACTTCACCATCTCTAGTTGCTGTACTCCCAAAGAAATTTGGAAGTGGTGCAGTTAAGTGACTCCATTTTCATCCCAGAGTCTTGTTTTCTTCCCATACCATGCAACACAGGCATGCTAAGAGTCTGGTCTCTGTTTTTTGACATCAGCCACTGTACAAGGATCTGCACTTGTCAGAAAGTGATACTTTGGTCCAAAGCAGGTGTCCACACCCACAGACTCCAGACTGCTCCAACAAGGAGACATGCATAGCTTGTTCTCTTTGGGATCAGTCATTCACTGAAGAGTCCATGGGAATTTTACTGCCAAGTTCAGTGAGAGAAGTGTGAGGGCCCCATTTTGTTTCTTTTGTGAGCTGATGACTTGCCTGTATTTCGCTCACCCAGGTGAACATGCCTACAAATGTTCCTCCTGCTCATTTTCCACCATGACAATCAGCCAGCTGAAAGAGCACTCCTTGAAAGTGCATGGGAAAGCACTGACACTACCAAGACCCCGCATTGTCAACCTTGCAGCCTCACACGCCCACCACACCTCCAAGAACCACACTCCTGCTGAAGAAGTGGAGGACTCTAATGGTAAGAGGTGCCTCAGAGCGAGAATTTAATTGTCTAAGGTGCCGCTTAATATTTTTATTGCAAACGAAATTGCAGCAGGCAGCTTGCACCAAGAGCATCTTCATTTGATCATTAAGAAAAAGCAGAAGTTGCATCAAAACCAAGAGTAAATGTGGTGTTGTAGGAAGTGATCTGCTTTAGATCCTCACCAGTTCATACTACATTAACTCGTTCTGTCACTACACCGGTTGACTTTGAAATATGTCACTGCTGGCTTTATGTCTTAGCAGAGATTTAAATTGTAGAAAATTTTCAAAAGTCGTAGTTTCTACCTATAGCCAGTGGGAAAGGGATCATCTAATTCCATCCATGCTCCTGATTTTCCTTTCTATTCATGGAATCATAGAATGGTTTGGGTTGGAAGGGGACCTTGAAGACCATTGCATTTCACACCCCTGACATGGGCAGGGACATCTTCCCCTACCCCATGTTGCTCCAAGCCCTGTCCAGCCTGGTCTTGGGCACCCCAGAGATGGGGCAGCCACAGCTTCTCTGGGCATCCTGTGCCAGGGCCTCACCTCCCTCACAGGGAAGAATTTTTGCTTGGGATACTGGTGTGTTAGTAGAGCACTTCAGTGAAACCACATGATTAAGCTTGAAATGTGAACCTGTAATGGTCGTAAAAGTAATTATTTTTATTGCCCTTGCTGCAGAGGACACCAAAAGTACCTTCAAGTATTAAGCTGCAGGAAGGAGAATCTGGGCACCATTTTCTTTTCCATGCTTCCTTTGAAAGCTATTAATCCCCTTTTGCTGTAGAAGATGCTTGGAAAGCAGCAGAGGGAGGAACACTCTTTAATCAAGAGAAATAGAAAAGGTGGTGTGTGGTATCACAGCAAGCTTTAAGTAGCAGCTTATGAGGCATCTTTGGGTGTCACTTTCTGACAGTTAAGAAAAGAGCTCTTCTTTGGAAAAAAAAAAACAAACTTAATTCCTGGGTGAGGTACATTGACACATTGACATAGAAGGAGTATGTAGATGAATATAAATAAAAGGTTCAGATTTGCAGATGTTCAAGGAACTGGAATGGATGAAGGGTGTGGCAGAAAAGGGAAGAATATTATTTCCAGAAGCTTGAGTGGTTCTAGCTGCTAAACAGACAGAATTTTGTTTTGCTTGGGATACTGGTGAACTAAGGAACAAAGGTAAATATTGTCAGTAATCATTAAGTAGCATTTTTGGTCTCCTATCTTCTTTCTTTTCTTTCTCACCAGGAAAAAAAAAAAAAAGTGAAATGAGAGAGTGAAAGAAAAGAAAGAACTTCAGAAAATGGCTGAAAGGAATTGAAAGAAATAAATAATCAGCATAGAAGTACTTTATTGATGAAAGAAAAAAGACATGCAAAATATTTTTGTGGTTTAGCAAGTCGCTTTTTGGGTGAGAATCAGAATCTTTACAAGAGATTCTGACCAGCTGCTTTCAGACAACCTTTTGTCAATGGGCTGTCTGGAACAGTGCAGTTACTGAATTTGTTTGCTAATGCTAGCTTAATCTAATCCAGCAAGCTGAGCGCATCTTGAGATGTGTTCTACTGCATTTTTTAATTGTTTTTTTAAATAAAATGTTCATTACTGACTTAAGAAGCGAAGAATAATTTTCAGTGGCTGTCCTAGTCTTTCCTCTGTGTTAACAGTCTTGCTTTTGTCAGCAATGGTGTGTTGAGAGATACAGAAGGACAATACTTATGTTTTGGGAAGAATGGTTCAGTTACTTTTCTTGGCCTTTTTGCTTATCCCAGGAGCTCATACTTATAGATCAGTGGAGTCAAAATTCAGCTGCAGATCCTGTAGAAGACAATTTTACAGCCTTTAGGAACTCTTCTTAAAAATAGACAAAATGATGGCTCTGTTAACAAAAGCATTTCATTGGGTTGACTTTGTTACCTAGATCTGTATTACAGCCTGAGACCAAGGCAGAATTTGTCCCAATTAGCTAGATCATCTTTAAACGGGGTTAATGGTTAAGTCACTTTGACAATAATAGAAGCCACCCACTGGGGAGCTGGTCAGACAAGTACAGGTGTTATAATAATCATGTTAGCATTTTCAGCATTGCTTAAGGAAGGAATAACCTGCTTTAAGTAATTTTTTTCACATTATACCGTTGGCTGCAGATCAGGTTAATGGTGGCTGCCCTTCTGACATCACCTATTTTTTGGTTTTTAGAAGGCAATAAATCAATGCCTCTTAGACCTGTGAGTTGCAGGTGGTGTGCAAGACTGATAAAATACTGGTCCCAATAATAGGAAATGTGGGCACTATTGTGACAGGCTCACATCGTGTGGTGTAGTTGGATTTTGTCTGTTAGTGTGTATAAATAACCTGCAGTGTGAACTGTGATCAAGTTAATTCATCAGGGATGCAAAATTGGATTAGGGCTGGGGTGAAAGACAGACAAAAGGTTGCATCCCATTGTTAGGAACTTGTTTTGTGGGTTGATAGGTGTGCAGCAGGCTTGTGTAATTGAAATGGTTGCAGAAAGGATCTGTTCCTGTCTGAATGAATGTTGTGGTTGGAATAGGAAATGTAGCAGGATGACTTGGGGAGATTTGAGCAGAACTCATCTTGTCAATTGTTGAGTTCTGTAAAAATGTGGAAAAGGGGAAAAGGTACTGAATGGTAATAGCAGAGTGCATGTCTGAATAGAACTGCTCTGGGACAGCAGCCTGGCGGTGCTTTTTATCCCCTGCAATAATCGTTCCCTGATGGGCCTTTCTTACAACACTTCTTTTGTTCATTTGGATTGATCCTTTCATTAAAAGATGTGAATATATTTAAATGTCTGTGGCTCATCTCCTCCAGTTCTGTCTTGGTAGCAGCAAACACATCTGAGGTGTTCAACCCTATATCCCAGAGATGTTTTGGGGTTCCTGGTCGACCTTCCATAGAACTGAAGCTGAAGTGGAGTAGGTGCTGAATGGTTTAAGTAGGCCCATCCTTGGTAGCTGTAATTCAGGTGACAGTTTCCATTAGAAAGCGTAACAACCTCTTCAGTCCAGTTCATAACCAGCATTTCAGTGCATGTGTGGTTCTCTCAGGGCAGTAGTGTGAGAAGGTGATGGTGTCAGTCTCAGTGAGTCAGCAGAGAAGGCTTTCTTACAGAGATATTCTGCTTTTTGTATCACACCCTTCTTTGCCTCTTAGGCAATATTTTGATCTATAAGGAACCTGTTTTCATTGTATCCCATTCTAACCAAAGGTAAAGCACTCAGAGGGTTTTTTTGGGGGTGTGGGGTGATGATATTTTGGTTTTCAGGTTTTTTTCTTACAAACAGCCACAAAAAAAAATCCCCCAGAAAATGTTGGTCATGAGTGTAATTTTTCTATTCTGCATAGTATAGGGGCACTGAATGGTCTGTAGTGTCCAGCTCTTGTTGAAAAGATGGGGTTGCCGTTTTGGTAAAATATTCTTTTGCTCTCCTGATACTTTACAAGTATTTTTCATCTTACAAGAAGGAAATGATGGGGATTGAGTATATATTTGCATGTGTGGTTGGCTTGTTTGTTTGAATTTACTTATTTGCCATTTACACTAGAATGTTGCCTAACAGATTGAAAACTTAAGCAGTAAAAACTAATTGTAAATTGAAATACTTCAGACTGCTAGGAGGCTTGGATCTCCTCACAAGATCTCCTTCCATGTTCTTCCAGTTCTTTGTGAGAATAAGAACTTCCATTCATACAAATCTCTGTCCAAAATGGGTTTCATGATGGTTTCTGTTGGTGGTACTGTCATCCTGTGGGGCAGCCTGTGCCACAGGTGAGGGTTTCCAGCTCTGCTCCTGTTGACTGGAGTGCCAGACAATGGAATCCCACAGTCTGCATTACCAGGGCATCACACTGGAAGGCTCCCATCTCTTTCCATAAGGAAGAGTTGCAAGTGAGGCAGAGACACAAAAACTGTGTGGCTGAACACTGGCAAGCACGAACAGCAAGAGGTATTGTGTGCAAAGGGATCATCAGCTAAGGGGAAAGCCCATGGCCACAGACACTGCTGGTGTGAGTGGTGTTATAAATGTGTGCTGGTGTCCAGGGGCTGTGGAGGGGGTGAACTGCCTTCCTCTTACAAGCTGGAGAAACACACGAGTGCAGCCCTTTGTCATGAAGTCTGTAAAGCAGAGTGATTCAATGGATTGATAAACAGTTCTGTGTTATGACTTCACCCACAGCAAAAGCTTCTTGAGAGCGTGTAAAATACTTGCTCTGAATTGCCCTGGCTACTATTACTGATTTCTGGAGTAGCCCTTGATTTTGTGAAAATAACCCCTTTGGCCTAACCGTGTTTCAGAGCAAAGTGCTGCTCTTTATTCACATGGCTGGCAGATTTGGAGCCCTGTAAATGGCCTTGTATCATGACTGTGTGCAGTAATTCAAAATAGTAGCTTTGTAAAAACTTTACTGATTAAGAATATTAAATTGTCAAAACAATACAGTAAAGTGCAAGGCTAAACAGACCTGGATGTGGTTTCTTATGTCTTCTCAGTCATGCTGCAGTGGTATAAGACCATTTTCTTTTCCTGGTGACCAGTTCTTGACACACTTTTTGTGTGCCCTTGAAGCTCAGTAACTATGCTTTGCACTGCTGTGCAAACCAGACAGGGTCTACCACTAATACCAGCACACCTCACAAAACACATCTAGGGTCAGAACTAGAAGATTTCTTGAGTTTCCCTGTACATAGTATGTTAACATCTTCCTTGAATTTAATTACTTGCAGCAGCAAATGCGTTGAAAACTGCTAAGTGAAACATCCAGTGCCATGTTCCAGTCTTTTTCCTGAACTTTAGCCTTTGCCAGTGGAAAATAACTTTGCTTCATCTAGAGACTGAAATATAAATACATCTGCTTGCTTTGCCAGAGCTAGGCTGGGTACAGAACTGCTTGACTAAGTCTTGTTTCTTGGACTGTTGTTCAAGAACTGGAATTCTCTTCCCATTTCTGTACACTTTTTCGAAGTAGACAGTGCATAATCAGGATGCATGTCTTCTGTGCTGCCTGACAGATGAACTGAAGGGAGCAGAGGGCGTTTGCTAAAGCAATTTAATGTACTACCAGAATGAGAGGAGAGCCACGGGCAGCAAGGACACCATTTCAACAAAATGCACTAAGCTGGTGCCAGTTAGTCATGATTCTGCCTGTCACCTTTCAGAAGAGAGGTTTCCCATGCTGCCCTGACTTGTGGGTTCTGTTGGGTTTGTTGTTGTTTTTGTTTTTAATCCATATCATGGTTTGTGGCTGACTTGCTTGTTTTTATCCTTGCGCGCTGTTCCTCTTCAAAAAGGATATTTTTCTAACCTTGCAATCAGGGCAGAAAGTTCCTAAGATCGTCCCTTCCCTTTTGGTACTGTTTCTCTCTCATTGTTGCTGGTGTATCTTGGTGTTTTATGGCTGCTGCTGTTTGGGGAAAATCACGGGTCAGTCCTCACAGCCAGGAAACTTTGTGTTGGAGCAGAATGTGTTTAGTTCAGGCTTCGGGTTTTTTTGGGAGGAGGGGTTTGGACAAAGACTCTTTTGAAGTTTCAGACCCTTTTATTTCACTGTAGTTTGGCTGGAAGGGCAGAGAGCCAGTAGTGACTACAGGGCAAATTCAGGCAGAGCTTCAATAGCTAATTGCTTTAATTGCCAGGTGAGTTGGAAGGATTGCATCCATGTTAAGGATGCAAGATGCTGATCTGCGTGCTGCAGAACAGAAGACGCCTCTGCTTTTGTAGTTACAGTTAGGCTGCAAAGAGCTGTCTACTTGTTCTGCTTGTTTCCCTGCTTTTGTGCCCCACAGGAGTGATGGCTCATGCTCGCTCTGAAGTATCAGATTAACCCCTGTTCCCTGCAGGCTGCTTTTTCTTCCCCAGTCATGTTCCTTCTTTCTCTAACCTACAGCAAGTTTCTGCTTTCCCCTCAGCCTTTGCCCATCTTTCCTTCCCACAGCCTTCCAGTGCTTGTTAAACTCTCTGGCACTTGTTTGGTGTGTCTTACTCCTTGTGGTCGGTGTTAAACTAAATATCAGATGTTCGACTAGATGGAACTTTTCTCCTGCATCAGATTGGCAGAGACCGGTGGAACAAGCACAGGGCTTGTTCACCTCCACTTTTGCTTAAACAAACTCCCCACTGTTCCAAGGTCCTGGGGCACTGGGGATGACCTTGTTCTCTGTAGCTGTCTTCCACTGGGGTATAGTTGTTTGGCTTCTGGCCTTTTCCTGCAGCGTGCTGAGAACAGTTTTGTGGCTGGTGGAACAGAGGGAGATGTCATTGGCTGTGCTGAGGGGAGTGTCAGCTTGCTGTTCATTGTGCTTTTTTTGTGGTACTGTTTTTTGTGCTTGAACTGAATGGGCAAAGGCAAAGCTGAGATTCAACAGGATACAGACTGGAACTCATGCAGCTGGGAGAAGGTTGCTGTCAGTCTTGTATGGATTCTTCCAGCCTGCTGTGGTGGGGCACTGAAAGACTTGCCTAGGGTAGTGAGAAGACAAAATGTTTGGGTGGATCAAGAAATAATTGAAGGAAGAAACATATTGAGGATTCATTCTGAGCAGAAAGAAATTACCTGACTGCACCCACAGTGGAAAGAAAGAACCATATCCTGACTCATGTTGTGGCTTTTTTTCCTGAGACTTTTACTTTCTTTTGGCTCTGTTTTTTTATGTTCAGGATAGAGGACAAAGTAGCAGATGCTGATCTCTTTTTGTGTGAGGTACTGCTGCTCTCCAGGGAACTTGTGGTCACTCAATACAGAGCAAAAAAAGAGGCTGTTGGTGTGAAGGGATGCATGGTATGGCTTGACCAAGGCTGTGCAATGGAGCATTTCTGCAGACTATCATTCCCACATGTTCTTAGCCTTCTTGTGTAAGTTAGCTGATGTTCTCCCTGTCCCCTGAGACACCAGTTTATCCCATTGATTTAAAACATTCTGGAGGGAGTTGGTGCATGGCAGAGAGGTAAAACTTCTTTGCTCATTTTAGCCCTGTTGAAATGGACATGTGTTACCATCATAACTGACAGCCCAGTATTTGACATTTAAATAGCTGGTTTTACTTCTTCTTTAAGGAACATTGTTACTACATGTTGGTACCAGTGCCTGAAAATACTGCCCAAAGTGGTCTGAGCTGGGAGCTGGTGCTGGTGGTGAGGACTTTGCTGGGAGTAAAAATAATGTCAAGGTCTCCAGAACAAACTGCAAGTTCCTGAGCTCATGGCTAGAAGGAATCCCTGGTGCCCATATATTGTCACTGTAATTCTAGGGACAGTTTTAAAGAATGCAAATTGATAAAGCTGATTTCTTCTCCTCTTCATTTCAAGCCTTAGAGGAGAAGTGAGCGTTTTGGTGACAGCAACACGAGTGTTTGTGGCACTGTGTTTGTATTAATACAAATATGTAAAAGGTCAGTGCAACAGAGAAGGAAGTGTGGAGCACTCCTGAAAAATATCTGATGAATTGCCCTTGAAAATGAGAAGGTAATCATGGAACACAATAGCATGAGAGTGATTTTGTTACTGGTGCAAAAAAAAAAGCCAAAAGAATTTGATTGATAGGTTATTGTCTTGAGTGAAGAATCAGTTCAAGTAGAACTTTGTACATTTACAAAGTCTGAAAAAACCTGCAAGCAGTAAGTCCTTTCAGCAGATTTGTTAAATCAGCATCTTGCTAAAGCTGTTTCCAGTTCTGCTTGTGTTCCTCTCTTCTGTAAATGCATTTTCATTTATGAGGTCTGAGTTTGGTTCAACACAATAAGGAATAGCTAGACAACTTTATATTTTAAGGAAATTTGTGTTTGGTTCAGCACAATAACGAATAGCTATACAACTTTTTATTTTATGCATTTTAAGGAAATAGGTAAGTTCATGGAAATCCCAGTGCTCAACATGTAGCAGAAATCTTGGCTTTAAGTGCAATCCTCTATTTAAACAGTGGAATTGAATTCCTTGAATAATGAATTATAAGAATGGAGAGCTGGAACACAACCAGCAGCTTGAACTGCTCACACAGTGTAAGGCAGTAGCCACAGATTTTCAGACTGAACATCCTTTAAGCAGCAGTCAGAAGATAAAGAGAGGTAAGATAACACACCCATGGATCATCTCTGTGCTGTCAGTGGAAAGGACAGGAGGCAAAGCAAGAGGTGGGGTTGCAAAGCTGTAGTGGTTTGGCACTGGTGGTTGCAAAGGTTGTGAGTGGTGGAGCAGCAAGGAAAAGTGCCTGGTTTACAGTCAGAGGGTTGTGTGCACCCCAAATGGGACTAGAGAGTGACCAAGTCACCTAAAGACCTGCAGGAAAGTTAAATTGAGTGTAAGCCGGGAAAGAAGTATTGTTGTGGGGAGAAGAGATGAAAAAAGGCATAACTAGAAGTGAAATGGCTCTGTGGTGAAGTGTTTCTGACCACTAAACTGATCCTTCCAGATTGCAGCTGAGCAGGGTACCTGCCTTGAAAGCTCATGCAGAAAGGAATTCCTGGTAGTGTTGGATGCTCTAAAACAGGAGGGCCTGGGGATCTCTTGGGCTGATCTTTTTCTCCTTATGGAAATAATATGGTATAACTTATTTCATCAAGTCCCATTACTGCTGCATAACTCTTAATCAGTTCCTGCTGCTCTCAAATGCATCATCTTATGTAAAGTATTGTAGCCACTCTTGATCTTAACTGTGAAACTCCAAAGTTCTTTCACAGGCAGCAGCATGAAACTCTCTCTCTGTGGAAGTGATTCAGGTGATAAAAATTATTTATTATTTTCTTCTTAAGAGGTGAAATTTATGTCCCTTTGAAATTTTTTAGATATTTGCACAGGAAGCTGCATAGCATATATTGTGTCTCAGTTCCTTTCAGAGCTATGGTATGCACATAACTGCAGAGGAAATTCAAAGTTATAAAGAAATATGAATATAGCTTCTCTCACCCCTTTTGAATAAACAAGATTGCATAGTTCATGTGTCTTTCTCATTGCTCTCTTCTGAGGCTTAGAAATATGTGTAATATCTTTCTCACAAAAGCTGGTCTGGCATGATCCAAGTGGCCTGAGAGGCAATACTCCATAATAAATAATAATATAAATAAATAAATTCCTCCAACAAGATTTTTGTTTTGTTTCGTTTCAGGGTCTTTTGTTTGGTTGGTTGGTGAATTGGTTGGTTTTTTGTTGTTTTGGTTTGGGTTTGCTGGTTGAATTGGTTGGTTTTTGTGGGTTTTTTTTTTTTTTGAGGGGGTGTGGAGGGTGTTGTATAAATCCTTTAAATGTCAATTTTATTCCAGAGCTTTATTTTCTTTACTTTGTGATTACTCTTTTCTTTTATCTTTTGCAGCACAAAACTTGTTTCTGTTATATCTCTTTCACAACTTTCTACCAATTTAAAGGATCTTTAGCAGAAATCAGAATTTAGGTAGAGGAGTAGGCTCACACTCTGTTTTTAAACATGCAGTGAACATGTTTAAAACATGTTGTATTGTGTGGTTCCCTGAGCTTCTTCATGAATGTTTAGTTGCATCTCTCTGAGGCTTAGTCTTTTCTATCTTCCCCTGCCTTAATTTATTGCCAGAACATTTCACCCTCCCACGTAGTCTTCCTTCCAGGTCAGTGCTGCGTGGCATAAAGTGAACAAATGTGTGTAGTCTTCACAATCTTTGTATGACACCCTGCTTTGCCACCTTCCCACTTTTCAAGCTGTTGCCATTCATGCAATCCTAGCACTCAGTGAGCTGGTAGTTTTAAGTCCCATTGAATTTTGGAAGGGATTGTGTTCCTAAATCTCCCAAGTTCCACTCTTACACCCATCTTATGCATTTAAAAATAATGATTGGCTGTACATTGCTTGTTGGTGTTTTTTGGTGCAGCATTGCATCTTTACTTGGTTTTACAAATTTGTTTCAGTCCAGAGGAAACCATTTGTCTGCTGCCATTCTTAAATCCTTGGATTTTTTACTGTCATTCTTCATAGAAATCTTCTCTTCATGAATGAATTCAGATAAAATTAAATAGCATTCCAAATATTGTCCCCTCAGTCTCTTCAGAACATTTCCTCACAGACCCAGGATGTCCTAGGCCTGTATTAATACTACATTTCCTTTTTTTTTTTTTTTTTCCTGCAAAAGGGTCATTAGGCACTTTTTTTTATTTATACTTTCTTTTTTGTTTTACATTATCTCAGGAGCCCAACATCTCCATCCCCAGTTTCACTGTTCATACAAATGCTGATCTCTTTTGACTGGTTCATGTTTCTGCCTGGATATACCAGGAAAGCTTGGTGTCTTCATTTTTATCTCCCAATGACTCCTCCTGGTCACTGAGCTATTCAGTAATTAAGATCTTGTAAATTCAATAACATTACAGGGTACTCAAACAGCTGCTTTTCCTGAACAGTGTTCCTCCCTCCACCCCTCTCCATCACTGTGCAGGCATGAAAGTGTTTATATTACATGTGTCTTGTTCTGTCCACCCTAAAAGGATGAAGCAGTGGTTTAATTCCCTTCCTTGAATAAGTATTTTTCCCTTTTGTTTCTCAGCTGTTGCTCAGTGTCTCTTACTTAGAGATGTCTTTGTGTGTTTCTTGTCTGTTGTTGTTTGGTTTAGGAACCTTGTGTAAGTGTTTTGCTGTTGTGTATGTGTTCATTGATAGCTCTGAAAGTACCTACAAACAGCTGAAACATCACTGAATTTCTGTGCAAATTTATGTATTCAGTTCAGCGTTGAAACTGCATTTTTTCTTCTGGAAGTATCCCAAAGTTTTGTTTTCTTTTAGGTGTCTGAAACATGTTATATGCTGCACAGAATCCAGTGAAACTTGGATTTTCACTTTGCTTGTGTGATGGGTTTTCACTGTATATTTTTTCCCCAGTGTATGATCCCAGGGTATGCAGGGCATCAAGCTGCATTTCCATGACTCTATTGGCTTCTTCTTTTGGAGGAGGCAGCAACTTCAAGATTTGTTGGCTGACTTGCTCTGCCAGTCCTTGGGACAGTACTCTGAATGAAGTTTTTGGAGTGACAACATCCCTGGCCAGACATTTTAGTGTTTTAGGCATTATGGAAATGCCCATGGAGAGGCACAATGAGACTTACTTATGGATTCCTACCAGAATGCAGTTGTAATTTAGATACAGCTGTGTTGATAAATCAGCACATGGACAGTCTCTTCCACTGCTTTCGTTCTGCATTTTGGGTATGAGAATGCTGTTCTGTACTAAGGATAGAAAATGACTTTTAGATCCATAGGTGCTGGCAGGGATTACATGACTTTCTGGCCTTATTATTCTTTCTCTGCAGCTAATTTGTAGGTACATGCTATATGTAAAATCTCAAAATTGAGATTTGCAGCATTGCTGCTGTTCTTCCATTTTTAACTACAGCAATCACTGTTAATTTCTGCCTCTTGACATGGCTGTAGGTGTCCTTCATTTTATCTCAGTTCATCCTATGCTGTTACCTTGTTTTTGGAGTTGCACAGTGAACTCCTACCATTCATTTTGAATAAAATTACTTCTAAAAAGGAATCTCAGTGTTTTGGGTGTGGGCTTTTTTGTTTTTGTTTGTTTGATTGTTTCAAATGACTCAGGGCTAAGTGTTCCATTTTCTTCCCTTTCATTGCATATATGAATGTGCTTTATTTTCTTGTGCTGCCTCAAGGCTTTTTATGACCAAAAAAAAAAAAAAAAGTCTTTTTTTTCCTTAAAATGTAAGTGGTACTTCCTGGTGTTTCATTTTTCTTCATTTTCCTTCCATTTGTGTTTTTTTTTCTTCACTGCTGTTGTGTTTTACATATACTTAATACAAATTTTCTTAAATATTCCCTTTGCTTATTTTACTGTTTTCTGCTTTTTGGCTTTGTAGGCTCCTAGGGCCTTTCTTACTTTCTTCAGACATGGATGGCTAGACTCTCTTCTTGCTCCTGGCCAAGGCTGTGAACACTTTATGAGGGTGCTCCCAGCCCTTTGTGCTTGGGGTGCAGGAAAAAGGCTGAGGTGGGACTTGTGTTATGTTCAGCCATAACTCAGTTTTTGGTCAGTTCTGAAGGGAAAAGCTCTGCTCCTTTCCTCCTTCATTCTCCACTCCTGCATCCAGGCATCCTGTTGTTGGGGCAGCACCTCCAGGGTGTGTCTGGAACATCAGCACACTCTTCCACCAGGAGCAGAGCAAGGAAAAGTGCCCTGACAGTTTAATGCAGTGGCTGTGGTTTTTCACCCCCTGGTCCTTTTCTGGGATAGTTCTTTTGAAAAATAAATAAAAATATCCAAAAGCCCAACCCCATCCAGTGTTTCTCATTTGCTGGCAGTTTGCTCCGTGCTGTGTGCCAGAATGCATCTCTGGAGGCAAACCCAAGTCAGCTGCTGTCATTCCACTGCCTCCACTGGTTCTGGAGTGGGCACGATGGAGCTGTGGTTCCCTGAACTCAGTGGCAAACTTCCCATGCCTCCAGTCAGCTTTGGATGCTGTCCAGGATGTTCCTGGTGGAGCTGGGCTGCACCTTCGTGCCAGGATGGCTGTCTGGCAAGCTGGTTCTCAGACACCACCAGAAGCCCTGCACACATGTGTTAATCCTGAGTGTTTTCCTTCAGGAAGTGCTAAATCTTGCACTGCAGAGAGATTGCAATATAATGAAAGAATTTGGCAAGGGAAGAGGCAAAGAATACACCAGGCCATGCATGCTGCCATTGTTTAAGGGTACAACTCACTGGAAAAACTCTTCAGATGATTTCTTTTTTCCTCTAAATATTATAACTGTTTTAATTGTAATGGAGCAATACACAAAAGATTGCGAGGTGACCAGTGTGAAAGGTAGAATTTTCTTTCTGCTACTCCTGATGACAGGGAAAGCTACTTGGTGTGCTTTTTTATGGTGTGGGAATTGTCATGAAGCTATCTCCTTCTGCAGTTTTCACATACCAGATTCCACAGGGCTGTGTAAATAACCGATTGAAAGTTCGAAAGCTGGAATAATAGACACCAGATGATAGGGGAAGTAAAAACATCTGAAGTACAGTAGATCTTGCAGACAACAGCAGAACTTCCTTCTTCTGAAAATAATCGTTTTTAGACCTGTAGCTTTCTTAGGCATGGATGTCACTGAGGCCTGGGCCAGGAGCCTCGGTGATGTGGTGGAAAGTTTTGATCCTTTCTTCCTGAGGAGGGGAACAAGTAGACTTCAGTATCCTATGGATATTTTGACAGCTACACATACAAAAAAAAAAAAAAGCCGTTTGGAATGCTGTGATTTTTTAAAATTTTTTTTTAAGGCTGCCATGCCCTTGTCAGGAGATCTGTCTACCTGTGTTTCAGGCTTTTAGAATCACTGAATGTGTTGGCCCGGACAAGTCAGTCAGCAAATCTTCCCTGAACCAAGCACTGTTTTAGCCCTCAAGGTTCTGCTCCAAAGGAGAGTGAGCACACAGTTGCTGCCTTTGAGAGCAAAGAGACTTCTGCAGAGGGTTGCAGCTCCTCAGGCCTGTCCTGTGCCAAAGTAAAGAAGTGGGGAGCCTGCTTCAAACACAAGGGAAAGAAAGCCTTGACATTTAAACAGGTGGAGCTTGCTGTGAGCCCTCCTGGTGAACCTACGGGCTATGGAAGAGGTGGAAGCAAGAGATGGTAAATGCTGCGTTGTAATCCAGCCTCAGTTCACAGGGCTTGGATAAGAAAAACAAAACAAAACAATATTTCGTTCATTTTAGGAGAATCTTTCATGTCTCTGCCTTTCTCTTTGCTGTACACCCGGTGGTGGAGCCAGGGGAGCCCCGAGACTTTTATCTCCTGTGTCTGTTTTGTTTCTGGGATTGGTTTGGTTTTTTATTGTCATTATTTGTTATTCATTTCTGGGGCATGTGTAACCCCGGTCTGTGGTAATGAGAAAAGAAAGCAAGCATTTTGCTCTTCTGAAGACAGGTGGAGAAGTACCCACACTGAGTGCTGTATAGGCCTATTTGCCTTTTGTTTCCCCATACTAATTGGTTGGAATGGATGGTGTTAAGTTCCCACAAGTGTGTCTGTTAGAGAATTCCTGTATATCTGGCCTTGGGGAATTCAGCTTTGGAAAATGAAGTACACATCAAAGCAGGAGGTGGCTGGTACAGTTTGTATCCTGACTTCCCTCCCACCCCCCCCCATTGCTTTTTTTCCCCTTCTAGAAAGCTTAGGAAAAGAGCCTTTTGTCTTCTATTCAGGAAAATTGCACTGAAATTCATCTGAGCTTTATTCATCTGCTTTGATTTGTGCCATTCATGGGCAGCTGTGGGTTATATAGAACAAAGCAGATGAATTCCTAACCTCCACATTCAAGCAGTGTGTTGGGAGAGGTTCAACACCACCCTCCCTCCCCCCACACTCCTTTTTTGGGGTATCCAACCAACATATTAGAGCTTTCAGTTTCAGTGCTGAGATATCTCTGGACTGTGTTCCTCCACATGCCACTGAAATGGTGTGACAGAGTTCTTCTACCTCGCAGAAGAGATGTGCCTATACAGACATACATATAAAAAGAGATCTCTTCTCTAAGTATAGCCAAACATAGTGGTTTGAAATTTTGCTTTACTGGAATTTATGACTAAACTTTTTTTTTTTTCCCCAGTGGTGACTTAATTTCTAACATCATCAGCATGAGAAGGGAAGAGTAGCCATTTATTTTTCTTCTTCTTTTTTTTTTTTTTTTTCCACATAGATAGATTATTTACATGTATCCTGTGCCAGATCTTCACCTTGTGTGAACTGGCATAAGACATTTGAGAGGATCTGGTCTGATTTATGTGCCAAACACAGAAAACATTTGGCAGTATGATTAATGGGCTTTACCTTCACAAATTATGTCTCTTAAAATCAGACTTCTTTTTAGACTACTTTTAATTTAAATGTGTCATTTCTTTCCTCCCAGAATCAGACCTGAAAAAGTGTAATTTATGCTGCTCACCTTTCAAATTGTAGAATATACACATTAAGTTAGATTAAGAAGTGCTGCACCTCTTAATCCCCTCAGGAAAGGAGGATTAGTTTCATAACCAACAGCTTGATCAACCCCCTCCAAAAGCCAGTAGGTTCTGGGGCAGGCATCAAACCTTCTTCAGATTTGTTGATCCACCTGGAATAACAGCCTGACTCTGTTTCTCTGCAGACTCCTCGTACTCGGAGCCTCCTGATGTTCAGCAGCAGTTGAACCACTACCAGTCAGCAGCTCTGGCCAGGAACAACAACAACATCAGCCCCATCCCACTTTCTGGGAGTGCTGCAGGAGTGGAAAAAGCGGAAGCCATCCTGAACTGTGAATTTTGTGAATTCTCTTCGGGTTACATACAGAGCATTCGGCGCCACTACCGTGACAAACATGGAGGGAAAAAGCTCTTCAAGTGCAAAGATTGTTCCTTTTATACAGGCTTTAAGTAAGTACTGTGCAAAACAGATAAACTGAGCTCGTAAGGGTTTTTTTTTTAGCACTTGAAAAGACTTCTGAGATCTCTGAGAGCTGGCTGTAGCTAACAGAAACACGGGCACTGCTGACCAGGGAGAGGAACATAGGAAATGCCATGCCAGATCACAGCAGCATCCATGTAATCCATTTTCTTCTCTCCTACAACAGCCGGTACCATCTGCTGCAGACAACAGCACAGTAAGTCCTTGCAGTAGGTTTTAGAATCATAGAATTGTTTAGGATGGAAAAGACCCTGAAGATCACCAAGTTAACCATTAACCCAACCCAGCAGTGCCAAGCCGAACCCTAAACCTCAGTGACACATCTGCACATCTTCTAAATGCCTCCAGGGATGGTGACTCAGTCACTTCCCTGGGCAGCCTGTTCCAGTGCCTGACAACTCTTTCTGAGAAGAAATTTTTCCTTACATCCAATCTAAATCTCCTCTGGTGCAATTTGAGGCTGACAAGGTCACAACATCCCTGTTGTCCTCTTGGCCCAATCCTTCTTCCAAAGGTCACAAACTCTCCTCTGTTCCCTGAGTTCCAGACACAGCTCTCTGTTCAGCCAGGCTGGTCTTCCCCACTGTCTCATCTTTGGGCACATGAGGTCAATCTGCTCCTGCACCTTTAGATTGTCCTTCCTGAGGAGCATCAGTGTCCCTGGACTGCTTTGGGATGGCCTCCCAAGGGACTGTCCACCAGTCTGCCCTCTGGAAGTCCAAGGTGGTAGTTCTGCTTGCACTCCTCCTTACTCCTCTGAGATAAAACTATCATTTCATGATCCCTTCATCCTTAAGTGTGAAACTTTTTTCTGCAGAAATAATGTAATTTCCTGGTGCAACCAGCATGAAACATGGGAAAATCAAGTATCCTAAGGCGACAGGGGAATTTATATCACCTTGCTGAAGAAAACTCTCTCCTGTAATTTTATTTCCCCCCAATCTTTCTGTCTTAAATGATAGAAAGATGCTGCTCACTAGCATAACTGATAGCATACAGAGGCATTTCAGAAATTCCAGTTATTTAAATTTAAAAATTCAGTGCCTTGTGTAGTTTGTTTGTATGTGTGCTTTTAGCTGCTCTTCCGTAAGAAAAGAAAAAAGGGCCTGTGCACCTGTGTAGTTCATCATTTCCTCCTGATGTGCTGGACCCTTGAGCATAACACCCTCAGCTGACATCTGAGGTCTTAAACTTGTTACAGTGACAGTAAACAGTAGGACTGGATTAAGGGAAGGAGTTCTGATGAAGAAAATGCTGAGCACAAACCTGAGAGAATCCACATAAGAGAAGCCTCTAGTTACATGTCTCTACCCTCTGTTCCTTTGTCCTTGCTGTCTCTACATTAAAATTTGCTGCTTATGCTGTGTATCCTCATTGCTCTCTGTCTTAAAGATTACCAGAAACTTCCAGGTCCAATCCATCTGTGTCTTGCAAATGCCATTTTCTTTTACCTTGACGTTATGAAGTAAGTCAAGGAGCATCTAAACCTGTTCATAGTTGCATGAGGGAGCAGTGTTCTTTTTGGTGTCTCAACATTCAGGAATCAAGCATATGTTTTGTCTTTAAAAAGGGGAGGAGGAGGCAAAAACCCCCTCCCATAGAAATCCCTTCTTCAAGCCACCATAGAAACTTAAATGCATGAAAGCAGTGATTGAAGTTGATAGAAATATACCCATAGAGTTCAAGGACTGCTGAATTGGGTCCAAAGCAACTTTTTAGTCTAGTTCATTGTGTCAAACCCCTTAGCTTTTGCAAGGGGTTTTTATCACTGCTTTAGGGAAAAATTACCAAGTGCCCCAAGTTTACAGACAGCTCTGATTTCAGCAGTTGAGCCTGTGGTTAGATGAATGTACAGTTCATTTCTTCTGTATGCATAGCTCTTGCAGCTTCTAAGTATGCAGTCAGTCTAATGCCAGCATGAAATTTTTGGTGCGAAAGTACTGTGGAGAATTCATTCATTCTTTCACACTAATAAGTACAGTATTCTTAAGTCTTGGGTTTTCAGATCATTATGGCTGATGCTTTGAAAGTTAAACCACTCAGTGCCAAACTGACTGTGAACACAAGTCTCTTTTGTACCCACAATCTAAACAGTTTAGCTGGTTAGATCAAGATGATTAAGGATGTTTTCTGCCTGCAGAAACAAGTTTGTCCTCATCTCTCCAAGTCCAGAACAGCTGACAGATTTTGTTCAACTTGCTAAAAGTTTAATCTTCACTAGAGAGAGTACCCTGAAAGTTTCAGCCTGAAGACAGACAATGGGCATGAAGGATGGGAATTCTTTTGCTATCTTAATTATAGCAGTGTGACTGTGGAGCACCCCATGCAGTGGAATATCTTGTCACAACGAGTGTGTGTGGCTGGGAGGAGGGTGCAGGCCTGCAGATGCCTCTGCTCACGTGCTGCTCATGCGGCGCGGCGCAGACAGGGCTGAGTGGTGTCTGCGCCGTTTTACACCACACGTCCCTTGCAGAGCCCTGGCACTTCATCATTTCCCCCTCTGACTGCTCCCCTCTCTCCCTCCTGTCCCACAGATCTGCTTTTACTATGCACGTGGAAGCTGGGCATTCGGCAGTTCCCGAGGAAGGACCCAAAGACCTTCGCTGCCCTCTCTGTCTCTATCACACCAAATACAAACGCAACATGATTGACCACATAGTTCTGCACAGAGGTAACATCCATGTCTGTGTCTGTGTCTGACAAGGGGAATGCTGGACAGTGCTCTGGTCCTTCAGACTGGTTTCACTGAATTTTCCCCTCACCATGAAGAAGTCATTAGCTCTTGAGTATCTTTTTGTTTCGTTTCTGTGTGATGCACCTTGGTTATTTCCTGTAAAATTCAAAGTTTGCCAGTGATGAAACAGGGCAGACTTGGAATAAGTTTTAAGCTTTTCCTCTAGAGAGGTTAACAGCCATCAAACACCAGTTCAGCAAGAGTTGCTGTAATTTACAACTTTGATCTAGGCCAGAATTGTTTCCTGCTTATGTCCTTGCTATCATAAAGGCCTCGCTATCATAAACTCACTCTAAAGGTTTATCAGCTAACCCTAGAGGCCTCAAAATATCCCTTCATTAATTCTTCAGATATTTTCTCCTCAGCATTTGTAGGAACAAAGTAATTACCTCATTTTTTGTTTTTCTGTAAGACTTCTTTTTGATCTACACCGCTCTTCTTTTTATTTTTTTTTTTTTTTAAGCCTGCTAAAAGTGGGGTTAGGGCTTTCTATGTTCTATTAACTGCGGGCTTGCTAGCTCAGAAGAGACAGCAGTTTGGGCTCTCTGGGCTGGGATTCCTGCCCACAGCTATCACACTTGATGCTTGTAGATGGTCTGTTGGCTGCCGAAATCCAAACCCATGTGTTGGGATGGCACTCTGCCTGCATGCAGGTTGGGCAGAGTTTCACAGCAGGGTACTGGTGGTGAGCAAACACAAGTTTTGCATGCCATCTTTTTCCTGGAGGAGATTCTGGTGTGACAAGTGCTATCATAATTCCTTGTAGCATACCACTTCTCAGTGTTGGTAGCTTAAAGTCCCTCCTGTACCAGCACAGTGAGCCTGGCAGAATTCAAATTTCTTTCTGCTACCAGGGCTGTTCTGAGAGAACATCTGGAGAAAAGTGACCTCTCAGGGATTCAGAAAGCACATTGCAAAGCTGCCATATTTAGTTGCAAGGCTTTGGCAGGTGCTTTGGCTTTTACTTACTGTCTCTGAAGGCATTGCTGTGTCAGGTTTTGCCCAGATTGGTCCATTTTGTGGCTGTGCCAGGGCTCCAGGAAACACTGCCAGAACTTTAAAACAGACAGCCAGAGGGGGAACTGGATGGGTTTAGGGTATTGTCCATGATGCTTCGATTTGGCATTGAGAATGTCCAGTTGCAGAAGTGGAAGAGCACTTCCTGAACTCAAGCAGCTGCACTGCTTGTGCAAAGCTGTTTCTGACCAGTTGCAAGGAGGTTGTTGCCTCCTGGGTCAGGGAAACTGTGGATCTGTTCTTCTGTAGAACTGTTGCTTCAGTTGCACAAACCAGCCTCGAGAGTTCTTGCTGTTAGAAGAAACCTCATAGCAAAGGACACAACAGTCTATGCACCAGAGTTTTGGGAGAGGCAAAACAGAGGAAAAGAAGTTTTCTGTCAAAGGGGATTTTAGCTGATAAAGAGTCTCAGAGGCCACCAAAGGGGTTTTTTTGACATCACATATCCAGGTAATAAAGGAAGTAGGTTTCATACTTAAATTTATTTTTGGTGCATATTCCAGCTAAAAAACCTCTACTGCTGTGTTTAATTGTGTGGTGGCTGAAGCAGACAATTTTGACAAGATTTAGCAGGCACTGAAAGAGAGACTGAGGGATAGTCAATGTAGTCTGAGATAGTCTTCCTTTTTTATAACCATTGCACTGGTGAAGCAAGGGCATAGCCCTGAGCTGTGGCCCAAGAAAATTAGTTTTGAGGTAGATGGAGTGGTGCAGTGTGTAAAATCAAGAGTGAAGGATTTGACCCATTCATAGTTAATGTTCCTTTTGTGTAAAAGGCATGTTTACAGATGCATGACTCTTGCATTACTTCCAAGTTGCTGCACCTCTAATCCTTGGTGAAACAGCGTGTGCTTGAAATGGAGAATGTGTTTACTTCTTAATGAGTGGCTGTGGAGGCTGAATTTCACAGGGTTAAAGCACTGTCAGCTAGAATGCTGAATGCCTAGTGAGAAAAAAAAAAAAATTAGGCAAGGAAATTGCTTCCTGTTAAGAATGAGAGGTCCAAGAGCTCCTTTCATGTACCACCTATCCCTGATCAGGGTAAGGGCAGTTCAGGCTCCTTTCTGTGGGCACAGATGGAGCACAGACTCATTACAGGTGTCCTGTCCCATGGGGCTGACACAGCCAGAGGCTGCTGCAGGTCAGTGAGGAGAAGGTTGGTTCCCTTGTTCTCCCTGGTCTTTATCAGAGGCAAGCCTGGGGAGAGGAGAGAGACACGAGAGGAGACTCTGAGTTCCTGATCCATGGGCAGAAGTGTTGGCCTTTACTTTATTCTGGACAGAACAATTAGTTTCTCACAAAATCACAGATTCAGTTAGGTTGGAAAAGAGCTCTGAGCTCATGAAGTGCAACCTGTGACCAATCCCCACCCTGTCACCCAGCCCAGAGCACCGAGTGCCACATCCAGGCGTTCCTTGGACACCTCCAGGGATGGGGATTCCAATACCTCCTTGGGCAGCCCCTTCCAATGCCAAACCACCCTTTCTGTGAAGAAGTTTCTCCTGATGTTATCCCTTCCAGTAGCATTCCCCTCACGCATTTTGAATTGTATTGGTATTTTCCAGGGCTGAATACAACTTACCAAGTTCACTGTTGGCTCTGCTTTAAAATCCTTGGGCATTTTTCTTCCTTTTCCCTCCTTTAGAGATCATTTTATTCTCTGCCTGGTAGAACTAGTGATTTCCTTCTTTCATATAAGAGAAATAAGACCCATGTTTTTTGAATAGTGATTTTAAGATAAATTTTGAAATTTACCTACCTCCCTAAAGGCTTCATTGCCACACATCCTGGTTCCTTGCACATGCTTTTTTGGCATTTTCCACTGTTCATATAACTTCATTGATACGTGCAGAACCCTGGTGCAGGGCTTGCTTTTGGCTACTGGAATGCAAATGCTACTGTTCTGTGACTGTAGTTCGGATTTTCAGGCAAAAATGTAAATTTTCAAAACCCAAAGAATTGATCTGTGTCTAGATGGTAGACACAGTAGCTTTTTTGTGTACTTGGTTTACCTTTGGGGGAAGGAAATAAGTTATATATGCTCTGGTGTGTTGCTGAATAAAGATTTTTCCTTACAACTAAGGACTAATGGAGTCCTGAACTCTTTTATGCCTTGAGCAAAAAAAATGTACGTCTCCTTTGAGTTATAGTACTGCAAATACTGAGTCATTAATGTCCTTTCAATTAATTCTCTGCAATTAGCCTGAATATTCCAGTCTCATGGAAGGATTGGATTTCTTAGAACAAGATGATGCTTTTTAGGTGTTTATTTTGTTGTTGTTTTTTAATTCCACCTCTTGAAAAATTTTTTCCACAATTCAGGACAACTTTTTTGGTCAGGTGACTACAGTAGTTTTTGATTAGACTCTGCTGAACTTTGAAGTCTACACAAGGGTAAAGAAGCCAACTTATGAATTTGTTTACGGGGCTTCATGTAGTTTTGTCCAGACATGATAAGTGCATTCTAAATGAGCAATTAAATAATCAGAGCTTGGGAGGGCAAGCTAGAGGTGAGACCATCACCTTAAGAAACATAACATTCCAGGTCCAAGTAACCCTGCAAGTTCCAAAATCATTGCTTGGAGGAAGTTCACTGACATGAATACATCATGTAAAAGTTATAAATCATTCTGAGAAATTGAAATCCTTCAATCTAGAGTTGATGTTTATGTCTGTTTTGCTCTTCTGCTCTTACTCTGTTGCCTTTGATGTGGGGAGTGTGTGTGTGTGATTGTGAGGTAATAGGTTTTGTTAATGTGAGTTAGAGAATGCCGCATTACTTCAGACTGGTAGATTTGAAGTTTTATACCATCCCATGTTTTAGCTTTTTTAATCTGTGCCAAGCGCTAGAGGAAAAATGAGTTTTAAAATACTTT
Organism: Climacteris rufus; assembly: GCA_013398175.1. Lineage (NCBI taxonomy): Eukaryota > Metazoa > Chordata > Aves > Passeriformes > Climacteridae > Climacteris > Climacteris rufus. Next base: position 719,730 of record VZRZ01007764.1, read on the forward strand.
AATTAGTGTTTCTGTTTTTGAAAACTTCACTTGGCTTTTTCACTTTTTGAAACCAGCTGTGTCACTTATTTCTGTGAGGCCAAAAGCATGCAGCTGCAACAACCTTGTAAAAAATTTTTGCAGTGATCTCAGCACCACAGCTTTAAATTCTGCTGTGTCCTAGACCCTATTCTCCCCTCCCCTCTTTCCACCCTGAATAGCCACTACTCGGTCTCTTTGTAGTTAGAGAAGCTGTTGCTGGTGTAGAAAACACTCACAAGTCTTCAGGTGTTTGTTTTCTTTCTTTTGTATTAAGGTGTAGCTTTGGGAAAACTTCAAAAAGAGGAAGTTGTGAGATAGGATAAGTTTTGTGTTCAGGGAGAGGCTGAGCAGGATGGAATATTTTGTTGAGCTGTAGAAAAAGTCTTACTGTAAGGGAGGGAGTGTGTGCTTCTGGAGTTGTCTTTGGATGTAATTTTACCCTCCTCACTAAAAGAAAGGGCCCTTGGCTCAGGTCCATGTGTGCATTGCCACGTCTCACATTCCTTTTGCCTTCATGTCTACCATAAGAGATTCAGGCCTCTCTTTTCTTTTTTTTTGCCTGTCCTTAGGGATGAGCCTGGATGAGGAGGATCAAACTCCTCCTTTAATATACAGTCCATAAGGAGGAACAGGACTTAAGTTTCAAGTGTTCTAGTTCAAAATACCAGTTTGAGTAACAAAAGGCTTAATGAGGATCTGCTGGTGACCCTCAGCTAAGCGGTCAGATTTGGGGTTTCTCTTGTGTGCACAGCTTGGAGGGAGCCCCAGTGGATGAGTGCTGAGGCACATAGGGTTCTGGCTGTGTCAAATGGCTGAAATTAATTGCTGCTCTGGTAAACATCAGTGCTTTGTTTGAGGAGTGGAGAGTTTAAAAACTCAGCAAGGGCATTTTCAGCCCATCACACATACGGGTTGTGAGTCCGAGCTTTCTGGAAGCTGTGGGTATGTCAGGAAGCTTCTGGCACTGGCAGCCTTTTCCAGGGAAAGGTGCTGCCTTGCTTACTGTCTCAGTCCCCAGAGAGCAGGTCTGGGTGTGATGGTGAGGACACCAGCTCCAATTTATGCAGAGCCAGCATCGTGCAGTGCTTTGGGAAGCGCCCTGCAGAGCTTCCCTGTTTATTGCTTTTCTAGAAGCTGTTCTGGCTGCTGTCAAACACTGAACAAAAACGTGCTTTTGGTCTGGGCTGATTTATGGCTGGCTTTGTATTCCTAACTCCTCTCCTCTGACTCATAGATGGAGTCTCATTTGGCCTAAAAACTTCCATTCCCATCCTCCTGGCCCGACAACCAGTTACACTTGTGGGGACACCTGCGGTTTTTTTGGTTTTTTTTTTAAGATTAACCCTGTCATTGCAGGAAGAATTGTTTCCTTGTGTTACTAAGTGGATGCTGTCCTGTCCCCACAGAGGAGAGGGTCGTTCCCATTGAAGTCTGCCGCTCCAAACTGTCCAAGTACCTGCAGGGAGTTGTTTTCCGCTGTGACAAGTGCACCTTCACCTGCTCCAGCGACGAGAGCTTGCAGCAGCACATAGAGAAGCACAATGAACTGAAACCTTACAAATGCCAGCTCTGCTACTATGAGACCAAACACACAGAGGAGCTGGACGCTCACCTTCGAGATGAGCACAAGGTAAGACACAAATAGTTTTAATTTGTGGCTATATGCTCTCTGCAAATACTGTATTAATTTGCTTGCATATCTGACATCGTGGGGTTTTTTCCTCTCCCTGCCCAAATCTGGAAATAAATCCCATGTAGCACTTACCTCCCTCATTTTTTGCTTACTTCTTTTTTTTTTTTCCCTTCAGAAACTGAAAAATAAGCGTTTCTGAAGCTGTTCAGATCGATCAGAATGGGCACACTGTTGCATGCAGAGTGTGATTATCTGGAAAAGGCTCTTGTGTGTGAGGGGTTTATTTACAGGGGGGTGGGAAAAGGGTCGTGGAACAATACCAAGGCAGAGTGATTCAGCCCCTGTAAAAGGCAGGAGATTCCAAACATAGGATTGCTCTGGTAACTTCAGCAGCATGACATGCCATGCATATTTTAATAACAAAGAGGGCTATACATCCCCGTTTACATTTTACAAGGGAAAGATAAACAGCAACTCTGACCAGGTCCTGAGTTAAGACTGCTTTGGAGTTTTTGTGGATTACCTGAGTGCATACTCGATCCAGTCTTTGAGAAGTCATTAAAGGCTTTCCACAGACAGTTAACTTTGAATTTCTGTAGCTGTGTAGCTGAGAAACATTTAAGTTCTGGAACTGAGATGTGTTTTGGAGTATTTCTTAGAGTGCTTCCTTGGCAGATTTCCAGGGGATGCAGCTATGTGCTTTCACCTGTTAGAGCTGAGCTGCCCAAGGTCCTCACTAAAACTTCATTGACTGACTTTTCCTTACAGCCAAATATATTTATATGGAAGGTATTAGCAGCAGAAGTCCCATTAAAAANNTATTTAAAAGTAAATATTTAAAACAAAAAGACCCATAAAAAAAAAAAAAAAAAAAAAAAAAAAAAAAACTTTTCATGGTTAAAAAAATATTTGCCAGTCTTTTAAAACCAAACTTTGTTAATTTATGTTGGCCTGCTATGCTCATCTGCCATTTTTATTACATCTGGAGAGTCTTGGGCAACTCAAACAGTACACAAGAAGTTCCACACCTCCTCGTCATCACAGCAAGATGCCTGGTGTGTCCAGGAGGAATTATTACTTGTGTTTTTTGACACAGTGCATCAGGCTGGGAAGATTATTCCCTTCCTTAGCTCTCCCTTCCAATCTGGACCTGCAGTGATGGTGCTGGCAGCTGAGGGTATCCTTTCCATTTCTCTCTTTGGTAACTTGTACCTTTGAAATTTGTGTCTAAGTTGTGGGCTCAGATACTGCCCAGGTTATATATTGCACCTTAAGAGGTTCTTTTATATGAGCTGAACTGAATCAAGAGCCTTGCATGTGGTCTTTGTTTCAATCTCAGCGTGTGATGTGTTAATTTAGAGAACCTCATCACAACTGTCTGTACACAGTCCTAGGAATCTTCACACCTCTGCATTTAGGGTACTTTGGTATTTGCAGTCTACTTCACATCCTCCTTAGGATCATTCACATTTTCTTTCCCACAGAGGGATAAAAAATAGTCAGTGGGTGTTGATCTCTCATTCAGCATCTTGCAGGACGTGTTGTACTGCACTCAATCCTCCGTCTCCATCCTCTCTGCCTCTGTGGCTCGGTGCCTGTGCTGCTGGAGGGCTGTCTCTCTGCATGAAAGATGAATCCAAAACCCTTCCCAGCAGTGATCAATGAGCTCAGAGGGCTCTTGTCATCCAACAAGTATTAGCCTTAGTGTCCTGGTCATGCTCCATGCTCTCCGCCTCCACTGTAAATCTGGACTGCTGCTCCTCTGTTTCTGTTGGATGTGCTGGAGTTCCTGACTTCTGTGCCCTGAGCTGCTCCTTTCGTACTGCTGCTGTGAGCTGTTAAGTAGCTGGTGCATTTCACCCCAGGGTTAGCTGAATTTGACTGCTGGGTGAAGTGTTCCCATTATAGCTGTGTATCAGTTTGCAAAGCACTTTGCAGCCCTGCGTAATGAAAATTAATCTGTTATTAATGAGTGAGGGTGTATGTGGCACACAGCAGCCGTGTGCTTAGTAAAAAACGAACCATCCTTTCATGAATAAAGCTGAATGAACCAGTCACAGAGAGTTTTTCCTTCAGTGTGGATGTGTAGTAGCAGTGTTTGATCACAGCAGTTGAATAATGCCATGAAGAGAGGATATGACTTCATGTTTTACATTTCTTGGATGAAGAAATGAAGGAGGTTTACTGGATCTCATTAATTTCTGAAAACCAAAAATGAGAAGTATAGAATATACAGCAACAGAAGAATCACTGTCATTTGAAAGAAATGAGTGTTAATTTGATTGTGAGGACTGTGTGTCACCTTGAGCTGAACGGGCTTTGGGGTGTACTCAATTTTGTTTTGCACATGTGACCATTTTCCTGATTGGTGATTATGGTGGCTGCTGACAAAAGTGTTTCTTTCAAAGGTGAGTCGTAATTTTGAGCTGGTTGGACGGGTTAACTTGGACCAGTTGGAACAAATGAAAGGGAAAACAGAGAGCTCTAGCAGTGATGAAGAAGAAAAAGAAGAAGAGTTAAGCCCCAAGGCTGAAGAGAGAGGTCAGTGCAGCTCTTTGACATGTTGGGGGTTTTTTTGTTGGGTTTTTTTAGGCACTGCAACACACCTCACCAGTCCAACCATGTGAGGTCAGCTGTTGTCTCTGCAGCACATAGTCTGCAGCAGGCATGGCAGCAGAAACAGAATGTGGCCTTTCTGAAGACACAGCTCATGTGGGAATCTCATGTTTCTAATCCTCCTCACAAGTTTTCTGTCTGTTAAGAGAATATGCACTATGAGAAAGCACAGATAGCATCTGTGACTAATCTGCCTGTTCAGATAATGTCTATAAGGGCTTGGAAAGCTGTGTAAAATGTGTTTTAGTGTTCTGTCAGATTTTCTGTTTTGGTAACCAGTGTCCAGCTTTCACTTGGCATTGTTCAAGTGAGGGATGAAGGCTGCTCTGTGGGCTGTTATTTACTCTGTGCCCAGCATTCTTTGTCAGACACTCAGTCCTGTTTGCAGTTGCTGCAGTTGGCAGCTCCAGAGCCAGGGTTACATCCATGCCCCACCTGTCTGTACCACTGCATATTTAAATATCTGCCTAAGTCTGTGTCTAAGAATAATCCCACTGACTTCAACAAGGCCAGGCCATATGCTTTTGGTTTGGTTGAAGTTAGACCAGCAGGTAAAAACTAAGTTATCTGTTAATTAAGTGAAGGGTTTCTTTCCCAACAAACTTGTCCCATGAAAGCCAGGTTATTGCAATATCTGGTGGAAACTGTTATTGCAATATCTGGTGCTGTGTCTGGTCCACTCTGCTGCAACAATTCAGCATTCAAATGCAGTATGCTCACAGCTCTTGAGTATCTTCAGTCCCTTCATGGTTTGAATGACAGGTCACCCACCTCTTGATGCTGACAACTGCAGGTAGCCAAGTTCTGTGTACTTCAACCAAAGGTACACCACCATATTTAACTTTTTCCTGCTGATTTTTTAGGTTTCAAACTCACTCAAGGGTTTTTCATGAAAGAGAAGGTGTGTCTGTACCTGTTTTCAGGTGCTGAAAATTTCCTGTTTCTGCATTCACAGGTAGTTTACAGAAGTACAGGGGTTCAGATCATGCTTCTTACCTTTTAATAGCAAGACCCTCAGCATCTTGGCTTTTGTTTAGTGTCCCTGCAGCATAAATTCAGTCTGTGCTTATCAGCAGCACTTTAAGAGTGGTTAGGGACAGCTTTTACTTAAATGAGAAAGGAAGCCAACTGGATGGGAAACCATTCATGATTTAATGAAATACATCCTGCAGGAGGATTTGGTAGAGCAGTAGGAAAATCAGAGGAGGACCTAAAGGGGTGTTGGTTCCACGTGCATCTCAAAGTTCAGCATCAGTAGTTGTGTGGAAATGTTCTTGGGTGTCTGCTCAGGGGCAGCTCCGACCCCCAGAGCTTCATGGCTGGAACAATAATGGTGTGGTGGTTGGACTAAAGGACCAGCTCACCCCAGCTGCAGATGCAGCAGGCTGATTAATGTTCTGTGTAGACCCAGAGCTGGCAGGGGATGAGGCCTCCAAGCTGTCCTTGTGAGGATTACCTTAGCATTACACACAGGCACAGGTGCTGAGGTGACCTTGGGGGCCATGGTACCCAGACCAAGGAGAAGAAAGTGCTGTCTGCCAAGCCTTACAAATCCCTGTAAATGTGCCACAGGGAGGGGGACAGCCCAAGGTGAAGTTCATTGTTTAAATTGGCTTTATGTTGCACAGTGAAAGTATAAAAATATCACCTTCTGTGCTGGAGTTTTAAATTTGCAGGGGTAATAAATGTGTTATCCTTGTTTGAAGTTAACCAAGGGGTAGTGCCTTAATGATTTTGTACTATTTTTTGCATTTGTATTTTCTTTAATCTGTGACTGGCTAAAATGATTTCTGCATGCTTATTTGGATGACCAGCCTTAAAAACTCAGGCATATTTTCAGGTTTGTTTTGCAGCACTTCGTTCCTCTCTGGCCCATAGGGCTGATGTTTCATCACTGTTTTTTTTTTCTCCTTTTTAATCTCTTAACCATTTGTCATATATTACACTAAAATAGGTAGAATATGCAAAAAAACACTTATGCAAGGATATTTAGAAAAGATCCAGTTATATTGACTGCATTTTTCTAGACAATTTGTGTGAATTACCACTATGAGGTACGGGATGCAAGGTACACTTTTGAAAAATGTCCCACTGAGACAGGAACTTAAGGCATGGTTGGATGCTAAGTTGCATACTGGCTTCTCCCTCTGCATTCTCAGAAGATAGTTCTGACACAGAAATGGTTTGCCCTGTTAGCAGAGGACCAGACTTGTGGTTTCAAATACAGCCTGTCACAGTGGCTAATGCTGTCACAGCTTTCAAAACACATCAAACTGTGCAGTCTTGTGTGCTGCTGGGGTGCATTTGACAATTCTAGCCTTTGTGGTGTTAGCAGGAAGTGGGATTTGCTGAGAGTGCCTCTGTGTGCTCCACATATCTGTCTGAACCCTCTGAGGTCTGTGAGTTTGGGAGAATCAGGATGTTTTCCCTAGATTCACCACTTTGACTTAAGCTGCTTTGTGAAGTATTGAAGGTGCAAATAAGAACTTGTGGCTTCTCCAAATGGGCTGTTGGACCAAGGAAGGGCTGTTGTCCATGTGAGCAGGCAGAGCTGGGCAGCAGAGCGGAACTGCAGTGTTGGATGGGAAAGGAAAGGAGTAATTTCTTTCTGGTAAAGGATATAGTATAAAAGGATGTGGGAGGAAAAATGAAGTGTCTGGCATACACCATGCAAAGAACAGCTCTCTCTGGTAGGAACTGTGTCTCAGAGAGGCTGTCTGTCTTTACTGATCTTTATGTCTTGGTCTTAGCAGAAATTGGAATGGAGAGGTGTTTTTCTGTTGTAGGCAAAAATAAATGTCCATGAGTGTTTGTATGTGTGATGCACCAAAACCACAGAGAGGTCACGTGTGTGTGCAGTGTGTTACTTCCCCTCTGCAGGACCCAGAGAAGAACAGCTTCTGGTACTCCTCCAGGCAAGCAGCCCAAATTCACGTCTGTAGAAGCAAAAGTTACTGGGAAGTAGGATGAACAAAAGAGTGTTGTCTGAAGAAGTGATAGATTTATTGGAGTAACACTTGCTGATCTTAATGGGAGTTGCAAGTATAAATCATGGACTGGCTTGGATTGGAAGGGCCCTTTAAAGGCCATACAGTTCAGCTCCCCTGCCATGGGCAGGGACACCTTCTGCTATCCCAGGCTGCTCCAAGCCACATCCAACCTGGTCTTGGACATTTCTAGTGTTGGGCAGCCACAACTTCTCTGGGAAACCTGTGCCAGGGCTTCAACACCCTAATCTTAAATCTTTTCTTCCTTACGGCCAATCTAATCCTGCTCTCTTTCAGTTTAAAGCCATTGCCCTTTGCTTTTCTCTACAGGCCCTGGTAGAAAGTGTGTCTCTCTCTTTCTCATAATCCACCCTTTAAAAGGGAAAGGCCACAACAGAATCTCCCCTGAGACTTCTCTTCTCCAGGCTGCACAACTCCAGCTCCTCCCTATTTAGGCAAAACAGTCTCTTTGTTCCATCTCTCCTCGCTGCAGAGGCCCAGCATAAACATCCCGTTGAGCACTATGCCATAGGTGACACAACATCGGCAACATTTGCCTCTAAAACTATTACCCATCAGAAATCCTTACCCCTGTATCATGACTAGTCTGTGTGTTGCAGTGTGTTTATATGTTTGTACCATGCATGAGGTGTTAAAATCCAGATGTAAACTGAGCTGGTGGCATTTGCTTGCATTCTGGTGCTCCTCCTGACACAGCAGCTTGATGATATCCAACCATGTAACAAGTCCCTGGCAATAAGAAATACAAAATAGATTTTTTTTCTTTCACAGAAGAGGCAAAAAACTATGTCAAGAACCATTCCATAAAAAACTTAAGTAAAGGTTAACTAGTGAGGAATGTGTCACACAAATGCATTTTTCAGGACTTAGGTATGGATAATAAGGAATGTGTGAGCAATTTTGAGTAGACTGATCTGGAACAGAGTAGGTCTGAGAGTGAAGAAATCAAATGAGCAGGGATCAGAACCAAAATTAAGCAAAATCCCTTTTCTTTTATTATGTAGTTCAGGAGGAGTCAGAAAGACATTCTGTTGATTTCTTGCTTAAGATAATCCCTGCTAAGGAATTAATGCTCTGAGCAGATGGTGCTGTCTCATTTCCAGCAAAAGAATCAAGTGAGATAGTTCATGCAATTATTTTTAATGGCTTGTGCGGTGATCTTCTTAATTTGTGAGAAAATGTTTCATCTTTTGTCAGAGCAGGCTGTGTTCACATGGAACTTGGCTTTCAGGAATGCCGCTCCCTGAGCTGCCAGTGACTTCACTCATATTACAAGGTGCCTGACACTTCTGCAAATGAGGCCCCAAGCACTTTGTATAAAAGATTAGGATGGGATGAAACACCTATGCAGTTAAGATGCAGGATTTAATCCATGAGACTTGGTGATTTAAGGGATGTCTATTTATTATGAGAACCACATGTTAAAAACAGCAAATCTGTGTTTCCTAAAATTTATACTTCCAGTTCCTAAATTATAGGTGGACTTGGGTGGGTTTTTTGATTTTGCTTTCAAGCCACTTCAGTCTGAAACTTCACAGTTTTGGTTTAAAATTAAAATTCCACGGTCTCTTCATTTGTTGGAATACAGGAACAGAGAGTAGAAACTTGTTACCCCTACCTACAGAGATGCTTTCAGACCTAGGGTGGGATTTGTCACTTGCAGTGTCACTTTGCTTTGTAGGAGTTGCGTTTCCACGGTTTCTTGTTGGGAAAGTCCTGTTGCTTCTCTGCAATGAGAGGGGCAGCAGGGAGGATCAGAGTGGGGTCACAGTAGTCCCTTCTTGCCTTGGCATTTCTGACCTTGATGGGCTGTGCTGTCTTTTTGCAGATCCCATGATGTTTCCTGACAGCAGTGCTCCAGAGAAACGCTTTCCATGCGAGTTCTGCGGCCGATCATTTACAGAAGGCTCCGAGTGGGAGCGGCACGTGCTGAGACATGGCATGTAAGTTGGTTTGTGTTCCCCTGCCAAACAGCCAAAGGTGTCAGTGGATCTCTGTGTATTCCCCCCACCCTGCTCCTCCCCTCCCAAAGAGCCATGATAAATGCAAACACGGTTCTGTGAAGATCAAATCTGTCTGTGGTTGCAGTCATCAGGTGTCTTTGCCTGGCAAGTTCCTGCTCATCCTTTTTAACTCTGCTTCCCAGGGTAGCTGTAAACTGTAGGCTTTACTGTGATTCTAAAACTCAAGATTGTCCTCAGGTGAATGCCACTTGGCCAGGATTAACTTTCCCTTGGTGTACTGTTGGTTTTTAAAAGTTTTTTCCTCTCCATAGCAGTGTGCACAATGTAGCATCACAGATAGGCATCTCTGGAACAATCTGTTTCCTTCTTTTGATGAAGATCTCATTGGTAGCAGAGATCTCTTTTCTGCCCAGAATTTCTTCAAAGAGTGGCTTTTGTTCAAGGTTGCTGACATGTGGGAAGCATTTGAATACAATATTGTAGGTTAACGGCGATGGGACGAGAAATAATAACTTCTCTTAATATCGTGTGCCCGAATATAAGTACTTGAAATGCTGCAACATATGAAAAGTTTTATTGGATTATTAACTCTTTGGTAAAAGTACTCCTTTCCTGTGCCTTTGTTTGGTGCCTCCTAAGTCTTGTTTACAAGGGACTGGGGAGAAGGGGGTAAACTTCAAATGTCACAAATTTGAATTCTTCCCTCTGATCCCAAACTTGTCGCAGCGCGGAACAAAGCAAGATTGGGTTTCAGAGCTAGGATGTCCTGGGTCCCACTGGCAGCTTCATTCCGCTGCCTCTCCTTCTCAGCCTGCCTGTTTAGAAAGTGTCCTGCTGCTCTGCCTCCCCTGGCACCACGGGGCTGGCTTTGCTGCACCCCGTGCCCACCCTGTCTGATTCTCTCGGCTCCGCAGGGCGCTGAACGAAAGCCAGCACCGGGGCGGCGAGGACAGCCAGCCGCAGGAGGATGCGGAGGAGACAGCCAGCACGCTGCCAGGAGAGAAAGAAGGCATCGAGACCATGGTGGTGGACTACTCCCACGGCGCCGAGGCGGCAGTCAGCATGGTTGCTGCTGACAAACCTCTCCAGGACAATCCGGAGGCCAAAAGCGAATGAGCGTCGGGTGCGATGCTAATCGACGTACTTGAACAGTGATGAGCGGGACGGGGCGGGCGGGCGNTTTCAAAGCACTGGTACCTGTGTGAGTGTGTGTATATTAAAGTTATTTAAGTGATGGGATAAGTGGCTCCATTACATCACTGCATCCTTTCCTCTGGATCTGACGATGGGAAGTTACATTCATCTTGGACTAATGAAGCAACTCCCCGTGTTTCCTACATTACACATCGTGCTTTGCAGTGGAGACTTCGATTGTTTGTGAATGGAAGCGTCGTGAGCATGGAAGAAGTGGTGGGGGGACAACTTTTCGACGCACAAGTTTGTGTGCGTTTTTCTAGTTTTAATACATAACGCTTTTCCAGACTGAATGCAACTGCTTTAGAAAAGAAAAAAAAAGAGGAAAAAAAAAACCAAACAAAAAAAAAAAAAGGAAAGGAAAACAAAAACAAAACAGAAACTGCTTTGCTTAAAACAGTCACCTGTTTCCTAGTACCTCAGAATTAACCAAGGGAGATCTCTGCATTTGTCAGTACTACCTGTTGTTGTTGTGGTTAAATGTAGAGAGACTGCTGGGCAAGGTGGTGAATGGAGGAAGAAAAAAGTTTTAAAGAAAGGAAAAACAAATTGTGCTTAAAATCCCAGTGTGGGTTTTATTTCTTAAAATACTGTGATTTTTTTAATTATTTTAGTAAAAAAAAAAAACAAAAAAAAGAGAGAGATACTTTAATTCCTAGATAACTGTTTGTGAATTGTCATCCTTTATTCCAGGTAAGCTGTTTGTTAGTATTCAGTTATAATTTTAGTATTTGGTAGATTTCATGTGACTGATTGTGCGGTTTTGTTTGCCACACGTTTATTTTCTATCAGCCTGAGGTGTTACAAATACAGCACAATTAAGTTTCTCATGTAAAATGAGTGTTTCTTTTCGAGTGGGGGACAGGGAAAGGAGACTAGATCTTGTGAATAGAACTTTTTGTTGTCGCTGTTGTCGTCGTCGTCGTCGTTAATTTTAAACATATGGAGATAACAAAGAAGTTTTAACTTTTAAAAAACTAAAGAACCAAACTTACAGCACAGCTATGCAGCTCATGGGCCAAACACATAGGTCCTCATAACCGTTCTGTTGCTTGTCATATTAACATCGATCAGTCTCACACCAGTAACTTTTCGTTGAGATTGGCTGCCTTTTCCTGTTTTATTTTCTAATTCCGTCTGTGGTGTGCGTGTTTTCTTCTTTTGTTTTGCTGTGGTGGGAGGGAGGGGTGTCTGTTAACGCATCTTTTTGCAAGCGGAGGTGAGTTGGTTACACACGACATTGAGCCTGGAGAACTACTTTTACTCGATTCAAGGTGGAGTTGATAAGTTTTTTTTCCCCTCCTCCTTAGCTTTTAGCATGAGGGGAGCAGTGTAGAATGGATAGGAACCTGCATACCTAAGTGGCCGATCCTGCACTACTTCTCTGGCGGAAAGCCTGCCAAACTCAACTTGGGGATTTTGCCTGAGCGGCAAAAGTCAGGATCTGGTGCCCGTGGTATGTTCTGATTGTGAACAAAAAGAAAAAAAAAAAAAAA
>VZRZ01007764.1:731759-806578 GCA_013398175.1 Climacteris rufus
AAAAAAAAAAGTTTCTTTCCAAAAAGTAGAAAGTACTTGACTGAAACCTAGTTTTAGAAATGCATGTGTCTTCGTTTGTTTTTTTTGTTTTGGGGGGGATCTGTGGGAGGGGGAGGGGGGAAAATAGGAAGCTCTCGAGGAAATTGTGTCCTGGAGAGCTTCACGTAAAAATGATGGCAAAAATGTTGCATTTGTGGAATAAGTGCTACTTGAGAAGCATGGTGTTTTGCTTTTGGGGATTCATCAATTCTGTGTTAGGGGGATTCTTTCAATTTTTCTGTTGGGTTTTTTTTTGTTTTGTTTTGGTTTTTTGTTTTTTTTTTAAATAGGGAGGGAACATCATAGAAGAACACATTGGAGGGACAAGTATAAATACACATTTTGTGTCTGTATTTGTTTTTTAATTGGCCTCATTTCAAATATATTTAAACAGTTCCATACCTGGATTGGGTGTTTGTAATGGTTACCAAAAACGAAAAAAAAAAAAAAAAAAAAAAAAAAACAATGATTGTGACATGCTTTTATCACTACTTAATTTTTCAAATAACATGTAAATATTGTAATCCATTGGATTTTNTGTAAATGTTAAAAAAAAAAAAAAAAAAAAAAAAAAAAAAAAAAAGAAACAATGATTGTGACATGCTTTTATCACTACTTAATTTTTCAAATAACATGTAAATATTGTAATCCATTGGATTTTGTTTTGCTAACCTGTAATAAAAAAATATGGGACCATTATCCTTTTAACAAGCTTAGAATGTCATATTTTTTTCCTTTTCTTTTCTTTTCCCAAAAATGTATACCTGATATATTGTGGACACACATTTTAGGTGCATTATTATGATTCTGTTGACTGTAATGACATAGAATTGAAAATAACATTTTTTTCATTGTTTAATTTATACAGAGGACTTTTTCAGAGTTTGACAGAAGGAAATAATAGCAAAATGCTAACCCATTGGCTTCAGCACTCGGTATTTCCTGATTTTAAAATTACTGCTTACTGATGGGGGATAGGAAGGGGATACTGAACTGTTGCACTGACGGGTTTGTTTTTTTTAAAAAAAAAAAACAATGAAAATTAATAAAAACTTTTTAAGAGTGTGTGCTTGTCTGTGTGTGGTTTTGTATTGGCTGCTCTGAAAACAGGTCCCTGCCAGCGACTGGTTCTGCAACTGGCAGCTCTGGGAGGGAGCAAAGTGCCCTTCATCCCCTCCTGCACCCTTTCCTCCCGTGTTTCACAGGGAATTTCGGATCTGCAGGTCTCAGGGAGTGCCTTCCCCTGCCTCACACAGGTCCAGGCTCTACAACATCCCCAAAGGTTGCTCGAGTCTGCACCAGCCCAACTTCCATTAAGGTCAGGGGCACGCTGCCAAGCTCTGCTGACTCCTCCTGAACCCAAACATAGAATTGAAGAAATTTTGCAGGCTGTATTGGAAGATCAAAATAGATGGAGACAGGCTGGTATGCGGATTACCAGCTCAGCCTGTTGCAATATTGTATTCCCCAGTATCTGCTGACCTGCTGGATCCAGCACTGAGGCTCTGCTTAATTGGAGATCAGTATACACCCAGTAATCTGGAGCAGGAGGCTGTCCCCTTTCTCCTCTGAAAACCTAAAGTGATGCTTGTTTTGGTGTTCTCTTGGAATCTTTCTTTGCTAAATACAGATTTTTAGATGCACGTTCAGAAGATGTCAGAAGTTTGGTTTTTGTTGGTTTTTTTGTTTGTTTGTTTGTTTTTAGTTTTTGTTTTTTTTCCTGATTGTGTTTTAACCAGATCCGGTTCCCAGTTTAAGTAGCTTTTTGATTGTACTGGAATTGGATCTTAAAGGAATGTGTGTGCTGCAAAACAGCATGAAACCTTTGATCACCTGATAGCTTTAAATGCTTCTGCCTTTCTCTCAAAAAGTAGAGAAATACTGTATTTCCCTGTTAAAAAGCTTACTCCCTCGTCCTTTGTTTATGGGGGGTGGGTGGAATGATGCATTTTAGGCCATCAGACAATACCTTTTTTTCAGTGATCTCTGAAAATATTTGTGCAGGAAGACCTGCAAGTAATTTGCACATAATGTGTTCTAGCCCAGAGCCTACCTGCACTTTCACCAATTTAAAAAAGGAAAGGGCTGCTCGGTGATACATCAGTAATAAGAATTATGTAACTGATGTAATGGAAGACATTGGGATAAGTTCCGGCTTCTTGCAGTTGCATTTTCCCATCCACCTAAGTGGAGGACTGTGTGAGTTTGAAACGAAGCCTTTGACCTCCCCATTTGTAGGTATCAGGCTGGATATGACTGCATCATAAAATCATAGAAGGATTTGGGCTGGAAGGAACCTTAAGGATCATATTTCAAGCCCCCTGCCGTGGGCAGGGACACCTTGCAATGTCCCAGGTTGCTCCAAGCCCTGTCCTGGCCTTGGACACTTCCAGGTATGGGGCAGCCACAGCTTCTCTGGGAAACCTGTGCCAGGGCCTCCCCACCCTCATGGGGGATAATTTTTTCCTAAAATCTAATCTAAACTTACTCTTTTTTATCTGAGCCTGTTCTTCCTCATCACGTTGTAAACAGCCTTACCCCGTCTTTCCTGTAAGTTCCCTTCAGGTCCTGTATCACCTGTGTTGAGATTCCTGTGCTGAGCTGAAACACAACACAGGAGTGGGAGGGAAAAGGCAAAGGAAATAGTTACTGACAGTTATCCTTTACTCACACGACTACTCTGCCTCGGTGGGCAATTCCCTTTCTTTCAGCTGAGAGCCCTGGGACCATTCGTGCCCGTGGGACAGCTGGGATTTTGCACACACTCTGTTCCTGGGCTCATTGTCCTTCCTTTGCTTGTGAAGCCTGGGTAAATGTTTGCCACGTTATTGCTATCTGCCTGCTGGCATTTTCCTTCAGCCTGGAGCTTCAGTGCCTGAATGCTCCCCATGCAAAGACCTTGCCTTTGTACTCACACCAGAGCCAAGGCTTTGCAGGAGTTGCTATGGGAATAGCAGTATCAGGGTGGTATCTCCCTCCCCTCCAAACATGCAACCTTCCTGGAGAAGAGTTCAGCATTTGAGGTTGTCCTGCAACTCGTGGACCAACACTGAGGGTGGGCAGGGCCACGTGTAACTCTGGATTTGTAGGGTTTCCACAGGAAAGTCGACTTTGGAAAGCAGTAGAGACTACACAAAACATTGATGCTCCTGGCCCAGTTACCTTGCAAGACTTCGTGTGAACCTACACAGCCAAAGTCAGTGTCCAGAAACTATCTAAACACAATTGCTGGTGTTCAGTTCAGTGAAATCTGGCCCACGTTTCTGCACTCTTCCTCACCCTGAAATCTTCCTTCAGTATTTTTCGGAGAACACAGGACTTTTCCACCATGAAAGCCAGCTGTCTGGCTGCAAAGCAAAAAGATTACGAACACCACTGACCTGATCTAGTGTCAGCAGTAATCCTGCTTTTGGCAAGAGGCTGAACCAGAGACCTCCAGATATCCCTTGTGAGCCTATTCCCCAGTTCCTATTTGTTTGGTGTTCTCTAAAGCCTTGATTTCTCCAGCTTATCTCTTTTGCAAGCCCACATTTTAGGAGATGTGACTCACAACTCTTCCCTGAGCAGCATTTTTGCCTGTCCCTTGTTTAATCATTTTTGACCAAAAGGCAGATCTAAAGGTATGAGCAAATAAATGAGCATCTAAAGGTCTGCTCAGTGGCATATCAAGTAACTGAGGCAGTGATTTCTTAGCAGAATCAAAGTGGATTTTATCAGACTTCCTCTTCAGGTTTTCAGACATCACTACCAGGGGACAGCAGACAAGAGCTCTTAACATGTAGAAAGTGGCTATCACAGAGTAGAAGATATCGATCTGTATTTCAGATTTAATTCGTTCCAACTTGGATCCTGCAATCCCTCCTCTCTGGCACTCACACAAGATGCTGCAAATCAAGTGAAACACCCAGCAAAATAGTGTCAGTGTGGTGAGATTTGGGGGTTTGCTTTGCTTCTGTGGTTGAGCCAGTGTTCTTGCTTTTTACAGCTAGGGGAATCCAATCCAAAGTTCTGTCAGCTTGGGAAAAAATTAGAAAAATGGTTTTAAAAAAATAAGCCAAATAACTTCTCATGCAATGCACTGCATAGTGTAGCAACAGATGGAGTGTGCAGCTAAGTGTCAGGTAGCACTATTGACTTTCCTTTTGCTGCATTTGGGATCTGTTTTGTTCTAGCAGAATGTGGAAATTTATCAGATCAGGTGTGTCTCTAGCTCAGTGTCTTGACTCCTGAAGGAAAATAAGAAAATCCCATGGTGAGCAGTAAGGGAATAATCTGTCCCTAACAAAAGTCTTACCATAATCCATTTTGACAAAAGCCTTATCCACAGAAGTAGAAGTCCTACCTCCTTCACATTCATTTTGTGTTATAACAATGTAAGTTCCCGTAGGTTTGCTCCAACTCAGTTTGAAATTTGACTGAACACCTGGTTTCTCTGATGGTAAAAATATTGTTGTGTTAAAATTTTTTTCCTGTTTTAGTATCCTGAAGATAAATTCTTCCTAAAAGTTAGTTGTGTGAACACTGTTATTCTGACAGCATTCATAAAATACATTTTTCATAATCAGTCAAGAATTGCAACTGTTAATTTCAGCTAGGATGCTTAGGAGAAAAAAATGAAGTCTGGTGCTGGAATGAGAAGACACATGCTTTCCTTTTCAAATAATTTTTCTCTTTTAGTATTTTGTGTAAGAGCAAATATGCCTCAGCTTGATTCTTGAATTCTCTGTAGAGTTTACACTTCTATTAATGAAGAGCTTAGCTCAGTCTAGCCAACTGTACACACATGACTTCCAAATTTAAGTGAAATGTGTCTCTCTGCAGCTGTTCTGGGGTGCTCTCAGTAGCTTTTCAAGAGAGAGGAGTATTCACCAGCAACGCCTCAAATTAATTTAGCTTGCATTGGAAATGTTGAACTGAAATTTCAACTTTTCTCTGCAACTGAAGGAAACCATATTTAGCCACTGTGCCAAATATTGCTTCGAGTCTTTGTGGAATCATTTAGACTGAAGTCACTGAAGACTTCTAGCAGAGATGCTGCAGTTAAAGGTGTGGTAGTTTTGGTCTGTAAGAACCAACAGACAATTAGCAGGCAAGCTCTGTAAAGCACTAAGTCTTTGATGTGGTTTTTTTCCAGAAAAAAAAAAAAGAGCATGGTTTCCTCTTCTTAGACTCTTCAGGACTTCAGGCATGTGATTGTTGAAACCACGTGATTTGAGTAAAAATAGTCATTCAGAAGTAGAAAGGATTAGGTTTCCTATAGATAAATAAATGTCCAGCACTAAAAACATGGTGCTGCAGAAAGACGTGAGGTCTTTCAACCATTTTGCTGCAGCTGCAGAGTATTTCTTGCTAACAATGCAGGAGGGTCCTCCTGGAAAACAGGTTAAAAAATGGTGTTTCCTTCCCCCATTCCTCAGCTGCTCCTGTAGGCAGCTCTTCCACCTTCCCTCACAGGATTGTTCTGGAAGCCAAAGCAAATGCTGGCCTTGCTGTGGCTGGTAGGAGCTGGGCCAGAGCATTTAGGAGACATTATTGTGGTTTGTGGTGAGGTGGTGCAAACAGGACTTGTGATTCTTTGGCTCAGTCCCAGAAAAAAAAAGCTTTTTTGGAGGAGTCAATGAATTTAAATGTGCCTGCTCCTTCTCTGAGGAACTGGTTGTGCTTCTGTCCTATTAACCAAAAGCAGGAAGGACAGGTGATCAGATGTTGATATCATATCCCATGTAACTGACTCAGCTAACAGCAGCAACAAAAGTATAATTATATTCTTACCCTCAGATTAAATGTATGTTGTTATTTAATCCATTTAAAGTGCATGTTTAGCAATTAGGACCTCATTCTGCAGGGATTCATGCTGTAACCTAGATTTCTTTCCATGCAATTTAATTGGAAAGCTGACAAGGAGATGCTTTTTTTTCCCCCCATTAATTTATATGAAATGAATGCTGTTGCTGAGTCAGTGGGCTGTTTCCAGGGACACTGTGTCTCACTCTGGGAGAGCCTTAGGAGTGAAAAAATTCACCTGTTCTTTGCCTATGAAAAAAAAATAGACATTCTCCTCAGTGTCATGCTGGAGAGCAGATTCTGTGGTTACACACTCTGCATTCAAGCAGAAGAATGATCATGTACTGCCACCAGCCAGCAGTGGAAGAGGGCTGTGCTAACAAGTGGTTAAACTGCTCAGGGAACAGGTGATCATTTTGTTTTTCATGCAAAAAAAGGGAACCTTGAACGAGACAAGTTTCCAAGGTTTCTCAGTTAAAATGCCCAGATTAAATTTCAGAGAGCTCCATCCTGAGATGAACACTAGCAAAAGCTGTGAATGGACCAGCAAGGGCACAGTACAGGTGAGCTGTTCTCCAGCACTCAGGTGAGTTTCTGCTTTGTGAGAAGTTACTACTTCTGTGTTCATGTTTTCTGCAAACACCAGAAACTCCATTTCATACTTGGTTCTTATGCACACAAAGGTGGTTTGCTTTTTTATGAAGCTAAAGTATCTCAAGCCTGGCCATTATACTTACTGGGGTTGGTTTTTTTCAGATGCATAATCTGGAAACTAATGATGGAAAAGGGAAAACACAAAAGCATGTCATGGTATAAGCTTGTTTCCTAGTTTTTTTCTGTCTTGTGGGGTTATCTGCAGCTACTGCCCATGCTGGCACACTGCTTTTCCACACAGACCTCAAAGTAGAGGATGAAATTAGGTACTTCTTCTCAGTACTGAGATGCTTGATCTTTTGGAGCTGGAGCTGGGTGTGAGTTAACCTTTCAGGTGCAAATTGAGCATGAACTTTGGAGAAATTGGGATCTGCACTCTGCCCAGTCCCATGGTAGGTCAGACTGAAGATTTACTTGTAGCGTCTCTGAATCCTGATCAAAACTCCATGGCTCAGATCCATTTCTAATTTGGACATCCCAATGGATGTCTCCTAAATAACCTGTCTGTATAGCTGTTTCATTGCTGGATTGCTCTGCTCTGCACAAAGTTTTCCAGGTTGCCTTTAGCTGACTCAGAGCAGTGAGGAGTCTTGTTTGCTTCTTCAATAGCAGGTCTCCAGCACAGCTTTAGTTAATCCAGGTTGTGTCCAGTTTCAGAGTGGGATTTATGTCTTTTAAAGCCAGTGATAGTCCCTTCCTGACTAATTTAATGTGTCATGAATAACATTCACTCAACCTATAATATTTAGACTTCGAGTCTCTCAAAGCAGGAAGAGTTGCACAAACTTGCATTCAAAATTCCTAAACCTTAATTCCTGTTTATAGTCCAGTGATAGACAAGTGCTTAATACTACATCTAAATATCTCCTATCACCATTTCAAGGTCCCTTTCATGGAGGATCAGTTGCACTAGAGAGGCTTCTGTTGTTAATGAAGTATTTCAGTTATTTTAAATCTAATGTTTCTTTTCACCAACAGTAGTTATAATTTGAGCAAAAGTTTATTAGTATTTCATGCTACTGTCCTTTGCCACTAATGCTCTTTCAAAGTGAATAATTAGAGGATGGAATAGAAAAAGTGGAGCAAGACACTAATCTGTTTTACATGACAATAACATAAAGAAGTCATGTCACACAAGTATTTTTGTAGTAGGAACAGAGCACAAACCCTTCACCAAAAAATCTTACAAAATAAAGGACAAACAAGTTATCATACTGTTGGAGCAGAAAAAGGGTTTAACATCCCTTTTGGCTAGATGGAGAATTGGCATAGGAAGCAGAGGAAACGTTGTTTTGAGGAGTTCTATCATAACCCTAAGATAAATTCTGGTGAGTTGGGTCCTTGTCCATGCCCTTAGCCTGAGGACCTTCCCTTCTCTTTCACCAGAATAAAAGTGTAAAACCAGAAGGGACTGTATACATCATAGAGCTGGGTCCTGACAGGATAATCTGACCATAAAAGTGGTTCAGCCCTGGAAAATGATCTGCCCTTGTGAAGGACACTAACCTCACCTCAGAACTGAGCAACAAATGCCAGGCTCTGGGCAGGGAGTATCAATCTGATGTGTTGTGTTATAGAATAAAAAGATCCCCTTCTCTCCAGTGACGTTCAAGACATGCTCAGGCCCAGGAGAGAGCAGAAATCTGTTCATTCCACAAAGTATTTTTTTCCTTTGAGCAGCTGCACATTGTCCAACCTTTAATGACACAGAACAGTCACTTTAGGGGTTAGAAGATCCCAGGGTTGCTGGTGCTCTTGGTGATGGTTACTGAAGAAGTGAATTAATTTCCAGGCATTGGGAGTGTATTTGGCTTTGCCCACAGTGGTACTCAGCAAGTGCTCTCCCTGTCCTTATCTTCACCCACAAGCTTTTTGTCCCACTTGTTTCCCCTGTCCTGTTGAGGAGAGGGAGCAATGGAGCAGCTTGCTGGGTACCTGGTAGGCAGCCAAGGTCAGCCTTCCACAAGAGCTTTGCATCTCTTGGTCCCCATGTTGCTCAGATTCTAATCTGTCCCCTTGCTGAGTGCACAGACATATCAAGAGGGAATATGCTTTAAGTTAAATATTTGCCCTAAGTTAGACCTTTGTGCATGAAAGGCACACAGTTTTCTGTGTTTTTTTTTTGTATGACATATCTCTGAATCTGGTGGGGTGCCATGAATTAAGATTTACTATCTAGATGAATAAAATGCAATCAAGTATTGTCAAATGATTTGAGGAGAATTAGTGAGAGGATTCTCTTTTTCTGAGGGGGAGCAAATCCACACAATCTCTTTGGGCTCAGTTAAAAGACACTTCTGAGGAAAGAGAAGTTTTTTACCCACTCTGGGAAAAGCAACCTGTGTGTCTGGGGCCAAGAGAAGGCCCTCTCTTGCTGGACCTTCACCATGACCAAGCACTTTCAGACCCACCCCACAGAATCAGGGGGCTGTTTGGATGTCCCACCTCTACCACCTCCTTCTGCAAGCAGAGAAGGTTTCCCCCTAGCAGCCTGTCCAGCTCTTGGGTGGCTCTGCTTTCCTCTGGGTTGATCTTTAGCAGTCCCTCCATTTCTCTGAAGCTCTGGGGCAAGCCCCCAGCCCTCTCCAAACCCACAAGAGTGTGGGACTTGTGGGTTGCATGCAAACCCCTCCTACACCCCAGCTCCCTGTGTAAGCCTGCGTGCAATAGCTGAGGGACTGGAGAAACCAGGCCCTTGGCAAACTTATTGCTGAGGTGAGGATGTTATCTTGCTTGGAAAATGGGATTTGTGCTTCCAAAGCTCATTGTGATGGGGAGGATGGTAACCTTAGCTTGGGCAGCAGATGGCTTTTTCAGGAAGATGTTCTGGGAACATGTTCAGGTTTCGCCTTTCATGTGGTGTATGTGCATACTGGCAGCTGACTTAGACTAAACAAAGGGTAATTCTGCGTTGTGGTTTCCTTCTGTCAACAGACTGTGTGACTGGGTGAAGTTCCCCATGGCACTTATCAGCTATTGTTTTCCTTCCTCTGGGATGCCTGGTAGGAATCCATCGCAACTGCAAGTCTAAGGTGCAAGCCTACCCCCTGCTCCACCAGCCCTCACCCCCTTTTCCTACTTCTTCAGACTGCCACTCTAATATCTAGTCACTCACCTCCCTCCTGGTGATGCTGGAGGCCTCCAGCTCTTTAGTTTGGGCTCCCCTCTTCCCTGGCCTCTGCCACAAACCCACCTGCTGATGGCATTTACCACCAATCTCCTCTTCCACCACGGACCTTCACTGCAGAGTTACTCTCCTCTCTGTCCTGATGTGCTTATAGCCCCCTGGTGAAGTTCAGCACAGTGTGAATTGCTATTAACACCCCATTTTCTGGCCAGATTTTTAAACACAGCTTCACGGCGGTGAGAGCTGCTCAGGAGCATCACTTCCTGCTGTCCCTTCTTTGCCTTCTGGCTCTCTCAGGAACATCTTGTGTTGTGAGAAAGGTGATTCTGGAGTCAGTGGAAATGGGCAGTGTATCACTGTTCCTGACAGAGCAGGGAACTCAGCTGATCTAAAACCACTCAACAGTAGCTGAAAGCACCTAATTCCTAGAACAATACAGGCCCTGCATGTTGGGGGCTTGTTTCACATGGCTAATGAAGAGCTCAACAGTATTTTAGTGATAATTTGATACTTAACTTTTAGCCTGTTATGTAAGTGCTAATTAAATGTTTTACCATGCTGTACATGTTTTATGTATTAATAAGCAATAAGTGTACAAGTTACACTTTTTATGTGATTTAGAACTAATTGCAGGGTGGTAAGATTTTCTCCTTTATATACCTATTAAACCCACATAACTGCTGTTTTTACAGTTGATGGGTGTTCAGTTAACATATAGTAATTGCTCTTTAAAGGCTTCAGTAAGTGCATGTTTGAGACAATTTACAGTGTTAGCAATTTCCTGGTACTATTCCTCAGAGGTACAGGGAAGTTAATCACACTCAGCTCTGGATTTCCCTGGGAGTCTGCTGCGAGTCCCTCACTGCACACCATGCAAGCCACATTCAGCCAGGAGGGATTCCACTTTCAAGGATGACAAACACACAAAGAAACATTTAATTGGCTATCATGCAAATTGCTTAGGTTGAAAAAATGCTTTAAGATCATCAAGTCCAATCACTAACCCAGGACTGCCAACTCCAATACTAAACCATGTCCCCAAGTGCCACATCTACATGTCTTTTAAATCCCTCCAAGGATGGGGAATCCATCACTTCCCTAGGCAGCCTGTTCCAGTGCTTAATAACACTTTCAGTGAAGATTTTTTTTCCTAATATCCAACCCAAACCTGCCCTGGCACAGCGTGAGGACGTTTCCTCTTGTCCTGTCTCTTTTTCTCTGTGAGAAGAGCCTGGCCCCCACCTGGCTGCATCCTCCTGTCAGGGAGTTGTGGAGAGCCAGAATGGCCCCCCTGAGTTTCCTTTTCTCCAGGCTGAGTCCCCCCAGCTCCCTCAGCTGCTCCTCATGAGATTTGTGCTCCGTTCCCTTCCCTGCACAGCATTCTGCAGTGAGCCGAGCAGCTGGGAGGCAGGGACACGTTGTTAGGAAAACAAATCAGGAGGGGCATCACTCAGTGTTTTCTGGTTTATCCTGCAAAGCCACAGAGGAAAACAACCATCTGTCCTCTTTTCTCTTGGTAGATCACACAGCCCCTCTCTGTTTGCCTCCAGTTTGAAGACAGGGAAGCTGTGAGCCCAGGTCCTTGCTTCTTCATTCAGTCACCTCAGGCAGATCACTTTGTGCCTCTGTGCCCCTCTGGCCCTTCTGTGGCTGTGACACTCTGCCTGCCTTTCCTCTGGGGGAACATTGTTCATTCCAGGCTGCAGGCTCCAACACTAGACTGTTCAAATGCGTATTTAAGAGAGATTTAAAACCAGACAAACAGCACCACCCTCCTGCCCTGTTAATTTAGAATTTTTGAGGGCAACAGGAAACTGGTGGCTGCTTCCTGAGGCAGCAAGGTGCACGGAGTGCTTGCCATTTAATTGACACAGTCATCTGGAATCCAATCAACCAGACAAAGCAAAGGAGGAATATCATTTGGAAACTGTGTGCCAGTGAGTGAGAGCGTGTGGAAAAGAAAGCAAATTTTTTGTTCCACTTCATTCCTTTTGCATAATGTTGTATCCTTTTGACAAGGCAGCATAATAAAGCTTAACTCCCTCTTTGCTGTCCACCCTCCAAATGCTGACTTAAAAGAAAACAGCAAAGCTCTATCTTTAGTGTCAAATGAACAATGGGCTCTCTTCCAACAAGAAGAAATGAGCTGATTTTGAAAGAGTTCTGGAGAAAAGTGCAAAATGTTCTAACATCTCATGAAATAAATATTTGAATGATAGTCACTTGGCTCATCCTGTAATGTGTCAGTGCAGACTTTGCGCTCCAGGTTTATATAAAATATTGGTTGGGGTAGAGAGAAGGGCCAGAAAGCCCATATTGCAGATAAGAAAAGACAGAGATACCATAACATCTAATATACTTCAGAAACAGTAACTAATTAATATTTCCACCACAAGATGGTATATTTCATCCTATCTCACTGACTGAGCTTGGCCAAAACTTTCCAGGCAGGCTGGAGGATATTGAGAGACTGATTTTAACAAGCCTGAGGAAGCTCAGTTCCCTCAG
Organism: Climacteris rufus; assembly: GCA_013398175.1. Taxonomy (NCBI): domain Eukaryota; kingdom Metazoa; phylum Chordata; class Aves; order Passeriformes; family Climacteridae; genus Climacteris; species Climacteris rufus. The sequence continues at coordinate 743,872 of VZRZ01007764.1, forward strand.
GCAGCGCTGTGCATTTCACCAGAGGCTGGGGCTGTGGAGCTGCAGGAACTCACTCAGCACAAACAGCAGGGAAAGTGCTTTCTCCTACAGTGTGGTGAAGACCTAACAGAGCAGCAAGGGCTGAGACCAGCCTGACAAAGCTCAAGGCTTGAGCTTTGCTGAAGCCACAGGGCACCTGGGGCAGGCATGAGGAGTTGTCCCCATAGAGACAGGGAGAGCCTGGTCGCTCCACTGCTTTTCCAATTCTATCTCTTTTTTTCTTGCTTTTGTTTCTTCTTAAGCTGTTCAGCATGGGAAAGACACTTCGTTACAGTGTTTAGGCTGCTGTTGTTGTTGAAAGCTTTCAGAAAAGTTTGGAAAAGCTAATTTAAAATACATTCCGGCAGGCTAAGGAGTTGTGTAATGCCCTGTATTATCATGGCAGATTTAGCATTTTTGAAGGAATGCCTTCATTTAACCCACTTCAGGGTGTTTGGGAGGGACACCACCAGTCTTCTCCCCCTTCCAGAAACAACCACTGGTGAAATGGAGCTTTCCATACCTCCTTCCCAACGTGATAATAATAAAAAATTCTTCATACGTTTGTGCTAGTTCTTGTGCCCACAGGAAAGCACGTACCAAAATGATAATTTACCTGGATGTGCATAATGTCAGGCTGTAATGTTGCCCTCAGCAGCTGTCACAGCTCTGGCAGTTCTGCATTGTCTCAGTTACTTCCATGTCTCCCGGTTATTTTCCTCCTCCAGTGCGGTTGTTTCCCTCCGATGCTGATATATCGAGACTTGGCACACGCAGCTGGGAGAGGGAAAGCAGTCTTAAAGGTCAGGCTGGGGGGTAAGGCTCAGATGAGTCGTCTTCAGTTTTCTGCACCATGGGAGGACTCCTGTTTCAGTCAGCTGTGACAATGCTGTCCTGCTGTCCTGCTCCTGAATCCCATAGGAGGTTCAAGGTGGGCAAAGGGGTCATGAAATGTCCTGTGTGAACCTGGTTCACAGCGTGGGCTGGTGTTTTAGGTGGTTCTCTGCTTAGTTCTCACCATTGATACAGCAGTGACTGTGCAATGATATCTGAAAGAACACAGAGACACAAAACACGTGCTCAAAGCAACTTGTTTCAAGGAAATTTGGAGGTATCTGATATTCTGGCCTTTTCATAAAGCTTAGGATTTAGGCTTGTTTGTTGAAGCAGAGTTATAGTTAAATGTAGCCACACATCCTTCTGAAATTGCTGCCTGACAGTAGCCAGCATCACCTAGAAGCTCCTGTGGTGGTGAGATTGATAATGCTAATTTGGCAGAGAGCAGCAATGTAAACACTTCTAACAATGCTCTTTGCCCTGGGAAGACCTGGAAGTGGAAAAAGCATTTTTGAATGAAGGGTGTGGTGAAAAAACTTGCTCTGGAAACCCTCTAGGCTTCTATCTCCATCTGAGGGATGATTCAGTGTTGATGTGGCAGTGTGATTTGCCCTAAGCACTGTTTCCAAAGCAATGATGGTTGGAACCTTTCCACAGGCAAGGTTTTCTGCTGGGAGGTGATGATTCGATGAATGCAAAACCTGCCATGCAGGAGCATTACTCTGGCTGGAATCTCCCTGCAAATCAAAGCTGTGGGTTTCACTTGCTTTGAGCCCTGACAGAGATGGCCTTCATTTAGGGACAACACGCTGCTAAAAGCTCGATTTGAAATGGCAGATTTTGGGTTTGATTGGAACACAGATCCCTTCCTCCTCCTCGGGAAGGACCCGACACCTTCACCCAGCTGCTTCTCACTGCCTGTGAGGAGCTGCAGCTCTGCTGTGGTGTGGGATGGGACTAAGAGGGGTCCCAAGGATTCTCTCTGTGGATGAGTGGCACATCACCCCTGGGGCAGTGACAGGGACCGTGGCTGGGGAGCACCAGTGGCTCCGAGCTTCAGGAGAGGTGCTGCTCTTTTCCTGGGATTTGGAGCCAGGCTGGACACTCCAGGTTCTCCTCCACACTGGTGCCTTCAGTGGGGAGCTGTGCCGAGGCAACCCAGGCTGGCAGGCTGTGATTTTGCCTCAAGCCCAAAATCCTGTGACCCAAAATCCTGTGCCTCCCTTCGCTGGAGCCTCAAGCAGGTGCCACAGCAGGGAGTGGAGCAGGCAGGCTGGGCTGAGCAGGTCCCTCACTGGCCCTTCTCCTTGGGGACACTCTTGCCCGTGCTGGCCGAACTGCCCTGCTGGGTTCCATGCACTCCTGTTTCACCAAGTCCCACAAATCCACCTGTCTCAGCACAGGGGGCACTTGGCACCTCGGAATCTGGGTGCTTAATGAAAGAGGCACTCTGAAGCAGAAATCCATGTTCTCCAGTTTCTATTAAAGCTAGTGCAGGGTGTCCAAGGGGAGCACAGTGACCAGGAGGGATTGAAGCTGTGTTATCTCATCCCTGGGGACCTGGAAAAGTGGAGGGGCTTTAAAGGCTGGTGGTGTCCCAGCCAAGCAGCAGAGGAGGCAGGGAGTCAATGCCTGTCCTGACAGCTCCTTTGGAGCTTGGTGAAGGGGCAGGCAGCTGAGATGAGAAGCTTCGGTTACTGTCTCTGGATGCAGGCTGGACACCGGAGAAAAGGATGAGGTCAGGATTACAGAAACAGCACAGGCTGAGGAAAGGCAGAGCATGTCAGGCAAAATTTCCCTGGTGTTTTTCCATGACCTCACCAGGCTTGGTTTCTCACCTTCTGAAGCCCAGGAGGCATACCACGGAGCCTCACTGACTGTGGATCCTAAAGAAGGGCATGCACTTCACACTATTCTGATGAAAAATACCCCTGTGTCAGAAAACTGGATCATGACTTTAGGCTTGCAAGCATCCCACAGTAGCTGTCTTGCTTCCCTACTCTATCCTACCACCAGCTCCTTCCTGAAAACTGGAGTATTTTCCTCTCTCTGTACCTTTCCAGAGATTAACCAAGGCAGTAAACAGTTTTCAACTCTCACTAGACCTGCACTTGTTCAATATTCTTTCTTGTTACACAGGGTCGTGTTACAGGTTTTCCTAAAGCTTAGTTTAGAGAAGGTTGATGTCCATAACTGCAGTGCTCCCTTTCCTACAATGACACCTATTTTGCTCAACTGCACATCTGTGGCCTGTTCCTCTCTGTCAAGGAAACTGCAAAAACCCCACAAGTTTTGTCAGCTTCTCCTTCTTCAACCACTTTGGTCAACCCTTGTCTTCTCTAGCACTTCGTGCTGCTGCAGAAAAAGAAGATTATGAATTCTGTCAAAGTATCTCCAGAAAGACTGAATAAAAACAATAAGACCCTGAGTACTATTAAAAGTATTTTGCAAAAAGAGAAAAAATAATGCAAAGAAGGACATCTCCTGAGTATTTCCCAGCCTGTGGTAGAGACAGTGAAGCTGCTGATCCCTTATGAGGGATTTTTTGTACATTTTTGTTCCATATCATATTCTGAGGCATTGCCAGGACAAGTGCTGCATGGCAGAGACACAGTGTCAAGAGGATGCATTGGGCATGGAGAAGTGGGAAAGATGAGGGCCCTGCAAGGACAGGATTAGTGGGGGTCATGAACATGGAAAGATGGAGACCCCAGAGCTTGGAATGGGAAGCTGAGGGAAGACCTAGTGTTTGAATAGCTGTCATACAGTCCATAAGGAGCTTGGATGAGGCTGTTCCCACCCAGCTGTAGAGAAAACAAAAATTAAAAAAAAAGAAAATGTTGCTAGCTTCACACATGCACGCACATGCATCTTGCAGTGTCTCTGCAAGAGAAATTTCCTGATGAACCGGAATGTGTGACTACAACATTTGTGAAGTTTCCCCCAGGGCAACAGCCCTTGCACTGGCATAAATCAGCACCTCTCCACTGAGTGATGAATTTGCTTCCTTTTGTGCCCTCCAAGAATCTGACCAGAGGCTCTGGCTGCTGCTCTTTGCTGCCCTGTTGGGTGTGCAGAGGTGCAGATTTACGTGACCCAGGTTCTTTGAAATCCCATCCTTTGGTTCCAGTGACAAAACAAGTCAGCCTGGAGCATTTTCAGTGATTTGGAAGGTGCTTGGATGTCCTCTATAAATAGCTAGCTGGATCTAGCTCTTTAATGTTTCTAACCATGGTTGCAGTGACGTGAATTGTGCCTCATAAATCTGGGCAGCTCCACGAATTATTGCTCCTACTGTCTGGAGAGCAAAAAAACCTGAGGAACTTCCAGGAGCTCAGTGCATCCATCATTTCAGAAGCACAGCTGACCACTGGAGCTGCTGCAGGGCTGAGTGGCAGCGCTGAGTGTCTGTGTGTGGAGTGGGATGAGCAGCGAGGGTGCACCTGAGCCCGAGCTCTGCCTTCTGGGGTTGAGTGCTACTTGACCCAAGCGACTCAGCACCTGTCAGGACAATGGTGGCACTTGTATGGTGTCCTCCTCAGCAGTGTGAAAATGAAATGTGTGTTTCTGAATACAGAGCTGCCCCTGAACAAGGCTCAGCTCCGCTCCCAGGAGTGCCTGGAGAAGCCGCTGACCTCCCCTCCCTCCAGCCTCAGCGTGCCATGACCTGCCCCTCACTCCTCACCTGCCAGGACCCTGTGCTCTGCTTCAAGTGCTGAGACCCCGGGGCATGTGCTCACCCTCCTTTGTAAGCAGCAGAAGTGGAAGGCTCCGAGAGGAAAACTCTGCTTTTCATTCCGCTCACATTAATCTTTGCAGGGTGGTGACAGGAGCTCAGGAAACAATTTAGTGATGATCCACAGTCACAGACCAAACCCGCATCCTGCTGTCTCAGGGATGTCATCCCCGTGGTGTCTAGGGAAGGGGGAAGCTATGAAGTACTTCTGTAATTACTCGGGTCACCAAAGTAGCTGAGAGGATCCCTGCTCTGCAGCAGCTGTCTGACAGATGGAGATTTAATGTAAACATCAGAACTGCTGAAATCATAACAACAACCATAATAATTACAATAACAACAGTAATAATAGGGGTGTGGGGGGGAAACTGTTCATAGGCATTTCTGATTTGGGTTTCTCACCAGACTTGTCTATCTAGGCCATGCTCTGACTTTGCCTATTCAGTCTGCATCGTGCCTCAAAATTCAAGTTTTCCTACCAACCCATGCATATAAACCTCTTGCATGTCAATTGCCACTGGCTGACCTCTGTTGACCAATGTCTCTGTTGTTTCTGTACACTTTCTTGTCTGTATGAGCCTCTCTGCTGTTGAACACCTGCACTGACTTTGATCCTTGCTGCAGGAGAGGTTATCTGCAACCTTGGCACAGAATCCAGGGTGGTTGGATCCAGGACCCTGAACCAGGTGCCCAACAGTAGAACACAGTAAACTTTCTAAAGTTCAAGGGTTTCGCCAAAATTGTCAGGATCATTGACTCTGCTTTATAGAAATCAAAGCTGTGTTGCAGAGAGAGGGAGTGAAAAGTCCAAAGCCTGAGTATTTTGGTTTCTGCAGTCCCAAGCCTATATCATTATAACCTGGTGAGAAATGGAGGTGGGATTGGACAGATTAAAAAAAAAAAAAAAAAGATAAATTTTTCCTTTTCTTTAAAATAAAATCTTGTAAAATACATCTCTGCTTTAAATATGGACTTGAGTGGCTCCTGTCACCGTTGCTCTTACATCCCACCCAGATCTTTGTGTTGGTGGGCAGGCAGAGTGGCCTTTGAGTGTTTCACTCATTTTCTCAGCATGAAAAATATTCCTGAAGTCACAAAAAAAAGGGAGGAACACCGTGCCTTCCACTTCCCAGACCGCTGAGTTTGACATCATTGTTCTCTGAATTGCATTGGCTTTAACCTGGATGCTATTTCATCCCCTCATCCAACTGACAGCATTGTGTTAGGATGTATGGAATGGCTCTCAGGAGATTACTAGGCAGGCTGGGAGGGATCTTTTGGTTTGAGCCTGCTGTATTATATTACTCTGGAAAATAAGAAAAGCCCAAGATTTGCCCTGATTTCACAGAGGTGTTGAACGATTGCAAGTGCTTTTGATTTTTGGGAATTGTGTGCTTTTAGAAAAATGAGGTCGACCTGGAGTTTCTGTGAACTAGATTTTTTTTTTTTTTTATGGAGAGGGAAAGCTTCCTTCCTTACAAAAATTAATTTGTATGCAGACTTTATGACCCTCAGCACCTTGCTACCTTGTTAACTTGCTGGTTGCAGCACTTTTTGCTGCATGAGTTGGTAAGCACACAAAGCCCTCCCCCTGGAAAGCTCTGTGGTGCTTCTGAGCTGGTTTCAGGATTCTGTGATGGGATGGGAGAGAAAACACTGAGTTCACCTCCTAGAAACTGTCAGTGTGTGGTTCCAGAGCTATTTCCCTGGCATGAGGAGGGGTTTTATCTACACTGGTAGCTAAGCAGTGTGAGAGTTTAGCTCCATGTCTTAGAAAGGCTGATGGCAATTGAACACAAAGTGGGGACTCCTGGGATGCTGTCAGTCAAGTCCCCCATTTATGAAGTTTTCTGGTCCCTTGATTGTCTCAGCTCATTATGACATGGATGGGGTTAGTATTTTTTTTTTAATCATTTCTGTTTATAATCAGAAATATTTCCCACTCCTGTCATGAAAGAGGGGTGTTATACGGGTTGCAAATTGGTCTGCAGCTTTACGTGGCCACCCTGCACAGCCTTGCTTCCAAAACCCACAAGTCTCCTCTACTCTGCCTCTGAAGGGTAGGAGCAGCTGTTCCTTGAGGCTTAGATAATTTCTCTTCCTTCATGTTTGCTGATATTGATGGTTACATCACAGAGAATGAGCTGCCTGTTCTGGAGGAATGTGATGTTTGGCCAGGATTCAATTTTAAAACTGAGCAGACAGGACAGCATCAAAACTGAGGACAATGATGAAACCAATAGGCTTAGAAAAATGTCCTCAGAATTTGGAAGGAAGTTGTAAAAGTCAGAAAAGTTTTCTTCCCTGAGAATGGGACTGAAGGAATGGAAAAGCGTTTGTGATGATGGAGTTAAAACAGATAGTTTGCAATACAAGAGAAAAACTATGGAGGGAAATGAAGGATTCTAATGATTGTGTTGGTAAGGAAAATGCTGAAGAAAAGTGTCCATTTGTCTGAATTTAAGATCCAAAGATAGTGTGCATCTTTCTCTACCCACTCTGCACGAGGAGCTGAATCTCAGCCGAAGGTTTGTGCTTGGACATCTCTGTTGGCATAGGTGGGTTCCTTCTGCATGCATGTATAGGTGAGAATTGGATCTCCTGGTACTGTTAAAAAATACACTGGCATGTGATAACTGCAGGGTCCTGGCAGGATGCTCCCTCTCCAAAGCACATTCCTGAAGGTTCAGTCAGTGCTGCTAGGGCAGCCTTTTGTGTGTGTGTGGAGTAACTGGTTGGTATTAAGTACCTAAACCCTTGGTGAGCTACTTTGGGGTGGCATAAACAATGTCATCGGGAGATGACTGTTCTTCTCCTCCTTTCAATCCAGAACAATTGGGGTAATAGATGAGGTTTCCTGGACAGATGAGTGTGACTCACCCAGCTTGATGGACAGAAGGGAGGGGAAATGAAGTAAGGGGCCAAAAATAGTCTTAGAGACATTGGCTTGGAAGGAAGGACAAAACAGGGCACAGACTAGAAAATAAAAGACCTACAGTGATGTGACATTAAGACCATCTGGACAATGTTTGGCAGCAGTTGAAAAGCAAACAAAGCCCTGAGAAGGGTTTCTAAAAGTGAGGGGAATATAAACGACATACTGATGGGCAAGCGCTTAGAAAGAACTGAGCTCTCCTCATCTATCTGCCTTGGTGCCTCCAGTTTTGAAAAGGGGCATCTCAGAGGCAAGGGGGGGAAAAAACAACCTGTCTCAGGGAATATGACAGTGTGAAGAAAGAGATTCCACCAAGTCTTGGCTTGCTTATGCCTAGAGAAGCTCTCTGAGAGATCTGGCTGAGACAAGGCTGTTTGAAAGGCAGGTAGCATAGTAACACGCACCAGCCATGCAAATAAGTCCCAACAATAATAGAAGAGCTCAGAGGCTGACATGCAGAATAGTGTAAATGGACCTATATGTTTGCATAACATCTGCCAAAATGATTGAGGTTGCTAGGTGCTACTGCCAGAGAAATGAAGTAACAGCGATCGTATCAAATGTGGTGTAAGAAGAACTTCAAACCCTTGAAATTATCAGGAAAAAATAACACTTTTGGGGTAGTTCTTGGTAGCTTTAAATGTGACAACAGCTGGCCAAGAGAAATGCTGTGTTTGAAGGGAAAGAAGGAGCTGTTGTATGCTTTTCTGGACTGAGTAAGGTGGTTTCCTACACACCTTTTTTTTTTTTTTTCTGAAGAAAATCCCAAAGCAAAAAGTTTGCTGCGCTTTCTGGGCTAGTGATTTAGAGATTTCCCCCCTGCCTATCTTTTTCTTAAAAAAACACAAACCATACCAAACCAAAACATATTCTAACTATAACTTTTCAGGCTGTGAGTCAAAGAGAAAAGCAGAAAGAAGAAACGCTATGGGAAAACCCTGTTTAATTCCTTGTTCCACTTCCCCTGATAACATTGATTTTGATCCAAGTGCCACAGCAACATTGTTGGGAATGTTTCTCCTATCTCTAGTCCAAAATTAGAGTGAAGGAACTTTGCTGGCAGGCAGCTAAGCTTTGTTTTGGGGAAGCATATCTGTATAGACAATCATAGGTTTGGACAGCAGCTGAGGATGTGGGCCCTTATCCACCCAGACTGATGGGTGGAACAGAGGTTTTCCTATCCAACAGTTGCCACAAATCCAATAAAATCCTTAAAAACGCCACTGCTACTGAAGTGGACAGGTGTCATTCTGTTAACAGCAGTGGCTTTGGACAGTGTGATGATTTGCCATCCTTCTATATAATGTGTGTGTGCCTTCCTCCTGTTGCTTAAAGAATATTTAGAGTGATTACCAGCTCTGGGGTAAGCCATACGTTTTGTGGGCTTCTAGCTGCTGTTTTGTTCTCTGCTTTGTGTGTAAACCAGAAAATTCCCTCCCCCCACCTCTCCTTCTGACTCTCTTCTTGCCTCCCCAGCACTGCTTTCTGGATCCTCTTATCACAAGGCCCTGCTGCAAAGTCCCTTCTTATCTAAATTAGCTTTTGTGATCTTGCATCTGAATGCCCAGCCCAGAGGAAATGATCCATTGCAGGAACACAACCCACAGGGCTTCAAACTGTTGATTTCACACTGATTTCCCTGCAACTGGCAAGCAAGCCTGTAATTTCCGAGTTGGGCACTCCCAGTTACTAAACTGACAAAAACTGGGAGTAGGAGTCCAATTATGTGGGGATATTTAGGGAGAGGAATAAGGGCTCATTAACTAGAAATTGATATAAGTGGAATTAAGGGTTCTACCTCCACGTAGACCTCCAACACCAAAGCATTGAGAGGAGTGTGATATTTCAAAAAGTGTATCCCACAAGGTTTTCATGTCTTTTATGAGTAAACAGAGTTGGGGAGGTAACATGAGGATAGCTGGGGTTCAAGCACATGTTCAACCATGGCTGGAGGAGACACCTGGTACCAGCAGAGCTGTGGTAACTCAGGGACAAACAAGGGACATGCTCACAGTGATCAGACAGCTGGAAACCCCTGCTCTGGGGCTGTCTGCAATGCCAAATCCACAAACAAGCCTGAGGAAAATGGAGGGAGTGAATTTGAGCATCAGGAAATCACTCACACAGCGAAGAAGAAGTAAAATAATCCTCCGATGAAGGTGCTTTATTTTAAAAGCCAATTTGTAAACAGGAAGCCAGAGAACAGGCCTGGGAGAGATATCTCCTCCATCACCATGCCCCAAGGCTGGCTCAGCCTTGCCCAAGTGGTTCAAGATGGATTATCAAGTTTGTCTAATCTCTTCTTCAGTCTCTGCAGAGGTGGAGGTGTGATACAGATGGCCTAAGGCTCAGCTATTCCTGCTGCCTGGATGTTTGTTTCCTCAAGCTGGAGCTAATGACCTCTTCCTGCAATTGACAGAATAATTTTGTGTCCCATCTGCAATGGAAATGGGAGGCAAGTTATTCCATTCTTCCTCAGAGCAGCTGAGGAACAGCTGAGGACATCTCTCACACCTCCCTTGGCTGTTCTCTGAGCTGGACAACAACCAGTGCTGTCCTGTCTTTGCAGGTCAGGATCTCCAGCCTCTCGATCACACTCTCACTGCCCTCTGCATTTGCTGCAATGGACTCACATTTTTCTTGAAGTCTGATGCCCAAAATTGACCAAATGGGTAAATACACGCAGAACCTTAGCAGTCTCAAGAAGCAGAGGGGTGACTTCAGATGTGTTAGACATAAGATGTATTCCTGCATTTAGGCATAAATTGCCTGTATCACTCTTGGCTTACATGTAATTTGCAACCAGCTACAAACCCCCAGATATTTTTATACTGTATTTCTATAACTGATTATTCCTTCCAGATTGTCTATAATTTTTTTTAAAAGACAATCAAGTTACTTTCTTAATCTTTTTCCCAGGTTAATTTCCTATTTTGTCAAGATCAGATTGAATTCTCAGCCTGTTTTTCGAAGCTCACAGCCTCTCTCGCTTACAATCTACAAGCCAATGAACATACTTTTAAATACCTCAAATCAATAAAAATATTGAATAAAAAATGTTGAATACTGTCTTTATCTGAATATTGTGGCAAATTGAGTTTCTATTATGCCAAGGTAATCTCTGCTTCACTGAATAATGTCTCCCTAAAAGGCAGCACACAAAGAAGTCTGGGTTTCGCCTCATGCAGGAAAATGCAATTTGAGACACCAGAGATATGTGTAGGGAAAGGAAGCAGGGTTTGGAGGCAGACCTGGTCTGTGGCTCAGGTTTCACTCTGGCTTTGGGTCTCACCAAACTCGGGAAAGACATCAGGAACTTCTTCTTCACCAAGCAATATAAGCAGGAATGTGACTTTCACAGGCTGCCAGACTACGGTGACTCACTCGGCATTGAAAAGGGACAAAACTTTAAAAGCATCATTCCTACACTTTCTTTTACTACTTGACAGTGATCCAAAACTTCCTATAACACTCACCAGCAATTACACAGAACTGCCCAGGACTATCTGTTACCACGGGTATTCCATATGCAAAATGCAGGGCTCTCTGTTCCCAACTGCTCCTATGAATTCCTTTGATTCTTGAATCCATTCTTAGTGCAACAGCCAGAGGTGGAAGGGCTCATATAAAAGAGAAAAGGTGATAATGGATGTGTCTGCATGTTCTACCAGCCAAAGATACGGGCTAAGACACCTATTTATTACTGATTCTTCTGGCTGCTGCTTTGTTATATAAGAAACCTCCAACTTTTTCAGGACTTGAAGGAGTTTACTCAGGTTCAGAACTTCTTCAGTTGTGGTACCTATGTTTTATCTCACATTTTTAACATAATGCACTGGAGTTGTAAATACGGCTTACCCTGCCAATCTGAAATTGTGTGGCTGATTCAGCTCCAAAGTGTCTGTTTCCTTGTGGAATTTTCTTCCTTGTGCAACAGCAGTTAAGCCCCTTAAGCAGTTAAGTGATTTCCAGTGGGATACTGACTTAATTGAGTGTATTTTGCATGCATTCAGGTGTGTTTCAAGAGCCCCATTTTTGGTGTATGCTGGAATGTGTCTCCTCTGGCCTTGTGAATAGCCACCCTTGGAAAGCATGCAGGCAAGATTTCTGTCCTTTGTAGCAGTCCAGGCTGGCAAACTGCACTGCAGCTGTAAATGGTGGTGTTTCTTGGGAAATGTTTGATGCCAGCATGGCTAAATCTGCACAACCTCCTTATATCATACCCAGGGCAGCTGGAAAAAGTGGCTAAAGATACAGGAAGGACAAACAGACTCTATCTAACATTTTGCTTGCAGTAATCCAAAGTTTTCCCCAGGCTGTGCTAAGGGCTGGGACAGGACGTGCTGCTTCTAATGGGAAAGCTGCCTGAGATTCAGTGAGGAGCAGCTGACGTGCCCAGCAGGAAAATGCAGCACTGTTCGCACTGCTGGCTGCTCTCCTGACACCGAGTCAGGTGTCAGGAGACACCAGCCAGCCAAAATCAGCACAGTCTGAGTGAAGTTTGCCTCTTCCAGTGGTTTCCAGCCCACTGTTGACACAAACCAGTCCACGCTGACTGGGATGGAGGCCACCACGCCACTGCACTGGTGTGGACCCAGCATGGCATGGTGGTGGTTTATTTTCCTGCTAGAGGAGGGGATCTCTTTGAACCCAGTTATTTCCTGCCCATCATGAACATAAGTGCTTCTCCAGCTCATCTTGTACTTCTCAGGGAATGCTGCCTTTACTTTTCATCCCATTATTTGCTGTGGGATTTGGGGTGTTGCTTGGCTGCTGGTTCTCTTGCAAGAGCAGGAGTGCTCTTGCAGTCCTAATGGCATTGCCCTGTTTTGGATAACCCTCAGGCCCAAAAGAAAAGGCTATTCTTAGGTTCCAGAGGCCCAAGCACAGGTGGGAGGAAGTCTGGGAGGTTTTTAAGACCAACACTTTTCATTCTACCATGAAACATTCTAGCCATGTTTTAGTACTGCCTCTGCACAGTGTCAGTCACCTCCCAACACTGGAACTACAGGTGTTTTCATTGGACCTCCTCCCCATTCTTCCAGGATATACTCAATCCTCAAGCAAATTATCTAAGGCATCCTGGAAACCTTACTTACCATGTTGTTACTTGTGTTTTTATGGTAGAGTTTGTGCACATGATGTGTTTTCTTTCAAATTTTTTTTAAATCTCAGAAACTGCTGGGAAGAGGGAAATGCTTTGCCTTCTGTTTCACAAATAAGAAAAACACATAATGGACCTAGATGAAACAGATATTAGTCCTGACTTTGGATTTCAGGGCCATCTGACTTTACAGTCAACAGACAGTGCAGAAGGCAACCAGTGAATCCAGCCTGTGGTCAGGAGGGATGCCTACAGCAAAGCAAAAGGGATGAAATGGATTCTCCCCCAAGAAGAGCAGGTTAATCCCCAGGCTATTCTTCCTGTCAGCTTTTTGGAGACAACTTTTGGCCAGGCAGAGGGGAGGAAGGCTTAGTGTGTAATCTAGTAGCTGGCTGTCCCCCAGGCATCTTTTGTGTTATCTTCAACAGCCCTTGTGTGCTGCCAAACCATACTCCTGTCCCCACGTGACGAGCTCTGACTTGTATTAACTTATTTCAGAGATGGAAGGATCTGATCCAGGCAGAGAAAGGAGGCAGTGGTGGCACTGTTACACACAAAAAACCAAGGGCTGCTCTTCTCCCTCTTTGGGGGTGACACCATCTGAACCACACAGGGAGTTGTGAAGGTGAAAATGAGGCTGTGAAATCGTGTAATTAGGAGATTTTCCTCCCGTGATAAAAATTAAATTAAATATAGATGTTAAATAGTGCAATTAATTAGCATGTCACAATGTAGTCTCTTCTCATGCTCTAATTTGTGCCATGTTGAAAGTAGCTACTTCTTCCACCTCTGCCTCCTTATAAATAAACCATATGCTTTCTGGATCAACTCATCCAATTATATCTTAATTGTTTCTAGGAGCACATCTCACTACTACATTAATTGTCATACAAGGATTTGTACACACAGGGTCAGATTCCCATTGGTGATATTTTAATTATTATTACAGTGCAAACACGGTCTTTAATAGCTTATTAACACTGGAGGGTTCAGTCAACTTTTATCAGCAAACAAACACAAAACAGGATGCTTTCTGGAAGGATTTTGGTGACCTCTTTGATTATTTATTTATAACATGCCTGAAGAACCAGGGTAGGCCCAATTTGGAGATGGAAATACTGATGTATCTGACACCACCACCCCCACAATGATGCTGGACATGCACCGTGTAATAGACAAGTTGCCAGACAGACAGCACACAGTGAAAAGGAGGGGGTGTTGTCTCATTTTGCTTCAGCTACTTTTCTGAAGTGTAGAGGGCCACATAAGGTTTACAAGTAACATTTAGTCAGGTAGTTGCAGATTTAAAATGAGATTTAAAAGCACTGAAAAAGGCTTTGAGCTGACATTGACATTTAGTCCTCCTACATCACCTTGGTGCTGTTGAATCTGCATCACTTCTCTGTGAATTTTATATGCTAATAAGGTGTGTGGTGAAAGACAGGGAGAGGACAAGAGCTGCTGAAACTTGCAGTGTCTCACCTATATTAGAGATTAATAAACCTGGAGCTTGCTGAGAAATAGGTCTTTATTTTAGTTTCACTGGCCATGTGACAATTTTTTAAAGCTATTTTTGTTTGGGTTTTTTTTATTGTTCCCTTATAAAACAAAGAGTGGTGGGGAAAAAAATAACTCCTTTGGAGACAAGCAAATCTTTAGGCTTGAGTGAAAATATTTCTCTTCAGTTGAGCCTTGAGTTTTTGAAGGACACATATAAGCAGGAAGAGCTTTGTAAGAGACATCACTTTGATACGAGAAAGCACAGTGTGATGTTTAGGCAGTGGTGGACCAAAAGTAGGCTTCCTGTTGCCTGAGCTCCCTCTCTTCCTCCCAGAAAAAGTTCTTTCCTAGTGAGTCACATTTTAAGCTGCTCTGGTTGACTAGGTTTTCATTGATGGGCTGGGAGATGTGAGCTCCCCCCAGCCAGAGCACATTGGCTCCTCACAACATCAAGAAATGAGCACTCAGCCTGCACCACATCCACCAAAACCCTTTTGTCTGAAGGCAAGAGCAGCAGGAGTTTGAGATTCCTCAGCCCTGCCCAGATGTGTTTCTTTGCCCCTCTGAGAAAGAGCCTTTCCTGGGTGCTGAGGGGGCTCAGCCCATCCTCTTCAAGCTTCAAACTCATCCAGGGAAGAAGAGGCCTTTGGATGGGCCCAGAGTGGCAGGGACACATTTTCTGTTCAAGGGACACCTGAGCTACCTCACTCTGTTATTTTATCAAGAGTGATACAGTTAGAAATAAGGAAAAGAGGAACAGCAGCCCCTCCAAGCACCCCATGATGCCTCCACCCTGAGCCTCCCTTCAACAAAGAGGAAGAAGACACAGAACTTTGACACACAGGAGGTTTCATGTCTAAGCACAGGGCAGCCATGCTTCACTCCCACCCCTCCAGGCTGTGTGAGTAGTGAAAAAGGGCCAAAAAACCGAGAAAGTCATGCCTAAAAGAGGACCAGAGTGTTGTTGCACATACAGCAGCATTGGGGTGCCTGTTCTTTGGTACTGCTCTCTCTGCCTCCAGAATATTCCCTGGGAGAGGACATCAGCAAGGAGGACAAGTATGAAATTAACTTCAGAAAGACAGAAAAAAGATAAGGAAATTTTAAAGGGCAAGAAGGTGAAGATACACTCTCTGGATTTGGGAGGAAAAAAATAAGGAGAGAGAGTTGTAGCTCTTTCTAGCTGTAAAGACAACCTGGCCTCTCTGAAATGAAAGTGTAGATTCCTTGTCTCTACAGACAGATAAATTGAGCTAATAGCACTTGGAGAGCCAGGCACTTGCCCACTTTCAGTGCTGCTTCCCATGCCAAGAGAGATCCAGCTCATGAACTTCATCAGGCAGGGACAGAGGCACCACCATCAAACCCCCACTCCTGTGAAAGGATGCTCTGAAGGGCTGTGCCTGCAATTCAAGCATGCAAGTATTGTGCCCAGTAACCACACACTGGCTTGAGGAACCATGGGTGGTTCTACAACCCTGCTGCAAGAGGTGGTGGTTCCACTGCAGGGGGTGACACATCTGTCTCCTGATGGGGTGGGTGTTGGACAGGATGGTGGCACCGAGGGAGCAGGGCAAACCCAGCATCTCAGCTCTTTGCTTCACCTTTGTGGGTGTTTCACATGAGGTTGTTTGGTTATTTGGTCCAGCAGTTCCTTACCTGAAACAAAAAGGGAATTTTGTCCCTGCCCCATTCCAATGAAAATGAAAGGAGAATGGAAGGCGTGCAGTACTCAGATCCTGCTGTGGAGGCATAGCAATGTCACGCAGGGCTGAGCTCATTACAGTTCCTTCAAGACCTGTTTATGCTGCAATAGGACCCCTCACAACTTCTCATTTAGGAAAATGGGCCTATCCTTCTTTGGTAGCACAAAGGAGCCATATTTCCAGCAGGGAATCTGTTTTTTTGAGGCCAATACCAGAAATAAAACCTCTGACAATGAAAGACTTTGTAGCCAAAGAGAAGAAGATGCCAGAAACCCAGATAGGGACCTTGAGGAAGAGAATCTGCAGGAATAGTGATGAGGGCTGTCCTGTGGTCCAAAAGCCTCTGTTGTCTACAAAGCCCTGGGGACCTCAATCCCCTTTACCCTGCTCCAGTGCCATTAACAAGAAGGCAGGGGAGATAAGTTCAAATCACTTGTGAAGACACCACTAAGAGCCCTGTGCACAAGGTTTTCATTGCTAATAGGTGTGAGGCAGTTTCCAATTTGACCCTAAAATGCAGTTTTTGGTAGCAAAACTAAAATCTGTGATTCATACTAGTGATGGACAATGTGCCTGGGCATATGGCCCCACTGACACAAATGGACACTTTTATTTTGAGAACATGTATGTGTATATATAATTGTATTTACATTTCTATTAGGTTATCTTTCTCCATCTCTCCCTTGTATTTGGTTCTCATTTTGCCTCCCCTTCCCAGTCCCCACAAGCCCTTGCTGCAAGGGTGTTTTTTTATACTTGTGTTTCTTCTGTACTTGCAAAATGGGGACTTCTGATGGTTGGAGGTTTAACCAGAAATTCTCAGTTACCTCACTGTCATTTTCAAAGCTAACTTAACCTCTTGAAAACCTGATGACTTCTTGAAAATTAATAGGATTCAGGATATTAAATTTCTGATTGTCTTTTGGAAAGGATACATGAACTGCCTATCTCCAAAGTGCCATAAACGAGATGACTTCATGGGCCACTCCCATTCCTAATGAGAAGCTCATGGACAACTGCAATGATAGGCAAGGAAAGCTGGAAGTAAAAGGGTAAAACTCTTTCAATGTAGACTTTGATCTCAGCCTTTCCCCACTTCATTCATCTGAGTTTGTAAAGCACACAAAATCTTTCAAGACTGAAGCTCTGCAATGCTGTCCCACTGTTGTGAATATGACTTGAGCCTTTACTGATCTTCTGCACTGTTCCAGACTCTTTCAAATCTCAAAGGTAAAAAACCAAAAAACAAACAAAACCAATTCTAATGAATGATTTAATTTACAAATAATTCAAAATGTATTTCAGCTATTAGGAGGAAATTTTTTACTGTTTTTCACAGCTAACGCTATTATTTGCTCCAGCAAAATCAGCAAAGACCACTGCACAGTTAACAGCACATAGATAAAATTATGGCCTTGCTATTCACAAGCTAAAATCTTATCTTTGATTACTCAGGGTGTCTGTTCCTCATTTTGAACTTTCTTCACATGGTTTCTATCTACACCATATTTCCTTACCCAAAACTTATTTCTGCTTGATCAGAGATTTTTGCTGTTGCCACTAGAGGTCTATTCACCACTACAAATACACAAGGAAGAGGCAAGCAATGCATTTTCTTCTCCAGGATTTATTTCTTTAAGTCACTGTTCAGTGTTAGCTCTGGAGTAACTACCTAAAGGAAGAGGATTGTGGGTGCCTTACAGCAACATGGGTGAAGTCAGACAGGCAGTGTCACTGTTGCTTCAGGTTGTGTACATTTTGCTCTTACTGATGTCATCCTTTTGCTTTGGTAACTGGCGCACCTCAGGTTTTATCTTCTGTTTCCTTATTTGCTGCACCCAGCTCTGTGTTGCCCAGATTTATACACTTGCTGTATAAGCACATTCACCTATGATAAATAAATAAGGTAAGTGTTCCCATTCTCCCCCAGATTAGCTCCAGGGGAGATACACTCAGTTATCAAACTATACAAGCATTTGTTTCAGCTTGGGTAAGAGCAGAGTCTGTCCTTTTGTTCCCTGAGCTCTCCTGCTCCCTCTTTCCCACCTTCTGTCTTTGTCAGAATCCATGTGAATACTGTCTTTGCCTGGTTTATCTTTTCATCCCCAGCTCAGCACAGCCTCCTCTTTCGGTGTGACATCCCAGGGTGTCTGTGAGGTTTCTAGCACTCTCCCCCTTTCGGCTGACATTAAGTGCAGGCTTTTTGCTGATCATCAGAAACATGCCTCTGCTCAGCCCTGGAGGGAAGGAACAATACTGCTCTGTAAAGGTGGGGTTTGCTCACTCTTGACTTTATTCTGTTCCCATTGGTAATCAGGAATAAAATTCCTGCTGGCTGCAGTGAGACCAAAGCTAGGCTGAAACTCATGGCTTTTGAAAGTCTCCTCCTTACATCCTTTGAATCTGTTTTTCTAAAGGATCAAAATTAGTAGGCACTTACTGAACTCCACCAGTTTTTCTCTGGTTGGTTTAAAAACTATACTGTCCATCCTTTCCACTTCAATCTATGTAGCTGACCTCTCTTAGCACAGGACAGGATCATGTCCCACCTCAGGAGAAGTGGCAGGAGGAAATCTCATATGGAAGAGAGGCTTTCCTGAAGCACTTTTCCTTGCCTCTTTGGAACAAAGAAGTGTCAACAGTCCAGGGCTGGCTCTTGTATTTGTCACCAGAGCCATTGTCTGCCATGCCTTCCTACCCCATGCCTGTGCCTTTGTCTTCCCTGGACTCACCCTGGCTCGGCTCCATCCACCACCCCACTGTGACCTTGGGCCCAGCACCTGGCCTCCTCACAGTCCAGAGGCCACAGGAACAGCACCCAGGGATTGGAGGAGGAAACAGGACAGACCTGCTCTCTGAGCCTACCACCCCCAGAGTACTAAGGGGACATGGAGGAGGAACGCCATCTGGGCCAAGGCTGGCTGCCTGACATTTACAAAATTATAATGCAGATTATAACCTGGATGTTAAACCTGTGGATCAGACACTGTGAATCCCTGTCTTGCTCAGTGCTAATCCCTGTCCCCTTTGCTGCACTGCTGCACTGCTTTTGCTTCGTTGCCATTTCCATGTGATGTGCCACCACTGTTCTCAGGACTCTGGCATCTGTGTGGGAGCTTCCCTTTCAAGGATCAAACAATCACTCAGCTCCAGACCCAAAACCCTCAGGTCAGCCCATGCTGCCTGGATGGCAGCTCCTGGCTTTCCAACACCAGGGGTTAGTCATGCCACATTTCCCAGCCCTCACCCATAAAGTCTCTTGAAGCTGGAAGAAGCAGCAACCTCCCAGCCTGGAACTCTTTATTCCACTCTGCTCAGCCTGCATCACCTCCCCCACACCATGCTCACTCATTTTATTTTGTCCTGTGGACAAAAAGCTTGGGAAAGCTCTTGGAGAGGCAGCTCACTTGTACTCAAGCTGCCCACCATGCCCAAGGATCTCAGGAAGTTTAACTCTCTGAGTACCTGCTTGTGTACTCTCCTAATAATTGGACTGATGGAACAAAACATCACTTTGAATGACAGCCAATAACCTACCTGTGTTGGTTTTACAATTGAATTTCCAAGTTTCTTCTTCCTCTACCAGTGAAGATTGGTAATGAAGCTGAGCATTGCTAGGGAGGCCACCTTAGGATGAGTGTTTTCATAATTCACCTTGGTGTCCAAATGGCAGAGTTGGCAGCGCCTGCCCTGCACAAAGACCTCTGATTTGCTCAGGCACTTAATGCTGAAGATGGTGCAGATGAACCATCCCTGGCAATTAGTGATCCTTAAGATGTAACTCAAAGTTCCTGGGCAAATGCTGGTGGGCACTGGGGCTGTCTTACATCCCCCTCTGTGTGACTGTGCACAGGGCTCTATCCCCTCCCAAGTTCTGCCCTGCCTTGCCTTTCCCTGCCTTTTCTTGCCTTGCCTTCCTTTTCCACATTGGAGAGTATAACTTTTTCTCTCACACCAAACTGCTCTGGTGAGGAGGGTGCTGAGATCAACTTGAACTGCATGAGAAGTTTTTCTTACTCCCTTGGAGACCTGGCTTGGAGCAGACTTTCAGTGGAGCTCTGGGTGCTGCACAGAAATGGGGCTTCTCCACCACCCCACCATTTTAGAGCACACCAGGGAGAAACAAAAAGTGGAAAGCTGTTGTGACTGCCTGCCAAGCCCAGACTTCCTGGCTCAGGCAAGATCTTTGCCTCCTTGAACAAAATATTGACATGCTCTTTTGGAGCATTTGTACAACCTCAGGCATTTCCCTTCCCCAGCCACCACAAAGCTCCCACAACCAGGCTTTGGGGTGAGCTCTGGTGTAGGCTCCTCACTCCATGTGCCTGCAGAGCTGAGGTCAAGACTGGGACTGGTGCCTGGCTGTGCACTCACAGTTTCCTCTGGCCATCTGCTCATGGGACAGAGGACTCATCGCAGCACTGTGGCGGGCAGGTATTTCTAATGTTTGAGTCTGCTTGTTTTCCTCCTGCAGTACTCAAGAATTGTTCCTCTCTGTGGTTTTTACAGGCCTGCCTTGGACCATTTAGAAATGCTAAATTGCAATAAAATGCTGATATATGCAAGCATTCCTTTAGGACCTAAGTGCTGGCTTCCCTTCCCTTGCATCCAAAGCCATCTGCTGAGACTCTGGCTGGCTTTGGTGGGAGGTGAGTGTTCCTGCTGTGTCAGGAGTTCTGAGATACTTGTCTAGGGTAGCTCTAACCCTGCCACAGCCATAACAATCAGATAGACATATGGACCTCCATTGGCTTGTATAAATCTACAAAGAGGGCTAGGGAGGACTGACCTTCTGGTCTGTCTCTCCCACAGCAGACTCAGCAGGTCAGGACTGGAGCAAAGGAGGCTCAGGGGGCCCTGCTGGCTCTGCACAACTCCTGAGAGGAGGGGCAGCCAGGGGGTCGGGCTCTGCTCCCAGGGAACAGGGACAGGACAAGAGGAAACAGCCTCAAACTGCTCCAGGGGAAGTTCAGGTTGGGCATCAGGAGGAATTTCTCCACAGAAAGGGTGGTCAGGCCTTGGAAGGGTCTGCCCAGGGAGGAGGTGGAGTCCCGATCCCTGGAGGTGTCCAAGGGATGACTGGACATGGCACTCAGTGCTCTGGGCTGGGTGACAAGTTGGGATTGGTCACAGGTTGGACTGGATGATCTCAGAGCCCTTTTCCAACTTTAATGACTCAGTGATTCTGTGTTTCTGCGCCCACTGCACATATTTCTGTGTGACTCTTCCACATCTACCATAAACCTTTCAAAAACCCATTCATTTCCTGTGCTTTCAGCTCCTTCTCCCTGCTTGTTCCCACCACGTAATTCTCAACTCTTCTGCTGCAATTCCCACTCTTTTTTTTTTTTAAATTTCTAATTTGGTGAACCACAAGGGGTGGTTTATTCCTCTGCACCATACAGCAAACCTGAGAGAATCTGAAGCTCCCCTTGGGTTTCTTGTGTGCACACTAACCAGGCACAGGTGTCTGAGCCCTCCTTCATGGTGGATACAATTTTGCAGGTAAACTACTGCATTAGTCAGGATAGCTGTGAAAGAGTGGTAATTTAAATTACCAGAGGAATAAAAAAAAATATCTCCTGCATATAGGAGACAAAGTTCTGTTACTTGAATGGCAAAAGAAGACACACCCTCATATATGTGAAATATCTTCCATTTAAATCTGCATCAAAAATGTAAAAGCCTCCATGCACAGAGATTTTTAATAATGATGTTGGGTTTGTCCATATTAAGGATCTTGTTTGGTTTGTTTTTTTTCATTGTGCATTCCAAATGTCACTTTTAATTCTGTTACTGTTTGAACAGAAATTAGCAATGAATACTGAAATAGAGTGTAGCAGAAAGGAAGTATTTTGAAGTACAGCAAAGACATAGGGAGTTGTTCTACAGGAAAGCTGAGGTGTTTTATCCTTGCCTTACTCCAGGACAGTTCTCCAGATTTACAGTGTGGGTTTTTTGTTGTTTTTTGTTTGTTTGTTTGTTTGTTTTTAATTATTATTTTTGTTGTTGTTTTTTGTTTTGCTTTATTTTGGAGTTTGGTGTGTGGGGTTTGTTGTTGTTGTTTGTTTTTTGTTTATTTGTGGGGGGTTTTGTTGGTTTGGGGTTTTTTTTGGCTGTTTTTTAAACCCCCATGTCCTAACTGTTTGAACAGGACAGACCTAGAATGAAAACCACCTATTACCTTTATGCAACACTACCTGAATGTCCAAAACCATGTCACAGTACCACCAGGACAAGCCCTTTTATGCCCCTGATCAAAGAGAAATGTGCTGCTCTGAAGAGCTTTTAATCCAGAGCAGTGTTTCTGAGTCCTGTTAACCCAGCCTGTGTTAGATTACAGGGACTTACTGGTTTTACAGGTTTCATCATGGCTCATCTCTCCAAGGGTGGACAGAAAGATGCTTTCCACTGAGCTCTGTGATGCGGGACACAGCTGGAGAAATGTAAACCTGTACAGGTAATGCAGGTAAAGATTAGGGGATATATCTGTAATTTCCAGAAGACAAGCAAAAAGAATTAAAAATTTATCCTACTCCCCTTAAATCTTCACTCTGTTCCAACATGCCCCTGGATTTTGCACAGTGCATGAAGAGCTGAACATGGCAAAGACTCCACAGAAGATTTAGTGGCTAGAAGTGACTCTTGGCTGTGCCCCTCAGTGGGCAGGAGGAACCCCATGCCAGCAGTTTTTTTCCTGTTTGGCATTTCTTGGAAGCTTGTTGGCTTTGTTCTTCACCTGATCAAAAAGCAATGTGTGCAAACCAGGGCAGGCCTTGTGCTGTTGCCCACAACCAATGCAGGACGAGAGACCATGTGGGCTGTGGACACCAAAAAACACCCACTGCACTGCCTTGAGCCACACCACTAATCTGTGACTTAAGGGCTTTCTGAGTCGTGGAGGTAAAACCAGGCAATTTTCCTGATCTGGAATGATAAGCTTCTTTGTGCCCATGCTCCAAAAAAACTCGATGGGAATGAAATGGTGAAAGGGTCACATCTTCTCTCCATGTGAATCGTGAGCAGGCGGGGGAAGCACCCCAACGGGGAGCAGCTGGGAAGCAGCCCACTGAAAGAAAGCAGGGCACTTGTCCTGACACGCTTTGTCTTGCATCCAGAGGTTTAGAAGAAATCCTGCTGGCCTCAATGCTGGAGCTGTTTACTGTTTTTAGGCTTGACAGCCTATTATTAACTGTAACAGCAGAGAACACCATCTGTCTTTGCCTGAGCTATTCCATCCGTCTGTGAGTTGGAGGTTTTGCTTTTTAGAAAGGTGTAATTGTCCTGATTTAGTGAAAGATCTTGAATTATCATATCTAAAGCAGAAATTTAAACCCTCAAACATTTTTCTTTCCTTTATGGCTTCTTGATACCCTGAGTTGATTTTCTCTTGACAGCTTGCTACTTTTTCTAATCACTCATAGTCAATGAAGGAAATACAAGAAGAAGACAAATAGGATGACACAGGGGGACTTAAAAGATTTTGTGGCAGGTCATCAGCTCACATATCTAGCTTAAGAGGTAGCACTGGTTGTTTCTTTTCATTATCGTGAGTTTTCATTTTCAATCTTTTCCCCTCTGCAATTAATAGGACTAGATTTTTTTTTTTTTTTTTTTTTTTTTTTTTTTGCGGTGGGAGGCTTGGTGTGTGAGTCTTTCTTTGGTTAAATGAACTGTTGTCTATGGATGGTTAATTTGGAGGACGTAGAACCTACCAAAAGACATCTGACAAAGGGTGTTAGTAGGAAGGTAGACTGGCTATACCTGGGACACAGAAACTGGAAACATTATGAGTAGATGTATTTGTTTTAAGTGACAATGGAGCAGTTTGTACCCTGTGGAAGGGATCCATGCTAGAACGGAACTGAAGAACATGAGAAGGACTCACACTGGGGAAGTTTGTCTCCCATGGGAGGGACCCCATGCTGGAGCAGGGGAGGAGTGTGAGGAGAAAAGAGTGGCAGAGACAAGGTGTGATGAAGTGACCACAAGACCCATTCCCATCCCCCCGTGCCACCTGAGGGTAGAGAAGGAGGTAGAGAAATCTGGAGTGAAGCTGAAGAAGGGAAGAGTGCAAGGAAGGTGTTTTTAGGTTTGTTCTTATTTCTCATTATTCTAATCTATTTGATTGGCAATAAATTAAATTAATTCCTCCAAGCTGAGTCTGTTTTGACCATGACAGTAATTTGTGAGTAATCTCTCCCTGTCCTTATCTCAACCCATGAGCCTTTGGTAATTTCTTTTTGCTCCCTGTTTACTTGAGGAGGCAGAGTTATAGGGCATCTTGGTAGTCTCCTGTCAGCCAGCCAAGGTCAGCCCACCACGTGAGGCTCAAATCTTTTGGTGGGCTCTTCATTCAATGTTAATGCAATCCCCAGAAGCACTGAGAGTCTGTCTTGCTCCACACCAGGATGAGGTGAGGAGGGGGAACTGGTTCACAAGTGAGAATTCAGGCTCACTCTGAAAGTGACTAGCTGACTTCCTGAACAAAATTCCCTGGACAAAACTCCCTGCATCTTATCTGCATGGAAGATGCTGCCCTTGGGCATATTTGCTGCCTGCTGTGTTTGTCACCACAGTGAACACTGTGCACAGCTGTTGTGCTGTCTCAGTAGAACCCCAATCACCAGTGTGTGGTGGTGTTGCTTTTGCAAAAGCCAGGAGAAACTTCCCTGAGTAAGCAAGTGTGTGTTTTTACCCTTGGGAAATGCAGAGCAAGGTAGCACAATGTTGATTTTTGCACACACACACTGCCCCCAGCCCACGTTTTTTCTGGCACTGCTGTTGTGAAGGACTATTCCCCCAGCCCTTGTGTTACAGGTAAGGGGTTTTCCAACCTCTGCTCAGGCAGTAGGGACGGATCATGTCCACTCCCAGGCTCAAAAAGGGAGTAAGGCTTCCCTGAGGCAGTGGGGGAAGGAGGAAGGGGGAAGGAAGGCTTGGGGGCAGCTGCCACCCCTTGCAGGTCACAGTGAGGGGGGTCCTCCACAGACACCCCCAACTGCTCCCTGGTGGCTCCTCCCATGGGTTTGTGCTGTGTGGACCTGAACCCAGCTTATTTTTAATTAACAACAAATTAATTGCTTTGTACTGCAATAATACTTCACAGTTCCCATAGGGAACTCACACTGCTGCTCATTACATTCTTAATGCAGTAAACAGGAAAATGAAAAGAGCCAGCTGAGATTGTAATTGCAGTGGACCTGGGTAGATGTCATGAAAATAGGGGGTTTTTTACTTGAAGATTTGAAGAAAAGTTAGACTTGCTTTGTAATAATTGAAGGAAACAAAAATAAGCCCTTCATGCTTGGCATTGGTATGAATGAGAACTGAAAACTGTTAGACTTGACATAGGAAATAAAATGTTTTACTTTAAAATTGACATTTTGATAATCAAAACCAGATCTGAGCCAGCAAGACTGAGTGGTTTTTTTAAATTATGTTCTTTTGCCTGGGTTCCTTTCCAGAAAACAAAAAACAAACAAAAAAACCAACCCTCCAACTTTAAAAGTGTACTTTTTTCTCTCCCCATAAAGGCTCTTCACTGGAACAGGTATGGAATGAATCAGTGCCATTTCTTGGTGGGATTGTGATCCATAATGAATTAGTAACAGAGAAGTAAAGTACCCAAGCTGTGTGCTGAAAAAAAGAGGGGAAGCTGGTCTAATGGTTTAGGGAACTGAAGTCCTAATTTGCAAAAGATCAATGAAGGCGATAGAACCCTCATCACTATCACATCCTCTTGGGAAAGGTGCCCATGAGGTGTTCAGGCACCCCTGCACAGTGAGTTGTGAGAGCTGAGTGCCAGCTCCCAGCCCCGCTGGATCTGTGGAGGAAGGGGGTTGTTGTGCCTGCAGAATTCTTTGGGTGGAGGTGGTACCTCAGAAAGCTTCATCCAGAATCTCAAAGTCTCCATGGGTGGAGATGCAGCAGCTCGTAAGCCCCTGGGTTTTTTCAGAGGGGTGATGCCACCAGGGCGTCACGCGCTCAGACACTCCACGTGATTCCCTTCACTGGGGAGAGACAGGTACTCATTGTTATTTTTGGCCTGGGCAAGCAAAAATGAAATGGCTTTTCAGGGCAAAACCAGAAAGGCACTGTCTCCTTGCTCCAGGACTGACTAGATGAAGTGTGATAGCTGGAACGAGTGAGGACTGTGAGACGGAACAGAACAACAACGTCAAGGGCTCTTTGCACTTTGGCACTGAAGTGTTACCACTGCTTTTCAGTCAGGTCTGCCTTTCCATAAGGTATCAGCAGCACTGGATAAGCCTTGCTGCTGCTGCCTGCCTGCCTCCTTGCAGAGCCTGTGGAAATGAACTTCGGAGAGGCTCCTCAGGCATCGGGGAAGTCACCAATATTATTCCCTTTTGGTAGGGCACAGCGTAGCAAAGCAGGGAAGCTTGGGGTGCTTTTTGCAGCAGAGACCTGCAATGAGACAGCAGCTTCTCTAGAGAGAGATCACATATTTCATTTCATAAAACATAATTTTCAAGATAACAACAGTAAAAATATTTGTGCTGCTACGTGATGGAAGCCACAGGCATTAATGCAGCTGCCACCACTGTCATGCTGCTGGTGAGTCACTGGTGAATGCCAGGGTGAGAAGCTTGAGCACGTTCAGCTTGCTTAGTCCTTCCAGTGCTTTGGACACTGATCCACTTTATGAGAGCAGATCTTAACCCAAGGGCATCCAGGCCACTGCATCTCAGATTATGTGAGTGCTAAATGGCTTTCCAGCTCTCTGTGCCCAGGACACTGTGCTCACCTGCACTTAGAAGGAAGGGCAAGTTCACTGAGTTTGTAGAAAAAGTGTGTTTATCTGGGTCAGAGAGACTACCAAACATTTAAGTCCAGCTTTTATTTTGTCATTCACTCAGTGCAGGAGGATGAACCCATCTTTGGCCCCACTGGCAGAGCACAAAGCTGTGGGTGGTGTGAACCATGAATTCACAGATTAATTCAAGGATGAGGATCCATCTCCTGGAAACAAAGGAAAGCAGTCTCTGGGAGTGCAAAACCAGCAGTGTGCTGTGCATATCCAACACTGTCCAGCACAAGGGTTTGGTGTGGGAGGGAAGGGGATGTTTGACACTGACATCCAAATTAAGCTTAGTGACTGGTGCTCTCCCAAATGGCCCAGATGCTGCATTTCTTGCCATCACTGTTACTAAAGGTGAGAAAGCCTATCTAAACAGACCTCAGGAGATCATCAAGTCCACCTTCTGGGTCCAAGACAGGCTCAGCTGTGTCCAGATTATTCCCAGTGGATGTCTGCTCAACCTGCTCTTAAATACATCCCCCGAGAGGGGCCCCACCTTCTCTCCCAGTGCCTCATAATTGTGGGTGTAGTCCAAGCTTCATCACCACAGCTTGAACTCATAGTTCCTCCAGTTGTGGAGATTTCTTCTCTTTCTCCACTTCTCCTTCTTAAGCTTTGGAAACTTTCTGTCGTGTTCATCTTGAATCACTTCTAGTTGTAACAGAAACAGTCTGGCACTTCGTAGACTTCTCACTATTCCCACTGTGGACTGGAAGTGATTTTCAAAACAGGATACAGCTGCCATACAGAGAAGAGAATTGATTTGGGTGTGCTGTACATGAAAACCCTGTTTGCACCTTACAACTTCATCTTGTTTTTCTTGCTTTTCCCACAGCAGCAAACCACTGCCACCTCCTCGCTGGTTCTGCTTCGCAAGGACACTGATCAGCAGGGGCTCCCTATTTCCTGGGCCCTTCAGGTGGTGGAAAGACACATTCACAGTCTGCATCAGGTCTGCCTGAACTTCAGCACTCTTCGGAGGGATGATTTGGAAGTGCTATGGGATAGGGTGAGTGCCAGCAGCTGCCTGCCTGGTGTTGGGCTAAACACAGCTTCACCACATAAGCAAAGCCATCTCTGTTTCAGCATGACAGGCCAAGCAGGCAAAAGACTGAAAATTTGATTTTTATTTTACTTTTTTAACCAGGTTAAAAATTATTTCCATCCTGCTCAGCCCAGCCAGTGAGGAAGCTGGGAGCTGGCCTGTGTTCAGGTCTACCATTAATAGCAAACTGAGCTGGCGTAGGGGGAGTTCCTTGATCTCTGGTATAACTTCCACTCAACATTAACCACACCAATTTATCTAGCAGCTGTGACCAGAGAACAGCTCATGGTCTCCAAGGAGCTCACAGGTGGCTTGGAAAATAACAGTACTCTGGTGTTCTTGAATCTTTTCCTTCTGCATTTTGGTGTTTTTATGGGGCTTGCTGAGGGGTGGTTTGTCAACAGCAGCTAAACCTGAGCCCAAGTGTGCCCAGGTGGGCAAGAGGCCGATGGCCCTGGGCTGTCCCAGCCCTGGTGTGGCTGCAGGACCAGGGCAGTGCCCGTCCCCTGTGCTGGCACTGCTGAGGGACCACCTCAGTTCTGGGGGCAGCTCTGGACCCCTCACTCCAAGAAGGACATTGAGGGGCTGGAGCGTGCCCAGGGCAGGGAACGGAGCTGGGGAAGGGGCTGGAGCCCCAGGAGGGGCTGAGGGAGATGAGGGGGCTCAACCTGGAGCAAAGGAGGCTCAGGGGGCCCTGCTGGCTCTGCACAGCTCCTGCCAGGAGGGGCAGCCAGGGGGGTCGGGCTCTGCTCCCAGGGAACAGGAACAGGAGGAGAGGAAACAGCCTCAAGTGGCACCAGGGGAGATATAGACTGGATGTAAGGAAAAGTTTCTTCCCGGAAAGGGTTGTCAAGCTCTGGACCAGGATGTCCAGGGAGATGATGGAGTCACCATCCTTGGAGGGATTTAAAAGATATGTAGATGTAGCACCTGGGGACATGGTTTAGTGCTGGGCTTGGCAGTGCTGGGTGAATGGCTGGACTCGCTGACCTTAAAGGTCTTTTCCAACCTAAATGATTCTCAATTCCCTGAAATTTCTTACAAATTCACATAACTCCTGAATCTAATGACTTTCAAGTGAGACCCTGATACCCCAGGAATTGCAATTAAAGGAATTTCAAGAAAGGAATTTCTCCCAGCTGTTGTCTGCATTGAGAGATGCAATTCGGAACACACATGTTTCAGAGCACTAACATTATACACCTTTTTTCTCAGACTAGACAAGCCTTTAGCATTCCCACCACACCATCAGAAATTCCACATTCTGAGCAAAGGAAAAGCCTCAGAAAGCCCCTCACCAACTTGCAAAACCCACTGCCCATGAAAGAGAGTGCTTCCCCTTCATAGCTCACTCAGCAGAACTTTAATGTCTACAGCAGAAACAGATGCTGAAGACAGAATGTGGGATTTAGAAATACGGGTTGCTGGTGCATGCCTGTCCAGTGACTTGGTATTCTTGGGTTTTTCTTAACCACAGGCATAAAAATATGCATCACAAAGAAAAGAGCACAGAAGGGAGAGAAAGGAGAAGAAAGCTGGTTCTCCCTGGGGTACAAAAGGGGCTATTTTGATTCTGCAACCTACTGCAGTGCAGTGTTTTCTTCATCTAAATGCAGTTGCTCCTGTGCTTTTGTTGCACTTGTAGTTTGCCAACCTTTTTTTGGTTTAAGTGGAGGGAAAGATATGTTCCTATTGCATGCAGTCAGACACTGTGGAAAATGTGATAGCTTACAGAATAGACCCTCTGCCAGTGGAAAAAAATAATGGCAGCATAACCCCCACATTTTAGTCTTTAAAAAATATTACCCTTTAAGCTCTTGCTGCCCACTTTCATGCTGGGCTGAGACTCCTTTCTCAAATCCACTTCAAAGCTCCCACTTTGACAGCTTGTGCTAATGTGACCCATCTTTCCCTCATACAGCTGAATTATCCTGTTGCAGAGGACAGGATGCAAGAATCCTCTGCCTGTGTTGGGCCAGAAGATTTAAGCACAAAGATAAAAACAAACAAAATCCAGTGACAGTTCTTCTGTAACAGTAACATCTGAAACCGCAAGTCAGCTCAGGGCTCCGCAGGGCCAGGACTTGTAAGGAACACAATAAAATAAAAGTCCCTGGTCTTTAGAGGGGAAAGGAAAGCAGACAGTAGCACACTGATCAAGTCCCAGGCTGAGTAATTAAAAGACTCTGTAGCTAAGTAACTCGCCTTGTTTTACAGTGAAAAAGAAAAAAAAAGTAATAAAAAAGGCAGAGGCAGAAGCTTATCTGCTCCAGATAAGTGCAAGATACTGTTTCAGCAGATTGTTGGTAGACCATTCCACCCACACAGCAAATAAATGGGATACATTTTAAGGATGCTAGATCCTTTCAGCCATGCTTTCAAAAAGATTATTTTTTTTTTCTTTGCCCTCCAGAGCAGAATGACTTATCCCATAACTTCTGTGTTGTGAAAGTGCAGCTGTTTTGTTAGCTGTCCTGGTTGCTCCCTGCTGTGTGTCATGTACCTACCAGGGCACCCTGACACCAGAGCCCTTTGCTCCTGGCTGCACGTTGCAGGACTGCTAGGACACCTGAGCCCCTTTGGTAAATGCCTGTGGTAGAATCTCAAACCAAATAATTTTCTCCTGCTCTTTGCACTAAGCCAAGAATACAACCCACTTCCTAACAAAGAAGTCAAGCTCTTTCTTTGGAGTACTGCACCTTGAATAATTTACTGGTGAATGCTTTAACAACTTCCCTTCTGACCCAATCACTGACCCCTGAGAAAGTACCCACTTCACTTATTGTTCAGTAAGAAAGTCCCTGGCAGATCTGCTGGACACAGCAGGGTGGTGAAAATACAAACTGCACAGGCAAAGTAGCAGATTTCTACTTCGTGGCCATGTCCTGGTCCTGCCTGAATATTTTCATTTCTAGATTCTTAGCATTTCATGGCAAGCTGGAGACCGGGTTTGGGCAACCAGAAACCAAAGCACACCACCTGTTTTGCAGACCTTAGAGCAAAAACCAGACAGGATGGATTAATACAGTTTAAGAGAGGACAAGGCAGGTGAACTGACTTGCCAAATGTCAGCCACCAGAGGAAGATCCTCCTAATTACCTAAAAACAGAAGGTAACCTGGTGAAGTAAATTAAGTTTTACCACATTCCTTAATCACTCCACCCTACATTGCCAAGACAAAGCCTCTGTTTTTTGTCTTGGCTTGACCAGTGTCAATCAGCAAGAAGTACCACTGAAGAAAGAACCCTTGGACATGTTTAAAATCAACAAAATATTCAAGAGCTGCAGAAGATAAACCAAAATCCTTGGAGGAATTTTGTTGTAGAGACAAAAACGAATTATTCTGCTATGAACAGAAAGAAATTACTTAGATCCATTAAAATGGGGAAACACTGGTGAAGTTCAGACCGTTTCCACAGTAAGGGACCAAAGACAGAGGACAAAAGGGTAAACTGGCATAACCCTACTCAGGACCCACTGGTCAACCCTCCTGCAGCTGCTGGAGCTCATCATTTTGCTGCATGGGGCTTCCTGACTGATTTTCCCACCTGGAGGTGCTCGACAGGCTTCCTATGAACCTGTGAGCTACCAGATCTGGCCTTGCAGAGGCAACTTGCTGCCTCAGACCCCCAAGCTGCTTCCAGCAGGGAGCTGCCTGATGGCAAGGGGGAGGACACCCTCTCAGCCATCCTGCTTGCCAGGGCAAGGAGCCTTTTCCTTGCTAGAGGGGCTGGGAATAGTGACCTGAGCTCTGCAGGCACAGGAGTTGGAGGCTCAAAATGAGATAGAGGGGCAAGCTCTGCCAACACGTTTCCCAATCAGGCTCAACTGGTGCTGTGCAAGAATTTGGTGCTCGCCCCACACTGACCTCTTCTCACTGTGTGGTCTGTGTGTCGTGCTGCCAGAGCTCAGATGCAGTACTGCTGTGGTTCTCAGAGCAGTTCAAGGTTATTAAAAGAAAAAAAAAAAAGGGGGGGTGAGGGAGGGGGAAGGAAAACTAGCTCTCTCTTCTGAGAATGGGATGGTGCCCAACAGATGCAATGAAAAGGAATTAAATGGTGCTAATTTGTTGATTGCTTACACTACCATGAACACGGCAGATTAAATAGCAAATTTATAACCTGACTACACTCCAGCTGAAAAATTACAGTGCTTGGAAGAGAAAAGCCTCCTAAGAGTGCTGCCGTGCTACTTAACTGCTTTTTCAATTGTTATGACCCACCTCCATGCCTGTTTTACAAGATATTTCGTTTTCTGCTCCAGTTTAACAGGTGCCTGGTGCAGGAAAAGGAAAGGGAAATGAGGCAAACGTGGAGGAGGACAGAGGCAAAAAGGTGGGTGGAAGCAGGGCAAAGGGAAACAGACGTGAACAATGCTCAGACTTGACATTTGCAGGGTTTAATGTGTGGCAAAGCCTCATTCATAGGAGCAAGGGTGGACCTGTGGGCCTCAGAAGGAAAGCAATGTTGTTCTAGGAAGCAGAGAGGAAGAGGCCAATGCTCTGACTCTTCTATTTGCTCATCAGGCTGGAGGAAACAAGATTTCCTCATGTTAAAGGCCAGCAGCAATGAGTCCCCTTGGCAGCATGGAAAAAGCAGCAGAGAGGACTTGTTCCTCTGGTGTATCTCTGGGTATCAGACTGGCTGCTCAGGAGGCCAGGGTGATCCCATTTGCTTTCTCTTTGAGGGCTGAAAGATAAACAGATAAAGAGAAAGGCTAAAAACCAGCAATGTTATATCAATGAGGCAACAACATCACCTTAAAGCTTCCCTCTTATTTTAAAAATGTGATTATGAGCTCCTAACACCACAGGGAATAAAAACAAAATGTGAAAGTGCCTAAATACAACATAGGAAATCTGTTATGGGAACAGCCTCAAATATGGAGGGAAGCTTTTTAGTGAATGTCCCCCAGGGAGAAGTGGTATGAGTACTACTCTTATCTGCATCAGCAATTCCAGTGATCAAGTGGGAGGATCAAGAGGAACTCACAACTTCTGCCAGTAAGGATTTGGCTTGCTTGCAGATGGGACAGGAGGACACCAAAATTAATGAACTCCAGGACCAATCAGTGTTACCTACAAGCACGTATAGGAAGGCTTTGATAATAACCTGTAGTAAGAAGCAATTCCAAGTTACCTTGCCTAGAGCAGACTGTTAGTCAGAGTTGTGAGCTTACTTTGCTTTTCCCTGCCTTCACCCCAGGATAAAAGTCTGAGCAGCTCTTGCCTCTCTTCTGGCTCTTGTTCATTTATTCCTTCTCTTGCAAGCTGGCTCTGCTGAGCAACCTGCAGCATTGGCGATCCCAAAACCACATTTGTCTCCCCTCTTCATCCTGTTGCCTACAGGAGTGCCAGGTTCTGGCTGACAGGCTGCTCTGCCTGAATACTTGTGAAACAGAGAGGCTGTGCCAAGGAATAAGCAGTACGTCTGAAAACTGAACACATAGATCAGTGTTTGGCCCTAAAGAAGGACATAAAATATATTATGATGTGTGAGTGTTAGAAGTGATCCAAGTTTTCACATACTGAAATCCTGAGGGGAATTACTAATCTAATTTCAAGGGGGAAGAAAAAGCAGGGAAAAACTGTCCTTCTAAAATGTTAACAATTTCTATGCACCCTGATTAGCATCCTGTACAGATGAGGGGTGCTCTGCACAACTCATTCTGGGTCTTGATTAGGAGTAGGAGATGGTTCTGGCATTGGACTGAGACCAAAGCAAGACCAGGGGTCTTGTTCACAGTCACCAGCACTGAGTCCTACTACTGCTCTCAGAAGCAGCTGCCGGCAGGAAGGCTGTTTGATCTCATAAGATTTTCCCTACCTGGTGTGCTGGCAGTTCTGCAAGACAACATTTTGCTAACCTCTCGGAAGACTTTCAGGAATTTCCACAGGAAGAAAAAAAAAGAAAAACAAACATGAGGCCAGGCCCTGGAGCTGCACTGCAGCAAAAAAATGACAGAGGAGAGTTTAAAGGTTTCACATCTGGAATTCAGAGGCCTGTCCTGACAGTGGCAGCACAGGCCTGCAGTGGTGATGTGGCCTTGTCTGCATGGCTTTGGGCAAACTGCTTCCTCCTTGGGCCAGCTGTGCTGGCCTAGGCTGCTGAAGTCTGTGTGCCAGAGCTGTCTCTTGGCTTGTACTGGTGTGGCCACTGGCCCCTGGTCTCACATAGGAGCTCTGTGCCTGCTCTAACACAAACAGAAAGGCTCTGGTGCAGAGCCCTGTCCTTCCCTGTTGGTCACGTTGGGTTGATGGGCAGGAAAGAATCCTTGAGCTCCTAAGCACACCAGCTGAACTGCAGGGAGGGTTACTGAGGAGTCCACTGCTGGCCACCAAGGAATTCCCCAAAAAGACAGATCTACAAGCATACAAAGCTGAAGGTATTATTAAGGCAGTGAGGAGATCATTAAGACAGCCTCACTTAAAAAAGCTTAATGGAAGTCCACAAAGGGTTCTTTGCCCAAAACTGCTCCACTCAGCTGCTTCCTTTGTACAGACAAAGTAGCATGACTAAGCCTCAGGTGGAGGTGCAGGGTGAGGGGTGAGAATGAATTCTCTTGGAACACAGGGCATCCTATGAATGAGTCTCTTACCAAAAATAAACCCTGGACATCTAGAACATGAGAACATCACCACACTTGGACCTAGGGGTGTAAGAGTATCCCAGAAAATTTTTTCCAGCCACCAGTGCCTATAAAGAAGCAAATGCCTTAGGGACGGCCTCTGCTTTACCTCACTGGTGGGAAAGTCCATCTGACTGTTAGCAGCAAAGGTAAATCAAAGCCTGATTTACATGGGAGGTGAGACAAAGCAAGTGCAATGGGTTTTTTCTGACATTGCTTCCCACGGTGAAGATTTCATCAGAAGGTTTTGAGCAACCAAGCTGCCGTGGCTATAAGAACAGATTGAAGGTAACACTCCTGAGCTGGAAGCTGCCATCTCCCATCAAGCAGCAGGGTCCAGTGCTCAGCTCCTGCTCTGCAGCAGAATTAGCTAAGAATAAAATTCCCACAAAATCCATAGCAGTCGAGTAAGGCACATCCAGGCATTCCCACACTGAGTGTGGCTCTATCAGACACAGCGGGGGATCAATTCTTACTTCAGCTTGAGAACTGAATAGCATTTTGTGGAAAAAAGTAAACAAGTAAAAAAAAGCAGAGGGGATAGTTGAGTGATCCCATGCTGATGCAGGAACATCCACACTTTCATGACTCAGGGGTCAAGAGTCCAGAAATCTGAGGCCTGGAGGCTTCAGTTTTGACTTCAAGGCAGCACAATTACCAGAGGGTAAAGCACAGGTTCTCATGTGTGTGTGAGGTGGGGAAAGAGTGGAGCTCTTACCAAACAAGAGAAAGAAAAATGTGTGTGGCACAACATTTATGTTTCTATTCCTCATCTTTCTCTTTCTAGAGAAATAGTGTGCCAGATTCCCCCTTGCCTTCCAGAAAGAAAAGCATGCAGAAATCACACGTGATAGCATCAGGCTCACCTGGATAGCAAGCAACATTCTTGTGCTCCATCTTTATCCAGACCTTCAACTGTAGCTGTTTAAAATAAGACACAACTTTCTTCACAGTGAGCCAATTGTACTGCACACCAAACCAAATCCAGTGGCGGTTCTGAAAGGCACATTCCAATCAAATCTGTCATTATCTCAAGCCCTTCACGCCCCATTTTGGGTGCCAAAGAGGATTGCCAGAGAATAAGTACAACACAGCCTCCCTCTCACTCCCCCACCAGTGTGACCAGGGAGGAAAGTGGAAGAGTAAAAGTGAAGGAACTCGTGGGTTGGGATAAGGACGGTTTAATAGGGAAAGAAAAAGCTGCACACACAAGCAAAGGAAAACAAGGAGTTCATTCCCTGCTTCCCATGGGAGGCAGGTGTTTAGCCATCCCCAGGAAAGCCAGGCTCAGCCTTGTGTAACAGTGACTTGGGAAGACAAACACCATTGCTCCAACATCCTCCCCTTCCTTCTTCTCCAACTCTAAATGCCATATGGTCTGGAATATCCCTTGGGTGGGTTGGGGTCAGCTGTCCTGGCTGTGTCTCCTCCCAGCTCCTGGTGCCCCCTCACTGCCAGGGCACTGTGAGGAGCAGAAAAGCCTTGTTGTGCAAACACTGCACTGCAATAACTAAAACATCCCTGTGTCATCAACACTGTTTACAGCACAGATCCAAAACATGGCCCCACAGCTGATACTGTGAAGAAAATTAATTCTGTTCTATCCAAACCCACCACAAAGAGTTTGCCAACACTGATTATACACTGGATATCACAGGTATATTCTGCTCCAGCTGTCCTTATATGTGCTCTGTGGCATTCTGCAGCAAATGAAATTGCTCACTTTTTTTTTCTGAGATAGGGTACTTTGTACTACCTTACTTTTTCTTCAGGTAAAAGCATCCAAACAGGCCATCAACACAGAGCATGACTACCTGTGACCCTTTGGGAACTGGTAGCTTTAGGCTACTACACCACTGAGTAAGTGGAAATTTATCTTGATTCACTGTCTTGGGAGTCCTGGCAGATGAAGCAGGCATTGTTGTGTTGATTAGCATCCCCTTTGTGTCTCTGAGAATTTCTTCATAACTGAAAGGGCTAAAATCTGATTCTTCTGCAGGAGGATACCACACACATGATGGGAGAAGGAGACCAGAACATGTCTCTGCACCTCTGCTGCTGTGTTTTTGGTCAGGGTTTTAGTTTTGGCTGCCAGTAAACGTGCTGGGCAGTGAATGGTGGTGGCTGAGACAAAGGCACATGCCCCTTCCTGCTGCCCCTTCCCCCAGAAGCAGAAAACCTTTGGCAGCAGGAGAATGAAAGAGAGCAGCACCTCAACACCTGCCCAGCAAGGATGGAGGGGGGGCACCAGTCAGAGTCCAGACAAACAGTTGCTGAATAAGAGACAAGTGTCAGACAAGAACAATGCAGAGAACTGGAGAAGAAATTGCAGGTCTTGATCTGATTGCCTGGATACTGCACGTTAAGCAGTGTACTGATGCCCTGGAGACCCAGCTGACTTCCCTCACAGTTGTTCTGTACTTGTAACAAACAGCTGAATCTTCACCACTGTCTACTGCTCAAGAATTCTTTGGCTCTAAACAGACAATTTCTGATGCCTATGAAAAGTTCTGAAAAGTTTGACAAATGTTGTGAAACATGATTTGATTACCACCGGCATGCGGTTAGAAATAAATATCATACAATCTATTCAGCTTAACCTGCAGCCACAATTTGCCAGACAGATGCAACTTCCAGATTTGCACCTGCAGAAGGGAAACCAGAGTTTGGCCAGAGTCAGCCACTGGAACATCTGTGCTGTGCAGTTACACCTGCACTTGGTGTATGGTAAACCCAAAATTTCAGTGCATTACTGGATGCTGCAGAGTATGAAATCCAGCACAATCCAAATGGGGAAGGACAGGATCAGATCCCAGAACATGCTTTTCCTGCAATGCTGTTTTATTAAAAATACTTCATTATAGAAAAACTACATAGCAGTCAGAGAAGTTAGCAATTTCAGGATTAAAACTGCCATCGAAACAACCTACTCTCTTTCAGTTTGAAGTAATTTCTCATTTTCCTGCCACTCCAGGCTCTTGTAAATAGTGTCTCTCCATCCTTCTTGTTGGCTCCTTCAGGCACTGGAAGGCCACAGTTAGGTCACCCTGAAGCCTTCTCTTCTCAAGGCTGAACCACCTCAATTCTCTCAGTCTTTCCTCAGAGCAGAGCTGCTCCTTTCCTGTGACCATCTTGGTGCTCTCCTCTGGACTGGCTCCAACAGGTCCCTGTCCTTCCTGTGCCGGGGAAGAGGAAGCCACAAAGGAAACCTGCACATACAGTGAAACTCAGGGATGCTGTCTCCCATCCCACTGCTCATCTTTGTGCAGCCTGCAGGCTTTGCTTGCACTTCTCTGCTCAAGCAGAGTGGGATGTTGCTGAGGTCAGACTTATTATTACACTGTACTTTGCAATGCAGGCATATCCCAGAGCAGTCCCTGCCACTTGCAACTCCCAGCACACACATAATCTGCTTCTGTGATCAGGCCAATGAAACAGCAAAATTACTGCATGGTGAGATCAACATGGGAGGTGTGAAATGTTGCTGCTAGCCAAGGTATGTGGAGGTATGAAGTGAGGCCTCTGCTGTACTCTACAGATCGCCTTTGTCATCGTGTTGTTGTTTAGATTGGTTGCCTCTACCAGTTACAGCTTTTTTCTCATCACACCTGCCCAACTGTTCCTCATATGAACAAAAAATTACATCCCTAACAACGTAACAACACAGTGTAAGACAAAATGTGGGCCCTTCCTGTCTTAGGAACTACTAGATGAATTCCAGCTCCATCAGTGAGGATGCACCAGCATGGAAAATAATCATGACAAATCAGAGATGCTTGCAGAAACAACCAGGGTTTATCTGTCCAGTTTAGCGTTTCCTGTCTGAGTATTAATATCTGCTAGACAACATCTCAGGCCTCATATGCTGTCAGTTTCCATTTAAAGGAGCACTGAATTCTGTTCTGCTGATTCTTGTCTAGTATACCTAGTGGTGCACACCTTCCTCTTCCATGGTTTTAGTCAGAATTTGTTAAATTTCACTTTTCAAATTCAACATTTGCTGGGCACTCTAGGTGTAAACCAGATTTTCCACTTATTCTAGGACATCACAACATCTGAAAATCTGATCTTATAAGCTGACCATCTTTGCCCGTCTAGGTCTGTCTGAGTCAAAGCAGATAGTTTTTTCTTCCCAGTTTGGGAATTCTGCCCTCTCCAAACTTCTTCTGAAACCACTCCTGGCATAAACAAGAGTATTTTACATTGGTAAGATATTACTTTTCCCTAACAGCCAAATTAAGATGTGTTATCTGATGAAATGCAAGGCCTGATGTTTGCTACATGAGAACAATACTTATTTTAAATGTCAATTCATAACATCTTTACTATAAATCAGTTGGACAACTGCAATGTGTTGTTTTTGTTCCTGTATAAAGGTCAAAGTGTCATAGTGAAGTTCTCTACAAATAGTAGGAGCTAATACTCTGCATGACTAAATGCCTGACAGAGAAAACACATCTCTTAGATGATCTGGACATGGCAGCAGAGTTTATAAAAACCCTGGATTGGACTTTCTGATACACCTGCCTGTGGACAGCATGCCTGAAGGGCAGCAGAAGTGACACAAATGGCTTTTTGCCATCATCTCACACTGTATCTTTCCCACAACTTTATCTCAGACCTCATCTTATCTGAAAAGCATGAAGGCTTATGACACTAAAAGCATGTGTTTGTGTCTTAGTGCAGTCTTGAACTCCCAAACTGTTGCTGCTTACTTTTTTTAAAAAATACAAACCACCTTAGATTATTCAATAGTCATACAAATGACAAAAAAAAAAAAAAAAAAGGCCCAGTTTTGATCTCCCAGTTTAGATTTATTTTAATCTTCACAAAATTCAAGGTTCAGAAGAGATGTAGGGGAGGCCTAATCAGGATTATTGGGGTGTTTATTGTTTTATGGCACTATTTAGAACAGTTTTATCAGCAAAGCTGAACACCAAATTGTATTTCAGACAGCTTCCAAGAGTAACTTTTTGTTTTAAGGCCATAAAAGGCAAAAATAAACGGCTTTTTTTCTGTGTGATCAAAGACCCAGCATAAAAAGTGTCAGGAGGACCTTAAATGCCAGTTCCTGTACTCCCTATGTGTGTATCTTGGACTTCTTCCAATGTGGGAGCAAGATGGACTTTTATTTTTATTTTCCTTTTAAATGGAAGAGAGCTGCCAAAATACATAAGGAGAAGGATTAGAGCCAGTTGCTTTTTGTTGGTTCTTTGGTGGGAACACTGCCAGGCAAAGCCTTATGCTGAATTCCCAGGGAACTTCGCTCTCAAAAGCCAGCTTCTGGATTTCCCTCATTTGGGAAGCTCTCCCTGAAAGGGATATTCATATCTAGGAATCAGCTCAATGCAGAATTGTTGTACTGGCAAATTGGCTGCTGTCTATTCAAATGCTAGTCTGCATAGCAGCCTTTGCTGTTTTGCTTTTTGTTTTTGCTGGTTTTTTTTTTTTTTTTTGATTGGTTGGTTGATTTGGTTTGGGGTTTTTTTTGTTGTTTTTTTTTGGTTTTTGTGTGTGTGTGTGGGGGGGGTTTCCCTCTTTTCTTTTTTTTTCCAACTAGGCTGGGATGCCTGGCAAGCTGGGCATGTTTCAAAAGCAGGATTGCAGAGCACCCTGGGTAATCCAAAGTGTGCTCTTACAAAAGCAGGAAGAGAGCGTTGCTCTTTGTATCAATAGCTGCTAACACTGAATCTCCAGGGTCACTTGCCAAGGCTGAACAATTGCCCACAAACACATTATTTCTGTCTCCTCGGAGCCTGTGACAGTGTTGCAGCTGTTATCCTGTAAAGGGACAGGGGGATGGATGTCTCTTGCTACTCACCCACCCCATGCCAAACATCCTCACTGTCCTGTGCCTCCCCTCTGCTCTGTTAGGTGGGCACATCGCTGGGGAAGAAAGGAATATTTCTCAAGGAAGCTGCAACTTCCCAGAATCTTCTTGCTTGTCTGCATAAGTAGGGGCAAAGGATGTGAAAATCAGACAAAAGATGCAATTCTGAGAACTGTTTTTGACATGGCAACGGTTTTGCCAACTCAAAAAAAAAAAAATCTTGGCAGGAATCACGCTCCTTATTTTTCATGTGTCAAGGAGAGATTTCCTTAAGGCTTTGCAATAAAATACTGTACTGGAGAAAGTACAGTACCCATCATTAAAGCATTAGCCAGGGCCTCTGGATTTCTCTTCCGAGGAAATAATTTTTACACGTCTATGTATCACATCATGCCTTTATATTTCATTCTGTAAAATGGGTACAATAACATTCATGTATTACGAGCAAACTGTTGAGCTGTTTTGAGACATTCAGAGGCTGCAGTGATAGGAACAACAACAAAAAGTGCTAAGAAATAACAGTATAGATCAGAGATATTGCACAGAAAAGCTAAGCAACTTGTCAGACATTTCAGCTGGCTTCAGCAGATAGCAGAGAAAGAAAGCAAGAGCACACATCATTGGCCAAGCATGAAAACCACATAATCCACCTTTAACCTACAAACTTCTATGATTTTGAAATAGATTATTTCTCTGTTCATTAGTACATTAGTAGAGGCATTATTTAGCTTTGCAGCAAAGTCCAAATATTATTGCTGAACTCTGATGCTGAAATGTAGCTCTTTTAAAGTTAGCAGTAATCATTTGCAATACAGTAAGCAGATGGAGACCCCATCAGAAATCAATGTCCCATTGTAATAGGTCCTGTGTGTCTAGACAGTCAGAGACAGTCCCAGCCTTTGAAAAGATTACAGGCTGAATAGACAAGAGAAACAAAAAATGTGGAGAAGAAGCCAGCAGACCACAAATGAAGTGTTGTGCTCAGGTTCCCAGTGCTGGTCCCTGTTGAAACAGAGATGAGGATATGCCTGGGGGTGCTGTGGCTGACTGCCTCACACACCACCTCCCTCTTCAGGCCCAAAGTAAGGACTGCTGAAGGGCTCCTGCTGCCAGTGAGAATAACAATGAAAGAAAGATAACAGGATGATCCAGGGATTCAGCAGCAGAGGAGAGCTGACATGATATTTATCTGCTTTCTGCAGGAGAGAATCATATTTCTTTTGCACAGATGGATGTGCACACAATCAACTTCTGAAGATGCAAAACAAGGGTTTCCGATTTCCACCCAGGCTTACCTAGTCATTAACAATAAATCCAGAGATAGTTGTACCTGCATCTGAATTATTTTAATTAGCAAAAATTAATTAGTGTTCTTACACAGCAGTACATGCAGGTGTACTGGACTTGCTTAAGGTTAGTTAAGGTCTAGTTAGGATTTAGCTTCTGTGAAAACAGTGTGTATGACCTCCAAAACTGCTTGCAAATTTAATCCATACTTAGCAATAGTTTTCCCATAAGATCTGTGAAAATCTGTGAAAATCTGTGGGCTGATAGCAATGACAGAAACAGTGATAGCATCTCTCCAGCTGCACAATCTTATCCCACTGCATATTGGAGCTTCCATGCAGACAAACACACAAGGAATATCTTATTTTAACATACCTATATTCTCTTCAACGTCAGTATGATTGAATATTGGTTAAATCAGATTCAGGGGTAATTATATCTGTCCTTTGTCTGTAAGGAATTATTTTTAATAGACGCTCTTTTTATTCTTAGCATCTTC
The DNA here is from genome assembly GCA_013398175.1 of Climacteris rufus. Classification (NCBI taxonomy): domain Eukaryota; kingdom Metazoa; phylum Chordata; class Aves; order Passeriformes; family Climacteridae; genus Climacteris; species Climacteris rufus. The sequence goes on from VZRZ01007764.1 coordinate 785,818, forward strand.
TCCTGAAGCTTTGATAAAAACCTGAAGTCCAGAAACAATCCCGTCAATGTTACCTACGGACCAACAAAAATCAGTAATCATCTGAAAATGTGTGTTTTGGGCTTATGTGGCTGGCCCAGGAGTTTCACAGTGTAATCATCATGAATACACACTGAAAGATCTGTGCTTTGAACTGTTGTGGTGGGTTCCTGGGGCTGGGTTTTGCTGCAGCCTCAGCTTTTGGCAAAGCCAGCTCAGATGGTTGCTGGGACAGGCTGCTCCTCCTGCATATCCTGCCTCTCCTTGTCTCCTCTTCCAGCCTGTCCCAAATCTCCAGACAGCCAGAATATTGCTTGGAATTCAAGGACCCAGCATTTCTGTGACTAACCCCACCCCATCCCCAAGGATCCCTGCCTGCTGCTGGCCAGGATTGCAGCCCACTGCCACCCTGTGCTTTGCAGCCCAAGGCTCTCCCACTGCTCCTTATGCTCAGGGACTGTTTCCCTGTGGGCAGATGTGAGTCAGCCCAGGCAGATGCTCCCGGCAGTGCCAGCTGCTCCCCCAGGGCTGGACAGGAAGAAGTGGCCTCTTCCCTCACTGACCCAGTGTGTGCCACCAGACTGTGCCAGCTGGCCTTGTCCAGGTCGCAGAGGCACTCAGCATTTCGTCCTGGTTGGAAAAGAGGAGCTGAAGAAGAGGGGTTCAGTGGGGAAAGGCAGCCAAAGGTCTCCTGGGGATGCACAGCTGCCAGCTTGCTGTCTGTGATGCTGGTGGTGGTGCTGAGCAGCAGGAACATTCCAGGACAAGGAAAATGCTATTGCCTGTGGGGCAGTACCTACAACAAACTCCTTCCATTGTACCACAGTTTCAACAGCTGAGTTACATAATATTGGTCAAAACTTGGCATAGACACACTAAAAACAGACTATGCCTTTTTTTTAGTAAGGTGGCAATTTCCAACTAGATAACAAATATCTAAGTTCTGGGAGATGGATTTGGGGAAACAAACACTAATTTATTAAAAGAATCTCAGTCATAGATGAAGGATCCATTGTCTCGCGCATATAACTTTATAATTAAGAGTATGCTTTGATCCAGCTGGGTTGTATACTAAATAAAAGAGCTTTCTTAATTTGGAAAGAAGATGGAGTTCTTATAATTAAGTCAATTTTGCACTTTTCTTCCTTGTATCTTTGTGTGTGTGCATGCAAAACAACCTGTTAACTACCCTTCTTATGAACTCTGTTTGATATTAGGGACCCTCTATGTTATTCTATAGCACACTGTAAATTCTGTTCTCATTGTTGTGCATGCTTGTGACCTTTTGCCTTCAGATTCAGCTGAAGTCCTCTGGGAGGTGACAGAGAGAAAAAAAACCTCAAACCTTTAACTTGGCTAGATATAACAGCGGAGGGTCATTAAATCCTGGTGACCAGCTATTCAGTTACAGTCCATTTAATCATACAGCAGCAAAATAATTGGCAATGGCTCAAGGCAAACTAATTATTCCAATCTGAAACTCGGCAGGGTAACAAGTAAGCTGTGGATGAGGTGGTGATAGATTCGGAACATCTGACAGGTCTAATCTATGAGGCTCCTGACAAGGAGAATAATGACAATCCAGGAAGTGTTCTCTCGTCAGTCCTGTCAAAAAATGAGGAAAGACTGGGAGCAGAAAAACAGCTGCTGGAAGGAGAGGAAAAGACCACTTTCAAGAGGAAAAAGGGAGAGGAAGAAGGGTGGGCTCTTTAACAGCCTTTAATCTAAACCTTAAGACTGCTTGGGCACAAAGACACAGAGGCAGGCTAATGTGTACAGTCTGCTTTTTTTTTTTTGTTGTTGTTGATATTTTTCTCCCCTCTGCGTTTCTTGCATCAGCCAAAAAGCAATTAGGAGTGCTGGAAATCATATGTATGCTTGGAAAATCATGTGGTAAGCTCAGAGGACTCTTGGACCTGCAGCTTTGGGAAGGAATTAGCTGGGGCACGCTGGGTATCAGCGTCAGTGCTGTGAAATCCTTGCCACAAAGGCTGTGGCATGTCCAAGAGACAGAGCCTGAAATCACAGCAAGGTTGACTCAGCCCACTGGAGCTCCAAAGACAGTATTTGGGTGAGTATTTGCAGGTTAGTGACAGCACAGACTCTTCCTCCTTGGGAGGTGAGCACACCACTGCTGTCTGGTGAGGCCCTAATAGGCTCCAGTACACCTTAGGGAAGTAAACATTATTCACTGCTGGAAAAACATAGAGGTTACTTGGATATTGTTCTGGTTCAGGGTGGAAATTCAGATGTTCCTCTCTAAGACCTCAAAAATCAGGAGACGTGCCAAAATGTTTGAGGAATAGTTCTGAGGACAAAATTTCCTGGAATGGAGGTACAAAAGCTTGCCTCCTTCTTTCTATGTGGTAGCACAAAAGCTTTCCAAAAGACAGAGAGGGGTGTACCAAAACAGCAGAGCAACAAAGTAGAAATTATTCAAGAGGGAGCTGTGAAGAAGTTATCACATCTTGCTCTGTAAGGCATAACCTGGTGACTAGCTGTAAATACCAGAAATTACAACAAAATTTTATCACTAAGAAAGTGTTTCTCCACTGACCCTTCAACAGAAAGCAAGAGTAATGCCAGAAGTCAAAGCTCAAACATTATGAGCAAATAATTAAAAATAAAAATGTCAGTGTTCTGGAGAATGAAACCTCTCTCTCTGCAGCAGCTACTGTGATCTTTAGTGCAGGGGGACAGGTCTGGCAGACATGTAAGAAAAAGTGAAACGAAGTGTAAGCTGAAGGGATGAGCTACGTACATGTGTTTATTAAAATCATCACAAGAAATGTATGACAGGTTTGTCATCAGACTACTTGTTTTTCATTCATTGGAATTCTTCTGCAGAAACCAGAGATGATCATAAAAAAGACATAAAGCTCCAGGCTCAAAGGGGATTTCAAACTTCCATGGAAAGCAGTGCCTTAGATTAGGTTCTCCATTCTCTGATGAACTGTGTCTTGAATGCTTTCATCAACGAAAGTTCCACCACTTTCCTGGCTCCCATGGCTAATTACTCTCATGGTGATTTTTTTTTATTTTTTGGGGTTGATATCTGTAGATGTCCAGTTTGTGGAGATGGTCCTTAAATGAACTTTCCTCCACTACTGGTAGTTGCACAATTGTTTGTCATTGCTTCTCAGTGCAGAGACCTGGGGGCTGATCTCACTCATGATGACTGATGTGAAAAGGGCATGAGTACTTTTGTCTTTTCTGTGGGCATTTTTAATTAACTTTGCTAATTTGAGCTCTGGCTGAGTTGGTTTTTTTTTTTTTTCCTAACTACATTTCTGCACACAGCAGCAATATGTCTATATTTCTTTGTGGAATTCTCACCTTTTCCATCTCTCTCCTATCTCCCTTTTGCATGGGAGATCCTTCAGTAGCTCACTGTTTAACCAGGATGTTTTCTTATTATGACTGTTCCTTTTCCTGATGAAGGGTGTTCACCACTTCTATGCCTTGAAACTGAAAATCTTCCAGTACTCCCGAGCTCCTTTGCCCTCCAAGAGGCACTGAAAGGTTGGTGGCTTATCCAGTACTGTGTTGTTTTCCCAGCAAATACCAGGGTAGCTGAAGGATGGACAGCAGTTTGCAAGTGCCACTTGAGAGAGCTGCTGAGAAGCTGCTGAGAGAAGCACCTCTCTTCCACATTTTCCACAAAAGAGTGGTTTTCTTGCAAAAAGGCATGAGAAGAGAGCCTCTCCTGCCCATACAGGATTTGCTGTGAGTCTGTATGCTATTTCTTTAATAAGCTGAGATAGAGGAACAAAGAGTTAGGTGCTTCTGAAAGCTGATCATTCATACCCAAGACAGGCCTAAGGCAAATTTCTGGCTGTGGGTGAACACCCAAGGCTTCAAAACATGCAGGGGAAAAAGATCCTTTCCACTGACAATTAGGGAGGAATAGAACTATGAACCAAAGCTACGTGCTGAAGGAGCAGAGAAGGCTTTTAATTGTCATTTACTGTGTACAGTGGGCATAGAGACAATGAAAGCTGGCTGAACCTTGCCTCCTGAGCACAGTTACAGCCCGGCTGCGCTGAGTCTGTGACAAAGAAAGGAGAGGAGGACACCAACACAAGTGAGCCTCACCTCTGTCTGACTCTCCCTACCATTTCACTGACTTTGATGATGGCAGAGAAAGAGCCTGCAGATAAAATGTTCTCACAAACTCCATTTGTTCTCCTGCCAGCAGAACTGGCAATCTGGGTACTACCGCCTCCATTTCCTGAAAATCCAGCCTCTGGGGAGATTCATCTGAGCAGGAATTCTGCTGAAGAATGAGACAACTCTTTGTTACTTGCATTGCAGCAGCACTAAGGGTTCAGATGGAGCTCTCTGACCGCTCTCAGGTGGTGAAGCCCATGTCCTGGAAAAGCAGAGTGTGGGAGTGTGAGGAGCTGCCCAGCCAGGGGCACACAGCACTCGGAGCTCTAAGCTGCCACACACATCACTGGCCACTCACAGTGAGTGCAAGTAGAGAGACCTTCCCCAGCAGCCTGAATCAAAACCTGGTTCAGACAGATTCCCCCCACCCACCATTCCTTCTTTTTCAAACCTGCACATTGTTCTGAGAACAAACTTTGGTTTTTGGTTGCAAACTACAGAGACAGCCACACGATCACACAAACTGGCAGTTCTCAGTACTTAATATTTAACAAGCAGCATTTCACATTGTGTCTTCTACAGCTGTTACTTTTGTTTACCACTCTTGTGTTGTATCAATTAAATTAATATATCTGTTAAGTGAATAATTAAATAAAATACTTTGAAGCATCTTTTAAGAATGAGCATTATTTGAATGTTATGCAGCTATGCAACCATGCAGATAAGCATTAAATGAATACTATTAACAACCAATAGATTATTAATTAACTAAGAATGTGATAAATGCTGTCATATTACATTTCTGAAAAAAAACTATTGATAACCAGCACAGATAACCTCAGTGAAACAAAATTAAGCATAGAGAATTAGAATAGTTTGTAAGAGCAGAGTCAATAATGATGGAATTATAATTAATATGAAATGTAATTTTTAATGATATGGAGAGCAATCACAGAGGAAGACACTTGAATGTGCCCTATAACCACTGCCCAAAATCTAACTAACACTTCAAGAAATCCTTTACAAATACATTTATCAGAATCCATGCCACTGGGGGATATAAAAAGTTGTTAATCCAGGTGCTGATGTTTTACCAACATAAGTAACTGAATTTGTAATGGATAAACTGGGAACAGGCAAAAATTACTTGTCCAATGTCTAGGTACAGCTTGAGCAATCTATGATTATGAAAGTCAGGAAAAACCTCATGGTCAGAAAAGGTTAGATATCTTATTTATGGCCAAATGGACTTCACTTTTTAAAATTCTCTTACCTACTTTACTGTTCATTAAAAAGATATTTGAGTACCACAGGCAGTCATGTTTAATTATCAAAGATGAGGGGTAAGCTACAATTGCCTATCAATTATTTCACCTGTACAGAAGGGTAAAAGCCTCAAAACCTTCTTTTTTCTTTTTTTTTTTTTTTTTGTAAAGGATTATCTTCTGGGATTCTGGAAAAAAAAATATTCTACCAAATATGACTCCTGTTGAACTAAAAGGATTCTCTGGACTTCCCCCTCATGCATATTTTAATATTCCCGTTGCTGGCAGAGTTAAAATGGTTTTGTTAAAAAGAAGAACAACAGGAAAAAACCCTACTAATGTAATACTTTTTCTTGTTCTCTCTGCACCTATAAAAAGTGCTCCCTAGGAAAGAAACTGGCACTAGACACTTTCTATGAATACTAGTGTGTGTGGGATTAGACACAGACAGTCAGCTGTCTTTTGCCATCCTAGAAACGAAAGAGCAAATGGATTATATTTTACTTTTCATAAGAAGTGAAGTGATAATTACAAATTCCTTTCTCCTAGCAAAGTATAGAAAGCAGAGTCAACTTTGCAACTGAATTTATTACATCTTATAGAGTCAATATGGTCTTCTGTATTAGTTATTTTAAGACATGTAAACTGCAGTTTTGCACTACATATACATAAGTTATTGAATCCTACACATAAACCATGAAATCAAACATCAGAAAGCAATATGATTTAGAAATGATATTACTTCAACACATTTGATTAACATTTGCTGTTTTATCAGCATTAATAATAGCCAAACTTCTGTATGTGTTTGGAGGGCAGATATTAGTCTAAGAAACGAACTAGAGATATCAGACTTAAACTGAGAAATAAAAATGTATTCTCACTTAAAAGCAGGAAAAGATAAATTCTCTGAAGGAGAAAACTAAAATTTCCAGAATGTTATGGTTCGGGAGAAAGATCATCAACTTTAAAAAATGTATAGATACACTATTACCATAAGGTTTTTTAATTTAATAGCAAAATAAATGGAAGTCTACTAAAATAATTCTGTAATCGTGTTCGCTGCAGGGCTGTTCAAAGCGAAGATGTTGAAGACAAAAAGAACCCGAGCAGGGTCGGGCACAGCGGTGACGGGCAGACGTTCCTGGAGCTTCGATGCCATCTGCCGGCTGGGTAAAAAGAGTGCAGTGATCCCGACACATCCAAGAAGCACTTCATTCCCACATGGAAAACTGGGGACGGGCTCTCCCCGCAGCTACTGGTTCCTTACAAAGTGACAGCCGAAATAGGAAAAAAAAAAACCCAAAAAACCTAAACCTTCCCGGGGAGTGGGCAGCTCCCCAGGGAATGGAAAAAAAAAGAGGGATAAAAGAAGGATGTAAAACAGTAAACTGACACCTTGATTCCATGCAAAGAGGGAATAAGCATTTCAAGAAAGAGGGAAGTGGACACTAACTTCACAGCTTTTGAAAAAGTTTCTCCACTTTCTTCCTTTCAAGACAGTAACCTCTCAGTTTGGGTCCTAAAGTTAGGGCTGAAGTCTATCTTTAAACAAGAGCACTTACACTTCAAAGATGAGAGACATGAGAAGAAACTAGAAAAAGACTGCAAGTACAGATGGTTTAAGATTTACATCTTACTTGCAAACCACAGAAGAGTGACAAATAAAAGATTCCAAAGGACTTTATGTCCTTTTAAGGCCCACAACAGTGAGATTTCTAGTCTGTTTTACTGGACTCCAGATTTCTGCTGTGCAGGTTTGGACTTTCACACTGACAAGCTATAAATTCTGTGACATTCACAAAATAGTAAGCTTTCTGTGATACTCCCACTTCAGAGACCAAATGGCAATGTCACTTGGCAGAGAAAAATGAGACAGTGAAATAAGTGAGCAGTAAGATTTGGGAATCTCCAACCTGAAGCAACCATATTGAAAAATGCATGTTGAGGCATAAGCTAACTAGTTTTCCTAACCCAATACAGTCAATATTTGCATATTGAAAAAATCAGCATTTGTCATATTACTATTACATTCTTACTGTAGGGGTGAACAACATTGGTTTTTATAATTGTTTACCTTGGGGAATGCAGACATGACTCTTCTAGCTGCATCAATTAATGTCCATTGCAGTCTTGGCTGTGGAGCTTTCTGCTCTTTTGGAGGGTCCTCAGCCCTGTCTTTTTTCTCCAGCGAGATATTAAGAATGTCTTCTGCAATGCTGGAAATATCTGATGAGATCCCAGAATTGCTTGAACCATGGCAACCAGCTGCAGCAACTGTGCATGGCTGCTGTGCTGAATAGCTGAGGCTAAAAACTCTTGGGTTTCCATGCACAGGACATGTGCTCTGTCCTCTTCTCAACAGGCAGAAATTACTTGCTGCATGTTGAGTGCATGAGGTGGCATGTGTACATGGAAAAGCATGCAATTCACATGAGCTGCCTGTCTCTGGTGCTTCAGCTGGAAACATGAAAGCCCCATCTCTTATAAGAAGCAGCAACCCTCAGCAGTGGCTGAGGGTTGTGGCAATTTAACTCTTCTGCCTCTCTAAGTGATGGATTACTGAACATGTACAAGTATTGCTCCACTCCCCACAGCTTCATTCTGTTTACCCCATTACTTCTCCTTTTCCTAAGTGTGCCCATCTGTGGAAGCAGAATACTTTCAGTCTTTCCTCTTACAGCAGCCATACAACAGCAGTGATCAGGAGAAAGAATAATTTGTAACTGCTGATAACTCCTTTAATTTCTGTCCTCAGTGTCAATTAACTTGGAAACACGCTTGGAGCATGACCTCTCCATTGCATCTCACTGAAGCTTGGGTAAAGTCTGCCTGCTCTGCCTGATCTGATGTTTGCCCTTTATGCTCAGCTTTAATGACTATGCTTAGCTCTTAAAGTTCTCACCTCAAGCAAATTGTCCCTCTCAGGCCTCTTGTACTCCAAATAATTATTTGTATGTGACAACCATAGCAGAAATGAAGTGTCACTGTAACGACCAATATTTGTAACCTGGCGTGCAAGTGAACTCCGCATAAATCCTGAAACTGAATTGTTGTTTGGTCCTCTCCTTGATCTCCAAAAACACCATTTAGCCAAGAAAGTATGAAGACAAACCAAGCAATACCAATCAAATTTGATTTCCCCCTTCACTGAACCTGTTTTCTGACAATTAGTGAATGACTGTTACTTCTTGTTCTCACTGACAGCAATTTAATTTCCTCTTTCCTTTTAATTAAAAAAAAAAATATTGTGAAGCTAATTTTCAAGTCACTGCGCTTTGCAGAGCTCTCCCGACGGGAGAGGACTGAGCCACACACAGCTAAAATCAAAACCATTAGCTGATGGGCAGGATTAGCAGGCAGGGCTCTTTACTCCCAGTCAGGCATCCTACCCACTTCTCTGAACCACTTCTCAAACTTGCAGTTGGAAACTGCAGAAGAAGAAAAGACGTAAAGATTTCAACCAGTTGGGAGCAAAGAAGAAAAAGCATACTACTAAATCCCAAGGAAACCAACCCTCTGTTTTATTCATACTTAATTTCACTGGTAACCACGGGAAACCAAAGCCAAACCTGGTACCCTGGTGTGTACTGCAGTCCCTCACCACAGTGCAGAGACAGAAAAGCTGTAATGGAAAAGGGCATGTGAGATAAAGGTGACATATCCCTGGCTCAGTTAGCACTAGAAAAGGCTTTACCAGGGAAGTTCTGTGGGGATCCAACCCTAAATGTGAAATAGCCAGTTGGACTTGAGGGACTGTGCAGCACAGTTTGGTAACAGCACCCTTGGATGTGGTGTTTTGCAGGGGCCTGGTATGTGCAGCAGCTATCCTGAGCACAGGAATCCTGGTGATAAGCTGGATATCAGAAACACGCAGTGTGCTAACTGAAGGTGTGACACTGCAGCGTGCAATGCAATCTCTTGCACTGGAGTGCCATTCCGGGCTTTGGGAGAGAGGGATGGCTCCTTTGAGCTGAGAGACTGCTGCTACCTAGAAGCTGAACCTTTTCCCCACCAAGGCTGACAGGTAGAGGGAACAATCTGTTCATCTGTTTTACATTTCAGCCTTTCACAACTATGTAATTATTCTGTCTGCCCTAGCTGAATTGTTTGCTGAACCTTGAAATTTGGCTGGTAAGCAGAGCTCAACTGGAATGTGCGCTGCAGCCAACCAAGGATCTGTGCAGATCTCTCTTAAAGATAGCACCCAGCACGCTCCTCAGTCACCTAATGAAGCAAGGCAGTGCTTCCCTGGGAGCCTCCTGCCCCATCAGCAGCCCAGCACTCGCTGTGGCACTTGTGTGCAAATACCTGTGGATGCCTTCCTAAAAAATGACACTGGCAATGTGCAAGGGGAGTACAGAACAGGGATGTGTGTGTGTCCATATCCAGTTGTGTGTTTGGCAGTGTCTGGGCACAACAGCATCATTCAGCCCAAGCCACCTGGAGCAATCCAGAACCAGTGCTTGCCATTTTAGGTTGCATCACCTTGCATTATCCTAAAATAAAAATACTCTTGAGTACCAAGAGCCATCAAAACATATTGGATGTTCTGCTGAGGCCCTTTGCACAGCAGAAACGTTATCCATTTAGATCAAGGTCATCTTAGAAATAATTAGCAGCACTGGCATGAATGGGGATCAGTACCATCAAGTATAGCAGGTTAGGAGCTGACTGGAAGAGTAGGAAGAGAGACCTGTAATGACAACAGAGGATCTCAGTTCAGGAGTAAGATCTTTGAGAAATTCTTTGGGAAATTTCCTCTAATGCCAGTGTTGCAAAATGTGGAAACACCTCGCAGAAACTTAGTGTATTAGCTCAAAGGTTACAGATACTGTCCACAGGAAAAAGATGTGCCTCTGGAAACTGGAAGAAGGTGTATAAATTTAAGCAGCATAGACTCCAAGCCCTTTGGCAACGATAGTAAGAATTTCTGCTCTAAGCTGTAGATCAGCAGTTGAAAACTGCCAATAAAGAAGGGCAAGGGTGTGTAACTGTGTCCTAATGTATCCACGTGTCACTAGGAAGACAGTGCTGTGAGAAACTCCAGTGCTTTCACAAGGTAGGTGCAAAGCAAGATCCAGAACCACAAACCACACTAGTGAGATGCTGCACAGGCTCCAGCTCAAGTTCAAGAAAGATCAAATCAATTTAGAGCAATTGCAGAGAATGACAAGCAAAATATTCGTTTGAAAGAAGGCAAAACTACAGAAGCTGGGCATATTTAGTCTCACAAAATGAAAGTCAAGAGCAGTATAATTACTGAACATGAATACAAATTAATGCTGTAAACCTGAGAGGTCATGCTGGCCCAGGACCAAACAGGTTTAAACTGATCACAAACACATTACACAGGACAACATTCACTTTCAGAAGAGGGAGTTCCTGACTCATCATAATTAATTGCTAGAGTCATGTGGACTAAACACCCTGAAGCAAACAACAACACAAACCGAACAAAATCCCCAACCTTAATACATTTTAAGATATTTCTAGGAAATAGGGACTCATATTCGATCTGATGGCCCTGTCTCACATTCCTGCATTCTACACCTGAGATGGAGCACCATGTGTGGACACAGAACTACAGTGTTCCTGCCACGGTTGTCTTTCCGGCGCCTAGAGCTGGTTCTCCTGGGAGAATTCATCCTCCCTGGCACCTGCTGCAAGGGAAATACCATTGGGGCAGTTTCTGGAGAGTGTCAGGCATAACAGAGCTGTCAGATGGACCAGCTGGGATGATGCTGTTCTGGATGTGCTGCTTGAGAATAAGGAAGAACCGGTCAGAGTATAGGTGAGAGAATGCCATAACTGTAATGATCCAGACACAGGGGAGTTCAAGATCCTGGGCCAGGGTGAGGAGAAGGAAGGCCAATAGCCCTGAGCCACAAGAGAAAGCTGTGGCTTACTCAGGGAAGAGGTAGGTGGGAAGCAGCTCTTATGGGAGCTCTTGTGGGGTTTGAAGGGCAAAGGAGCTCACAAGAAAAGTCCATGCTCAGGGATAAAGCACAATAGATATACTGGGAGGCTGACTTGACTAAAAAGAGAATTCATGGCAGAGCAACACAAAAAAAAAATATAAGCATGGTGGGAGTTAGGAGAGATTCTGACAGAGATTATATTATTCTTATTGCTGAGGGATGCAGAGGTGTGATCAGGAAAAACCAAAGCTAAGCCAGGGTTCAAGAGGGGCTTCTGCTGTTATGTAAGTAGTACATCAGGTAAGGAAATTATGTGCCTCTTTGACAAACAGGTTGAGTGGTACAGTGACAGCAAATGCAGGCAAAAATGAAGTACTTGATGCCTTCTTCGTCTCAGTTTCCACTGACACTGTTCCCAGGTGTTTTAGCCCAAAGGCAGGGATGAAGAAGCAGAGGAATTCCAGGATTAAAGGACATTCAATTCAGGGGTCTCCTAAAAAATCTTGTCTCATACAAGACCATTGACCCTAATGATTTGTCTGAGGGTGTTGAGTGAGGTGGCTGATGACAGTGTGAGGCCACTCTGCCTTCTTTGAAAGGTTGTGGAGCCTGGGGGAGGTCCCCAGTGATTTTATGTGCACCTAGAAGGCAATAATGATTCTGTGATTCTGAGGGTTCCATCAGGTCACTCTGGCTCCAGGCACGACACCAGAAGGCTCATTGGGTAACACCTTGTGCCTCCCTGGGAGGCTGCAACACCAAGTCCCACAGGCTTTCCCCACATCCCAGCATTCCTGGCCAGTCCTCGGGGCTCCCCTGATTCCTCCCACAGAGGGTGGCACAGGCATTTTCATAGAATTATAGAAAAAGGTTTGGGTTGGAAGAGACCTCTAAGATAATGGGCACCACAGGCAGGGATGGCATCCATCAGATCAGGTTGAACACTTCCAGGTACAGGGCACCCACAACTTCTCTGGTCAGTCTGCATCAGGGCCTCACTACCATCTGAGTTAAGAATTACCTCCTAATATCTAATTAGAACTCACCCCCTTTCAGTTTAAAGCCACTTCCCTTTGCTCTATCACTACATGCCCTTGTAAAAAGTCTCTCTCCAGGTGTCTTGTAGCCCCTTTAGTTACTGGAAGGTGCTCTAAGTTTTCCCTGGAGCCTTCACTTTTCCAGGCTGAACAACCCCAACTCTCTCAGCCTGTCTCTCCTTAGCAGAGGTGCTCCCCTCAGCAGAGGTGGTCCAGCACTCTGAGCATCATTGTGGCCTCCTCTGGACCAGCTCTGAGAAGTCCACATCTTTCCTGTGCTGGGAAATCCAGAGGTGGATGCAGCACCCCAGGTGGGGTTTCATGAGGGCACGTAGAGGGGAAGAATCACTTCCCTTGACATGTTGTTCCCACTGCTTTGGATGCAGCCCAGGGTGTAGTTGGCCTTCTGGGCTGCCAGCACACACCCCTGGCTCCCATCCACCTTAACACCCACCAGAAGAACCCCAAGTCCTTCTCCACAGGGTTGCTCTCAGTGATTTCTTCTCCCAGTCTCATGTCTGGGAGAAGTATTCCCTGGCTGCACCACCTTGAGCTCAGACTTGTTGAACCTCATTGGGTTCTGTGCGCCCCCTTCTTGAGCTTGTCCTTGGATGGCCCTGCCCCTTCAGGAGTGTCACCTGCCCCCTGAGCTCGGTGTCACCTGCAGAGCTGCTGAGGGTGCCTCAATCCCTCTGTCTGTGTCACAGAAGGAGACACTGCAGAGCCCCAGGCCACAGCCCTGGGGCACATCCCTCATCACCAGCCTCCCCCTGCACACAGAGCCACTGACCACAACCCTCTGGCTGAGTCCATCCAGCCAGCTCCTCATCCACTGAGTCAGACACCCTTCCACTCCACGTCTCTCCAAAGGCCTTACAGAACTCCAGGATGACATTGGTCACTCTTCCCTTGCTGATCATTGCAGTCACTCCATCACAGAAGCCCACTGGATTGATGGGCACAATTTGCCCTTAGTGAAGCTGTGCTGGCTATCCTAGAACACCTCCTTGTCTTCCATGTGCCCAAACATTGCTTCCATAAGGATCTGCTCCACGATTTTCCCAGGCACAGAGGTGAGGCTTGCTGCTCTGTAGCTCCCCGTGTCTTCCTTCCTCCTGGTTTAAAAATAGGAGTGATGTTTCCTTTTTTTTCCAGGCAGCAGGGACTTCCCCTGACTGCCATGACTTTTCAAATATGATGGCAACAACATCAGCCAGCTCCCTCAGGACTCTGGGATCTATCTCACTGGGCCTCACAGACTTGTGCCTATTTTCTCCTATTTTCTCTCCCATCCAGGGTGCAGGGATGTGAACAAGGGTTGATCCCATCTGCTCAACATCCACCAGGCCTCACTTGGGCACCGCATCCTGTTTGGGATCCCAGGCAGAAGGGCAAGAGACAGTGACATCACAGAAACTAGAGCAGTTCAGCATATGGTTAGAAGGATCAAAGAAGAGAATAATTATGCACTACAGAAGGAGCCAGAAGAGGCTGTGGGATCTTTGGAGGTTTTCAAAGCCTAGCTGGACAACCCTCTGAGCATCAGGGTTTGAATTCATTCTTGGATTCATTCTTCTACTCCAAGTAAAAGTCTGGGATAGAAGCTACCCATATCTGTGCCAACTACAATGCTTTTGTGGCCTAGGAGGTAGTATTGTTTTACACAGGGCTTTATGTGGACAGAGTAACTACACATACAAGTGAATTCCTGTTGAATCCAGAGAGCTCACACTCCCCAGCTGTCAGGTTACACATATGCTAGGAAAGCAATGTACTGTAGCAGCTACATTACTCCACAGCAGATGGCCTGTGCAAGCTATGAACACCATGACAAAAGCTTCAGAGCACAGAGTATTGTTCTCTTTTATCTGGCAGTCAGCACAGAAAGCAAAGTGTTGGAAAGGGCCTGCTCAAAATCAAGTAATGCAAAAATACATAGTCAGGTCTCTGTAGAGGGACCTATTTTGGTGTTTAATTCCTCACAACACACTGGAAAAGATTAGTCTACGTGTGTGGCTGTACAACATAGGCCAAATTTGTTTATGTGAGTTTTAACTGCATTTTGATTAAATTAAAATACTTTCAGATAACCACAGTGATGACTGCAATATGATTAATGACTCATACAAAAACAAACTGATCTAATTTATTCATAGTAGGCCCAGTTAGACCTGCAGGATTTGATTCACTGTTTTTCAGATAAATATTATTCTTGGAATCGATGTTCTAGATTAATTGCTGATGGTTTCTGATGTCATTTTCTTAGAAGCTTTTTATAGCGCACTCAGCAATCCATTCTGCAACTGCTCAGTCCATTCCTGAGGCTGGCAAGACTCACCCTGTGAAAAGTGTCCACAGCAATGGGCTGCCCTGGCTGGCTGCTCTATTGGCCATTCTCATGGCTCATGCAATAATTGGCCTTGCTTTGGAATATTCAGATGCCTGAATATTCAGAGCAGCTCTGCAGAGCTGCAGGAGGACAATGTACAACTTCCAGCTCCCAATTGTCCTTGTTATTACAGGACAGGCAGGGACACAGACAGGGCAGAAGCTCAAACAAAGCCCAAATATCAGAATAGCTGGCAAAGAGGCTGCGCTGTGAAACTGTGAAACCCCCCTAGAGCCACCACAGCCCTTCCTGCTAACAGACACAGACACCAGGTATCTGTCTTCAGAGGTATTTGTCAAACCCCAATCATTTTTATTCCCTTTCCTTTCAGCTGTCCAGCACTCCAAAGAAACCAGTGATTAAAAAATGAAACTTTTCATGGATAAAAGGAATTTTGCATTTCCAGATAAACTCTCTTGAAGCATACAGAATTCAATACCTCCCTGTCCTAGCTGACAAGTATTTTCCGCACACACAGATTTACAGAATTTAATTCCAATGCCAATCAATAGTATGTTCAGGGCATTGACTCCGCTAGGATAAGCTTCCAGAGTCAGCAGCCACGGCTGTTAAAAGCCTGGAAGATGACCTGTGCTTTACAATGCTTGGGGCAAGAAGCACCATGCAGCCTGGTACTCAACTTCACGTCCCATTTGGCCTTTCTTGGCAAACCTCATTTCCTGCAAAACGACAGATATGACTGCAAGGGAGCCTATAAACAAACAAATGAAAAGATACATGGAGGGGTTTCGATTCTGACTGCAAGCACAGTGCTGTTGTGAAGCTGGGCTGTCAGCAGCAATGCTCCAGGAATAGCTCTCCCAGGCAGCATGCCTTGCAGACACTCCCTGGACTGAGATTCTTCTCCCCACCCCTTGCTTCCTTAATAAATGGTATAAAATGAATTAACAGTGATTTCGAATGAGGAAGTTCATGTACTTACCATAGTTATTGCTCCTAAATCTCTGTATAGGGGAAATAAATTAAAGTAAAAGGTTTTGCAACTGAATGAGAAAATTTATTGTATGTTTAAGGAAAATTTGCATATTACAGTCAGCTGAGAAGCCTTTTGTTGGTTTTCCCATACTTGGTACTGATTTTACTGATGGAAAATATCATCTAGATATTCCTAATACAATTACTACACCCACATAATCAGCATAATAAATATATAAGCCTGACAAGATGATAGTCTAATGCTCTTGCCATGCTGTTATTATATAGTGAATTCCAAGTATTCTTGGCAACGGTTTAGGTGCCAATCAGGCTACAAAGTTAACAACAGAAAAGCAATCACTCTCACAATAAAAGTCCTCAACTGTGAACCTGCATAAAAGAAATGTTAGTCCCTTTTAATCAATAAAGCCTGGGTTTCATTTTGATCTCATATTAACTTTTTGTCAGCTTGTGCAACAAAACTGAACTGCAGGTTCTTCTGTGCTGAGCCCAGTGCTAACACCCATGGTGTCCAAAGGCTGATGGGAACTCAGATGGGAATTCCATACTTCTGAATGTGCTGCTGAAAACGCACACAATTATTTCCCTCATCCAAGGGAGTACCACCGCTTGAGACCAAAATTTCTCCAAGTCTGAAGGATCCAGTCCCTTTTGGTGACCTTTTTTTTTCAGACCATGAGGCAAGCAGACATGAGAGAACACGGATAAATCCAAAGAAAAGTAAGATCCAGACCCTCTTCTGCCTGCAGCTGGTAGTGGCTGAAGTGGTTACAACCACCTTGCTGCATGTTACCACTGCATCCATGGTCACTGCCTAATACCTCACTATCTAATTAGCTGATTAGCCTGCACAGCTGCTCTTTACTGTGGTGACAATCAGTGTGAAGCTGCCACAGTGTTACTCCTGCACAATAAATGAGGATGACTGTGGAAGCTTGGCAGCAGTTTCACAGAGCAAGTAAACCCCAAAATTGTTTCTGTATTGAAAGAAACACTGCTGCCAACAGGAGAGAGATAAAGCTCCTGAGCGCGTGCAGAATTAGATGAAGGGTGAATTAATTTACACTGCATGAATTACTGCAGACTGGAATCTAAGTACTGGTTCACCTGCCCCAGAGATGTGCTTGCAGTTGGTTCAGCCTTCATGAAAGGTGCCCTGGCGTTCTCAACTAATATGTGATACAGAGAAATCCAGTGGGAGATCTGCACAGAGACATGTGGGACAGGGACCAGTCAACTCAACGGAAAATCTCACCCTAATGGCAAACAAACACTACATCCTAGGACACCTCACGCTAATTCCTGTCCATTTAATGTCAACAGCCAGTGGAAAAAGCCTGCTTTGGAAGCATTTTTCAGGGATAGGTCACTCATTGCGAAATAAGTGTGAAATCCTGCCTTTCATTAAGGGTAAGGTCATCTTACTGCCTGCCAGTTACGGTGCTACTTTCCCTCACCTCTCCATTACCAGCATGTGCTCCACTCGATCCCAGGGCTCGCCAGGCCGTGCTGTCCTTCTGGAGCTCTTCTACCTCTGTAACAACTCTTCCTAACCACCACCACAAGCTCAAAATCTTTCCTCTTCCTTCCATACCTCTGCTGCTGCTCATTAGCTCGTATCCAGAATGACAAATATCCACCTGGAGTACTGCCCCCTGCATGCCTCCTCCCAGTTCAACACAGCCACTACAAGTTGTGTTGGAAATTAGTACTTTAGCAAATTGAGCAGAAAATGTAGTATTTCTTTTGGCTCTACCTTCTACTGATATAACACAGTCTTGTTTATCTTTCTAATTCAGTTTTTAGAAAGAAACACCACACAAGGAATATTTGCTGCACTGCCAAATCCAGTATATAGCTCCTGATTGTGACACAGAAATTGCACCTAACTGCTCCTGTACTAATTTTAAAAAGCAGCTCCTCCTCTCCTAGAATACAATGGTGGTGGAGTAATGGTCATCTCTCCCAGAGGTCTAGGCCAAGGAACAAGAAGTCTTACAAAAATTGCTTTGCTGAAGGGATGAAGACATGTCAAAACATACTCTGTGCCCTCTTAAGAAAAAATATTTTCCAGTCTTCTTTGTTAATGGAGTGGAACAGCTGTTAAAAAGTACCTTCCTGCTGTCCAACCTAGGTCCTCAAAATTCCTAAACATTGCATCTGAGCACTCTTCTTTCCTGACTTTTTCCACCCTTTCCGACAATCCAACTGCAGGGCCAGCACTGTACTCTGTAGATGGCACCTTCAGGGCCTTGTTCAGGCCATTCCTGTCACTGCTCTCTTGTTTTTGAAAAGCCTGCACCCATCTCAGAATGTCTGAAACAGAATGTGCTGTCAAGGAGAAGCACTGTGAAACTAGATGATGACAGGACTCTGGAGGAAAAGCTCCAACCCTCAATTCTGCAGCTGGAGAGCCAAGCACTGCCAGATTGTATGGAGCTGCATGGACTAACCCAGAGGAAATTCTAAGAACTGTTTGTTTATTATATTCCGCATACAATGAGTTGTCCTAAGCTCCTGAATCACTCAGAGAGGAGAAAAAAAAAATCACAGCTTCTTTTTTTTTTCTTATTCTATTTCAAAATTCAAATAAATGATCAGAAAATAAGTCATCCTTAGCTGTTCACAGCCTTTGCAGTTGATTCCCAGTTATTCTGAGGTTTATACAAGCCCTCAGCAGAGCTAAACAGCCATTGTGCAAAGGAACCTCAGCCCTGGGCAGAACTGCTTCACTCTCTAACAAGAAATCTGAATGAGTAGCCCAACATATTCTGAGCAGAAAAGAGTAGTGAAACTGACACAACCCCTCAGCGTGAGGTACTTGGGTTTGCATGTGAAACTCAGCACTTACATATCTGGATTGCTGAATGAAAAGTTTTTTTAAAATCCCTTTTATCTTCAAAGTACAGACTTAGTTTCGGTATCAGTCAACAGTGAAAGTGAACAAGCAGCATATTTTAAGTCATAACCATCCATGCAAAAAATAGCAAGCGATATTTTCTCTCTTTTTTTTTTTTCTTTTCTTTTTTTTTTTTTTCTTAAATAACTCTCCACGTAATGCAAGCAAGCTATTCTGTGCTGTCAAGAATGCTGGATTCCTACTGGCAACAGTCAGGGGTTTCTTTTCAGTTGTGAAAGCTGCAAGAGGCTCTGGCTGCCTGGCAGCTGTGTGTCAGAGCCTGAGGAGGACGCTGGCAGAAGCAGCACCTCCAGCTCTGTGTGTACGTGTAACACGTACCCATTCCCACATTCCCACAGGAAAAGGGGTGTCCTGCTCTCCCTCTGCCTGGCAATGCAGTCTGCTGGCCCCTGCTCTGCCATGCTGCTGGGAGGGAATGGTGAGGGAGCCAAGCTCACTGTAAAAATGAGTTAGAAGATGTTTCTTATTACAAACATTAAGTGGACAGTGTGGCAGACTAGAGCTTCTCCAGCCATTACACAATTCTAGGGAATTTGGAGTTTAATTACATTACAGTATTAAGTTAGCCTGACATCAGCGTCCTTTTTTGCAGAAAGACAGCCTTTGTAAAAAGCAAAATGCCCCGGGAGATCCCACACCTGCTGATGGAAGAGGTTACGAGGTGCGGGGGCAAGGGTCTCTTTTACCAACACAGCTGGCTCAACTTCAAAGTTTATTTGTAGCAGCACTCCTCCTTTGCTGCCTAAGGAGCAGCAGGGCAAACAGAGGTTAATAACCCATCAAATGCATGCATCAGCTACTCGAACACCAAACTACAAACTACTGAACTCACCAGGAGCCAGCAATGTGTGCTCACAGCCCAGAAAGCCAAATGAATCCTGGGCTGCATCCAAAGCAGAGTGGGCAGCAGGCTGAGGGAGGTGATTTTGCCTCTCTATTCTGCTCTGGTGAGACCCCACCTGCACTGCTGTGTTCAGCTCTGGGGTTCCCAACATAAGGGGGACATGGAACTGTTGGAGCAAGTCCAGAGGAGGCCACCAGCAAGTCGCTCAGAGGACTGGTGCACCTCCTCTGTGAACTCAGGTTGAGACATTGGGGCTGTTCAGCCTGGAGAAGAGAAGGTTGTGTGGAGGCCTCGTAGCACTTCCAGGATCTGAAAGAGCCTACAGGGAAGCCAGAGAGGGACACTTCATCAGGAACTGTAGTGATGGGACCAGGGGGAATGGGTACAAACTGAAAGAGGGGAAATCTAGGTTGGGTATTGGGAAGAAATTATTTACTGTGAGGGTGGTGAGGCACTGCAATAGGTTGCCCAGGGAGGCTGTGGATGCCCCAACCCAGGCAGTGCCCAAGGCCAGGTTGGATAAAGCCTTGAGCACCGTGGTCCTGTTGAAGGTGTCCCTGCCCATGGCAGGGAGGTTGTGACTAGATGGTCTTTAAAGTCCCTTTATATTCTGTGATGCTATGAAACCACAATTGGCTGAATTCAGGCACTATAAACAGCAAGGTCTGTACTAATAAATTTGTGTAACAACCACTTAGCAGTGCTGTGTCTGGGCCCCTCACTCCAAGAAGGACACTGAGGGGTTGGAACATATCCAGGGCAGGGAACGGAGCTGGGGAAGGGGCTAGAGCCCCAGAAGGGGCTGAGGGAGCTCAGCCTGGAGCAAAGGAGGCTCAGGGGGCCCTGCTGGCTCTGCACAGCTCCTGCCAGGAGGGGCAGCCAGGGGGGTCGGGCTCTGCTCCCAGGGAACAGCGACAGAAGGAGAGAAAACAGCCTCAAGCTGTGCCAGGGGAGGTTCAGGTTGGACATCGGGGGGATTTCTTCACAGAAAGGCTGACTGGACCTTGGAATGTGCTGCCCAGGGAGCTGGCGGACTCACCGTCCCTGGGGCTGTTTAAGGAACGACTGGAGGCGGCACTCAGCGCCGTGATCTCGCTGACATGGTGGTGTCCGGTCACAGGCTGGACCCGATGACCCCTGGGGCGCTTTCCAGCCCGATCGATGCTGTGCCCGTCCCTCCTCAATCCCGTGTTTGTATTTATCCGGCCGTGCCCGCGCCCCTCCTCCCGCCCAGCCCGCCCTCAGCCGCGCCCGCGCCTGCGCCATGGCGGGCGCCTCAGGCCGCGCATGCGCGCCCCCC
>VZRZ01007764.1:806723-828453 GCA_013398175.1 Climacteris rufus
AAAGGGAGGGACGGACCCCTCCCGTGGAGGTGGCCGGAGCATCAGTGAGGGGCTGGTGCCGCGGGGGTGATGCGGGGTCCGCCCGCGACGATTTTGGGGGATTCGGGGCCCGGGGGGAGGGGGTGCGCTGAGGCGCGGGTGGTGAGGGACCCCTTTTCCTCGGGGTGCTGCTGGGTGAGGGTGACTTCCCATCGCCGAAGGAAAGGGGCTGCCGTGGCCAAACCTCCGGCGGAAGGACTTTTCCCCCTTGTTTTTGAGGAGAACGCCCCGGAGGTGGGAGGGGGAATAGCTTGGGAGCTGGAAAAGGGGGAATAGCTCTGAGGTGGAAAGGGGAATAGCCCGGGAGGTGGAAAGGGGAAACTGCCCGGGAGGTGGCGGCGGGTGGGGGAATAAATAGCTCACGTAGTCCTGGGGAGGAGAGGAGCACTGTAGGAAGCGAAAGTTTTTCCTTTGGGGAGGCGGGGTGCCCGGCCCCGTGGGGTAGCGGTCAGCGGGGCACAGGTCGCTGCTGGTTTATGGTGGGAGTGCTGGCAGTGGCGCTCGGGCTGGGCAGGGGGGTGCAGCAGCAGGAAAACGTGGTGGTCCTTCCCATCCTTCCATGGATTCCCGCCAGGAGGGGAACGGTGGGAGCGTTGTAGGGCTTTTCTGCTGGAGAGCTGGAGAGGGGCCGGTGTTGGCTCCGGGGGCATCGCCGTGTGCCCGGGCAGGCGTGAGCCGTGCCTGGTGCAGGTGGGAGTGCGCGGACAGGGTTTGTTCTGTCTCACGGGGCGAGCTGCGGTGATTAATCAGTCTGACTTGGGAGGCAGTGCCCGAGAGACTGTGCTGACCCCGGGGGAGTGAAAGTTGGGGTGTGTGGTGGGGTTCGCAGCAGCCTTGCTCTCCCTCGCCAGCGCCTTTGTGTATCTCTGATGATGCTGCGAGTGAGGAGCAGGCGTGTTTTGCTTCCAGGTGAATGTTTTCTTCTGCCACACGGGAGTCCAGTGGAGAGTCTTGGAAGAAATGCAGCGTTCTGAGATGAGAGGATAGGGCTTAAAGTGAGTTGGCAGGGTGGGAAGTTGCCTTGTCACTTGCCCGAGCACGGGTGGTGGCTCTGATAGCCATGTCCAGACACACTTGCGGCCTTGGTTTGAAAGATTTGGGGAGGCTGGCAGCTGAAGTATTGTCTGCAGCAGTCTTTTCTGTGACAGGTGGGCAGTGAAGCTCAGGAAGCTGTGGAACATTGTATCTGCTTTTATAAAGTTTGGTGCTTTACCCTCTTGAACTTCCGTCTTAAGAAAAATAAAGGATGACAGGTAAAGTTGGGCTGAGAGCTCATTTGAGTTACCACTGTGGCTGAGGGACATAGCAGATGTCTAGGAAAAGCATGGGTCAGAACCCTTCAAATATTTAAAACATCAGTACTTGCTGACTGAGAAAAGCTCTCTCTTTTTTTTTTTTTTTTCCTCTTGCTCTCTGCATTCACTAAGGTCCTGGGAAGTAAATTCAAGGAGAGGACTGAAAGAATGTTGCCAGTCAAAGCCCTCACCAGTTTATGAGACAGCAGAATGCAATGACTGCAAGTTGGATTGTGGGAAATGAGACTGCACCCTCTGTTTATAAATGTAGCTGCTACAGTAGCTCAAAATAAGAATGCTTCTTATGAGCATAATGCTTCAGATTTTGGCCAGGAATGGCTGGTAAGATAGAGGAAATTTGGGTAGAATTTGAGGAGAACTTTGTTTTCAAAAGAGCGTGGTAGAGACTTGATCTTATTATTACCTGTAGAGGTGAAACATGTGCTTGAATTTTCTTGGCACACTTCTTAGAAGATTACAAAGAAACTACTGTTGGAAATGTTAAGTAACATAGAACTTAGTAAAGAGAAGAACACTTTTGAGCCTTCTGTTAGAAACGTTAGAATCTTAAAATCAGAAAACGCTTTGAAACGTATTATGTTAAAGAAGTGTCTCACAAGTGTGTGCTCGGAAGTTCTAAGTCAGATTTTCTGAAAAATACAAATTTTGGCTAAGTGCACTGCTTTCTTAGATTAATTTTCTAGCACCTTGAAACGTGTTTTGTGGAGTTTGGGAAACACTAGTTTTAGTCTTTGGACCATGTGTGTGTTTCTCAGATAGAGGTAGGCTTGTTTACTTGGAGCTCTGCCCTAGGCTGTGACAAGGCCAAAAATCGTCTAGTTGTGATAGGCATAGGAAACCTGTTGCTCTGAAGTTGGATTCTGGTTCTGTAAAACTGCTTTCTGTTCCTAGCAGTTTCTCACCTGACTCTCAGCATGAGATTAATCTGGAGACACTTGATGTTTATGCTTGTAACTGAGAGCTGTCATTGATAGTAAGGAATATTTAAACCAACCTCCAGTGAGAATTTGAAGCAACACACTCTGTAATAACTAACTAGCCCTGCTACACCTTTTTTTTCACAAGCAGCTGATCTTTTTTTTCCTGTTAAATCACACAGTTTAATTTTAAACTTGCCTTCAATAACTTTAGTTTAATTGTGTTTTAAAGTATTGGCCAACAGTATTCTGACTGAATAAAAACTGCACTTGAAGCTATCTTGCTTACCAAAGCACTAGGTGAAGACTGTCAGACATTCTGATTGACTAAAGAAGATGAAAAGATTGAGCCTCAGATCCTGTTGCTATCAAATGGAGAAATTTTTGCAGGCATGGCTGTTTTTTGTTGAGTTTTGTGTTGCACTCATTGGGCTCCACAGAGGGCTGGATTTACCCATTGTGGTCCTTCTGGTGTTCGAGTGGGGCCACTCAGGGCTTGGGCATTCAGACTTAGCCAGGATAAATGAAAGCATGTATCCATCTGCACAAGCTGCTGCTTCTTTTTGTTGACTGTCTGTGAGAAAGTAAATATGTTCAGCACTGTGTTAGGAGCAAATAATAAGCTCTGTCTGACACTGATGCAGACCTGTGTAGCCACATCTCTTGTCTGAGGTGACAGTGCTGACATTGTGAGCTTCTAAACGTAGCACTGCTGTTGTAGTTACCACTGTGTAGACGTAAGCAGGCTTTTAAAAATCTTCCAGAAACATTGTTAACTTTGAAAGTGAAATAACAGGCAAAATTAAGTGTCCTGTTTCGTTTTCATCTCCCCTGTGCTGTTAACCTAAAAACCTGGTTGTCAAAATGCAGAGAAGTGCAAGGAATATTCGGGGTGTCAGCAGTCTTTTGGCCACAGTGTCTGTGTCACATAATATGGGCTTTCACATTTCACTGTTTCACCACAGCACTTGAACACCCAGGAAAAGCCAGCTTGTTTAACACCATGTCAGCAGATCACTTAGTTGTGGAAGTCTGAACTTCTCTGTGTTCTGGTGTGCCCTTAGTATGTTCGTGATTTATTGTTAAACATGTTTATGGGGATTTTTGGATGCTGAAGTTACTGTGTCAGAAGCATTAACTTCGTAACAGTTCTGCAAGAATCAGAGACTGTTGCTGAGTGAAATAGTAAAAGCTGACTCCGTGGCTGGTAACCTGTGAACAAGTATGAACACACTCTTGACAACCTCCTTCCTACACGTGTTTCAGTGCAGCTTAATCCTACAGCAGTTGTGGGTAAGAGATTGGTTTTTGTATTTATAATTTTAGTATTTATAATTTTAGTGGTCAGAGGAAAAGCGCTTGGTTCAAAATTCAGAAGTACCCCTTCAGGCTAAAGATGTTTTTCTGTCTCAAATCCTAGTATTTTTCTCTGATTGCTCTTTGGATTTTGCAGTAGTTATCTTTCTGCTCTTCTAGGGGATTGTTTTGTTCTTCTTGCATCTCGTTAGGATTGTGTTATCGAGCGTGTATGTGTGTGTGTACTTGCACAGTCAGAGGAGGTGTGAATTTGAAGGGCTTGGACTTTCTGCTCATGGTTTGATACATGACTCTGCAAAATTGTAACTTCAGAGATTACTAGAGTAAAAGTATCTGCATTTTTTCCCATTATTTTCTTACTATCTTTGCAGACTGTAGCATTTTTGAGTCATAATTCATGTTTGTTTAATTAACTCTCTGGGGTTTTTTGCTACTGCTTTTCTGTGGTAGATAGTTCTTTTCCATTTCCTGGCTAGAGTTAGGATTTTCAAGCGAGGAAGTTGTTCTGATTCTTGGCTGAAGAAGGCTTGGCTTTCTTATGTTCAGGAATATTTTCCTGAAATTCTAGTGAGTGTTCCAATATAATTCCCAAAGATCTTTGGGCAGGATGACACTTAAAAAAAACCTAATAATGGAAAGGATAAGATAGTGTAAATTACTTAAAGCAACTAAATTATCTTATTCATATTAGAATATGTTTTAACATGTTATCCATTTTTCAAATGCATTGGCTCTGCCCATAACTTTCCAGCTATTTTATTGAGAATATTCCTATCCAGTTTAACTGTCAGCAAAGAAAAATTAGTTTTGTACTTTTAGTAATTTGTCAGTATTATGTGCTTTCTCATATCACCATCCCCAAGGTGGCCAGTACACTGAGAAATTAAATACAGAGGTTGTACACACTTAAGGACAATTCTGTACATACTCATGTCCTATGTTTAAAGTCTGTTTTGCAGCTATGGTTGCAAAGCAAGGGTATCTCTCCTTGCTATGGATGGAAACTGGATGACAACAGGCTGAAAGGTGTTCCCTTTGAAACTTGGTGAACGTGGACAGTACATTTTAATTAAAAAGAATAATATGACCAGGTGATCCTGCTACTGTTACAGTCTCATTGCTGCCCCTGTGCACAGATGGCCACGTTTACTGACAAGAATTTTGAAAACATTTTCACTGAATTCCTAAAACACAGGAAAATGCTTTCCTGAAAGCATACCTATAGGTGATAGAGGGTGTAAACTTACAGAACTGATGGCTATGGCTGGCAGTGTCTTCTCCCACCAAGGTTTGTGCCTGTGGTCACAGTTCCCTTGGAGGGAGTGGACTCAGTGGAACAAATCACTCTTTATTTTACAGGACGTGGTGATGTGCAGCCTGTCTTACCTAACCCCTGTAGGGATGGCTGTCCTCTGCCTGCTGCCCTGCAGGGAGCACCAAAGGAACAGGGAAAGGAGAGGGAAGGGCTTGCCATGGCTGTGAGCACGCAGAGCCAGAGTGTTGTCTACAGGCTGACTGCCTCTAGTTCTCCCCGTCTTTGTCTTTTCCCTGTGGTTTTGTGTCAGAGGCTCCAACTGGCTGCTTGGCATGCAGTATTGAAAAAGGGTTTTTTAAGTATCTGTTTATAATTAGTTGCAATGTCTTGCCAGTGTTCTTCATACTCAAACCACTGGGTCAGTTTTATGCTCGTAAGTTGGTTCGTGGGGAATATGCCTGTTGTAAAAATTGACTGCCTAAAGGTGTAGGAGGCTTTTTTGTGCCAATCAACGTGCCCATCCAACAGTCACCACTGAAAATGCGAGCTTTCTCCTTGAAACAAACCTTTGTGGCTTCATAGTCAGGACTGTCCATCCTTCTGCTTTTCTTCAAGCCGCAGATAGCTGAAAGCTCTGCTTTAGGTTGGAATCTGTGTGTTGCTGTGTTAGTACAAAGCTGTGTGTATGCAGCTCTTTTAGTCACTGTTTTGCATCAGAAAACTGGCCCTTAGTGTCTCCTCTGTCAGGCAGGACTTAGATCAGTTTTGAAATGCAGGGTAGAAGAGTGTGGAGGCCTGGAGGGCAGCTTTGAGATCACAAATTAATTCTGTTGATCTCTGGGCAGTGTATAACAACAGCTACTAGACTTATGAATTTCACCTGCGTGTAGATGAACTCAAGTTTGTACAGGAAATTAGAAAGGCAGAGGTAGTTGACTAGAAAGTAAATGTCAGGGCTAAATTTGGATTTCTACCTTGACAATTCCAGACTATTTTTCTTGCAGAGAATGCTGCTGCTTTGTTTGTAAACAAACTTCAGCACAGTAAATAAAACAAGTAAATACAGCAGCTTATGAATGCTTTATTCTGTCTGTGAGGCTGTTTTTAAATGTTGGAGTAATTCTAGATGCGTTCTTTGTTTGAATACAACTGGGTTTTTTTCCAGGCACTTACTAAGCTCGTAAACCTGACTGGATTCACAGGACTCTTCCTCTCCTGTGGTTCCTTCCAATTATTGTAGCTGTTATGCCTTTGAGGCCTGAAGTAGGGCAGTAATCTGTACATGCAACCACCACGATTGTCTCCTGACTAAATACAGGTGTCCTGTTTAGAAGGACAATGTAAGAGAACATTGTAAATGAAGTTTTGTGCCAGAAAAACCTGCTTATATAATTTATAGGAAGAAGTAGGTGGAACTAAATGCATGCTTACCAGTAAGGGTGCTGTAAAGCATTGACTTACAGGCTTGATGGTCTCTTATCCTCTGGGTGTTTTCAGTAGCAGGCACAATATTTGTCACTAATCAGTTGCTGATCATGGAGTTTGATCAAGGGTAGTAAAACCTGTTGCACTGGTCAGTTTGTTGCTTCATTACCAGGTTTATTGTCTGACACAGCTGCATCGTCACCCAACTTTGAGCAGTATCTGTATAGCAGTATAATCTGTTGTCAATATTTTTGCAAGGGCAGTGGGAGGAGAAAACTCAGGAATATTAGGTCTAATTCTAAACAGAAGTGTTCAGACTGTGATATCCTCCCTTAGGGAGGAGGAGGAGAGCAAAGTCCTTTAGACTGGAGGCTTTTGTCCTTATCTAACTATGGCTTTTCCCAAAGTCTGCAAGAAACCTATTAGTCTACTCCAGAAAAAAGATGAAGAATGGTAAAGAATTATAAGGTAGATTTAAAAAACCCCTCTGTGTGGTGTTTCTGCTCAAGTAGAAGCAATTCAGCTGTAGGTAGGTTGGTAGAGAAGCTCTTTCAGAATTGGTCTTGAGATCCATCTTTTCCTAGTCCTTTTATAATTTGATAAGAACTCGAGGACAAATCAATAGAAGTATGATGACATTGAAAAAGTTTAATGTTAGTACCTGAGTGCCTAAGGTCTGTCTGAGGGTCAGACTTTGGTCCATGGCTCTCAAATGAGCAGCATAGATTAATTGGAGCTGGGTTCACTGAAAGGTGAAGCTCTGAAGATCATAGGTCCTGAAACATCCAGGAGGAGGAGTGATGCTACTCTGCTGTGAGTGTGCTGGCCACCTGTTCCCAAGGGAAATGAGTTTCTGCCAGGTTGGTGGAGGAAAGCAAGGCCTGGAGCATATGGAAAACTGGGACTCTCACATGAAAGCAAACTAAGGAAACTTGCCTAGGTCAGCTCCCAAGTTTTAGTAAAGTTGTATAAATGTTTTACGCTAGTAAGCACCATGGGATGTAGGTAGGCTATTCATGCTTAGATTGTAACATCAGCATAAGAACAAATCAGTGTTAATAGTGTGTGAATTGATTTGGGCTGGAAATTAGGATAAGAGTTCCAGCATTAGAATGAACTTTGAAGCAGCCTTGTGGTAGCAGTAGCAAACAACCTTACTTGTCTTTAGATGGATCAGATTCCCGATGAAGATTGTGGTGTGGAAGGTGGGTGTGTGTGGCTTGATGTCAGAAGAGATCCTTTCCAGTTTTATAGTCAGTTTCTCTGAAGGAATCCACCAATTTGTCTTCCCCGTGTTGTACAGACTGTGTAATTTGAAATTAAAAGTGATGAAAGTACACTGTTCACTTCTTTGTTAGGATTTATGAAACAAGTCTCTGAGTAAACAGATTATATTTGCCTCTTCTGTGTTAGCATTTATATGAAGTAGGAGAAATGGAAATCGGTGTGTGAGTGGGAAGGGGAGGGTGTTTGATCAATGGGATGGAACCCAGTGTGCCCTGCTTGCTTAGCTGGCAAAAAGCAACTGCAAGGAAGCAACTCAGCACTGGTGATTTCGTGAGACCCATTTTTAGGATGCGTGGCTGGGATGCAGTGGATGACTGGTATTTCTTTGGAAGACCTCTTTTTCAGTTAGGAGTCCATCAGCTCTAACCCTTTGTTAAACAGATTGCATGGCATATATTCTTGAGGACATTGCATCCAGCTCAATTTCTGATTAGTAGGGAGGGTTTCATAGCTAAAATCATAGGGACAGGAGAAAACCATCCTGTCTTGTAAGTGCCCTGTTTCTGAATCTTTAGGGTAAGTGTTTGTAGATGAATTGATGCTCATTCTTAAAGGTATTGCCATAAAGTGTGGGCTCCTTTTATTGTGCTTTGAAATTTATAAGGGCAGAGGAAAAATGGGATTTGGTGAGGACTGAAATACATTTTGAACTCTAATCAGGTTGAATAAAGCTAGAAAGCCTGAAGGTTTGGTTTATGGATCTGTATTTATGAGAAAAATACATCATAATCTGTGGATGGTTTCTCAGTTTGACAGATCCATGTGCTGGGTGTGCTTTCCCAAAATTAATTTTCACTTAATAACTGAACCAATGGTGCTGCTGAAGTCTAGGTTTTCAAAACCTTATTTGCTAGAGGCAAAGTTTAGGATGTTGTTTTTTTCAGCAGCTCATGGTGCCAGCAACTGGAAGATGCAGCTGTCCATCTGAAAAGAATTGAGAGGGCCTCTCTCTCTCTCTCTCTCTTTTAATTAATTCTTCCTTGAAAATGGAACCTCTGTGGTTTAAATCTAAATGGAGGTGGCTCAGACTACTGTGTCTGATACACAGGTTGTTGCACCACCGTTTATTTTCTTCTCTTAGCAAAATTAATGGCATGGTTATTGCTCACTAAATCTTCAGTCACTCCAGTTAGGACTGTAAAAGAAAGTTCTGTGCCACTGAAATGTTACTGCTGAAATTGATGTTCCTGATTTTATCTATTCCTTTTTTTTCCCTGAGAACTAATATTGTATCCTCCGCAAATGATGTTTCTGTTTCTGCCTCTTAGGTTAGGCAGTGATGAGAGCCAAAAGGCAAGCGCTTTTTATTTTAGCTTGAGTGTTTCTTGAACTTCTGTCTCTGACAGGAGAATGCTGAAGTGTGCAGCTGACTGCATTTTCTTGCAGATTCAAGCCCTAGTAGTTCAGAGTTGGTTTAAGTAGAAGTGCTTTTGTTTGTTCTTTTGAATAGGTGTGATGTGATCACTTCCTTGTATTCGAGATGGCAGATTGCCTTATCTAAATCACTGTTCTGTATGAAGCAGTTAATCAATGCTCTGAAACATTCTCAAATGTAATCTGGAAATTATTATGATGATTATTATTATTATAATTATTACTATAGTTATTATTAAATTATCGTCTATTTGGTGTATTTTCAGTTCAATGGGAGCAACTTGAATGGCATTACAGAATTTTTAATTTGTAATTTGGAGCTCATGGTGTGTTACTGTCAGTCACCATAACACCTTAGATATCTTTGGATGGCAAAAGTTCACAGTAGAGTGAATGTCCATGTAAATGAGAGACCTCTGTAAATGGTCTTTCCCTGTGTAAATGGCAGAATGTCTCTGCGTCTCTGGATATAGATAACAAAATATTGCAAATTAGCTAAATTATGTTAAGCTTAAATTTGTTCTAGAATTTTGTAAGTTTTGAGGCGGGGAAATGACTGAGAACTGAAGTAGTTTGTGTTCCAATTTAGCATATAATCTGTTCTTACATTTATTGATGTACATGGCAAGAATACAGGCAGAGAATAAAGACCAGCATTGAAAACTGTAACGGCCTTTTCTCCTCAGGATTTCCAATCTTTCCAAGAATTAAGAAGTTAATGATGGCCCCTGTTATTGGCAAGCTTTAGCCAAAGATAATCTCTGTTCTTTAGGAGCAGACCTGTAGTTTGTTCCTATGTTCAGTACCACCATGGTTCTGTAACTTCATGGTGTTATTTGCATGGGCAACTACTTCACCGAGGCAATAAATACCAAACTCCTTCACATGACACCAGTTACTGCATAGTAATTAGTGTATGTCTTTAGTCTGTCCTGACCTAGACCACCGCAATAATAATTATGTCAGTAGTAGAATCCAGAGAGGGTTTTTTTCCAGAGAGCTGGGGTTGTCCTGGCTGAAGAGGAGAAGGCTCTGGCAAGATCTTGGAGCACCTCTCAGTACTTACTTACTACTCAGGGGCTTATAAAAAAGGTGGGGACAGACTTTTTAGCAGGCCTGTTATGATGGGATAATGGTTTTAAACTAAAAGAGGGTAGATTTTAGATTTAAGGAAGAAATTTTGTGCGGTGAGCATGGTGAAACACTGGACCAGATTCCCAGAGAAGCTGTGTCTGGCCCATCCCTGGAAGTGTTCAGGGCCAGGTTGGATGGGTCTTTGAGCAACCTGGTCTAGTTGAAGATGACCCTGCTCATTACAGGGATGTTGGATTGAGGGATCCCTTCCAACCCAAACTATCCTATGGTTCTATGAATACTGCTTGTTGTTCAGCCACTGTCATAAATAAAACAAATTTTTTTTCTCAATTCCCTTGGCCCCATAGTGTAAATGGAAGTCTGCCTATGTATGGAGTTGAATGCCATGTGCCAGAGGGATGAAAGCATAGTCCTGTTGTTTGTTACAGGCTTATGGGAGAGGGAACATTTTGGAAGAAGGCAGTGCCCCAGGTCACTTGCACAGCAACCACATCATAGTAAGGTGAAATGCTGCACACAGGTGGATAGCAAAGACAATGAATCACTGGATCCTACTACAGTAATATCTTAACTTTTCATGGGTCCAATTATTGTGTAGTAATCAGCATGTGTGTTCAGTGTGTCCTGATCTAGACTACCACATTTAGTTGTTCAAACATTTATGTTTGAGAGAACACATCGTGGTTTTTTTTCCTTGTAGGAAAAAGACTATTGTCTGGAATAAAATTCAAACAATAGAACATGAAGAAGACAAAGTAGACGTGTGAAACCAGTGGCTTGATTTATGCAGTGGACATGAAACAAGCTTTAATTTTCTGCCTCAAAATAGGTCATACCTGTTAGCCACATTATAATATTTGTTACAAATCTGTGACAAACATGGTAACTGGGTTTAAAAGAAGTAACTTTGAGTCATTATCTTTGAGTGATTGGTACAAGTGCATAAGTATAAGAGGAGGTAAGCAGAGTGTTAAAGAGTAGACATTTGGAAACATAACAGGCTTTTAAAATGATTCAGGGAATTAACTTTCCCTGGTAAAATGCCCTACTAGGACATTTAACTGAAGCTGCGTGAAGTATGTAATACTGTTCAGGGAAAAACCGATTGATCTGTGGTCTAAGGAGACTCTTCAGTAGCAAGGTAAATTACTTCCATCCCTAATAATTCACAAGTTGGATTTTTAATTTTCAAGGAAGTATGCTTTAAAAATAAATGTAAATCCAATGATAGGACAGACTTTTGTAAAATAAGTGCATGAGAATGATGATGCTTTCAGCAAATTATTATTAAGACAAGTATTGGTCTGACTGTTCTCAGGACTTGGTTGGCAGTGAGCTGCTCTTAGTTTTGCTGGGGAAAAGCAAGTGCCTGGTTGGAGACTGATCACACAGAATCACACAGAATCTCCAGGTTGGAAGAGACCTTCAAGATTACCGAGTCCACCCCCTGCCCCAACAGCTCAGATAAACTAAACTAAACCATGGCACCGAGCGCCACATCCAATCTTTTCTTAAACACATCCAGGGATGGCAACTCCACCACCTCCCCAGGCAGGCCATTCCAATATTTTATCACTCTTTCTGTAAAAATTTTTTTCCTAATATCCAACCTATATTTACCTTGGCCCAGCTTAAGACTGTGTCCTCTTGTTCTGTCAGTTGTTGCCTGGAAAAAGAGACCAACCCCACCTGACTACAGCCACCCTTCAGGAAGTTGTAGAGAGTGATAAGGTCACCTCTGAGTCTCCTTTTCTCCAGGCTGAACAACCCCAGCTCCCTCAGTTGCTCCTCACAGGGCTTTGTGTTCCAAGCCCTTCACCAGCCTTGTTGCCTCCTCTGGACGCATTTGAGCATCTCAAGGTCCTTCCTGAACTGAGGGGCCCAGAACTGGACACAGCACTCAAGGTGTGGCCTCACCATTGCCAAGTACAAGGGAAGAATGACCTCCCTGGTCCTGCTGGCCACACCATTCCTGATCCAGGCCAGGATGCCAATGGCCTTTTTGGCCACCAAGGAACACTGCTGGCTCATGTTGAGTTGGTTGTCGACCGATACCCCCAGGTCCCTTTCTGCCTGGGCACTGTCCAGCCCCTCTGTCCCCAGATTATAGTGTTGCAGGGGGGTTTTGTGGCCAAAATGCAGGATTCAGCACTTGGACTTGTTGAACTTCATCTTATTGGACTCTGCCCATGCATCCAGCCTGTCCAGGTCCCTCTGCAGAGCCCTCCTGCCTTCCAACAGATCGACACGTGCTCCCAGCTTAGTGTCATCTGCAAATTCACTGATGACAGACTCAATTCCCTCATCCATATCATCAATAAAACTATTAAACAGAACTGGTCCCAGCACAGACCCCTGAGGAACACCACTAGTGACTGGTTGCCAGCTGGATGCAGCTGCGTTCAGCACCACTTTCTGAGCCCGGCCACCCAGACAGTTCTTGATCCAGCAAAGAGTGCTCCTGTCTGAGCTGTGGGCTGACAGCTTTTCCAGGGCATATTTGACAGGTGCTGGGATGGCATGTATGATACAAATACCAAAATCATCCTTTCTTCATCTGCTGGGGAAAAAGAGCTGCCTTCCTATTTTGGTTTAGCTCCATAGAGGAAAGCAATATGTTGTGTTCTGTATCCTTGCAGAGTTTTATGAAAAAGGATTTTTGAATATTGAGGAAAGAAAAAAACCCTTTAGAAGATGGTGTTAACTTGTAGTAACAAGTTTGTAATAGATTGGTTGTCTTTGTTTTACGTGTACTGGGAGTGTCTGTAAGAAAGCAAGAAGAATGACTGTGTGTGCAGGCAGTTTGTCTTAAAATACGACTTTGGATCTGTCAGTACAGGAATGCTTTTACAGGAACTTCCTTTATCTCCTCAGCATTATGGAGTCATTCTGGAGAGTTGAGAGCATTCTGAGACATGACAGCTAACAGTGTCACTTGAGCTATTGCATGTGGTGCTGTGAAAGTGTGGATGATATTTCAGGGGTCCATGCAAGCAAGTAAATGTGTAGGCTTAAAATTGCTGTGTGAGGCTCCAGAAACTACGTTGGAGGGGGAAGAGTTGAGAACAACTTACATA
Organism: Climacteris rufus; assembly: GCA_013398175.1. Lineage (NCBI taxonomy): Eukaryota > Metazoa > Chordata > Aves > Passeriformes > Climacteridae > Climacteris > Climacteris rufus. Next base: position 819,826 of record VZRZ01007764.1, read on the forward strand.
AGATGAGAAACCGAGCGGTTTGCACAAGTCCTCGCATGTGGAGACTTCAAGGTTGAATGTCATGGTGATCTTACCAAAAAAAAGAGGCATTTCCCTGAAGAGTTGTTGTGAAGATGAAAACCTTCAGCTGTGTTTACTGCATGTGTGTACCCTCAGCATTCAGAGAAGGAACAGGGCAAATGGGTTGGGAGATGAAAACATTTTAGCTCCCCACATTTCGCAATTTATTTTTTCGCTGTGTTGTGCGCTCATACTAATAACTTCTCCTGGAGAAATTAATTACTTAATAGGATTCAGCAGAGGAGGCTCTTTGGGAAGGGGACATGTTGCTCTGCAAGTGGTTACATTGACATACTCAGAAGGCTGATAAACTGGACATAATCAAGACATGATTGAAACTACTCTTCAGTATTTAAAACTTAAAGTACACTTAATTAAGTTGGTACTGTGAACTTTTTTTTCATTAAGACTGTTTTTGTGCTTTAGGTGAAGGCACTGAAAGAGAAGATTGAATCAGAAAGGGGGAAAGATGCCTTTCCAGTAGCTGGCCAAAAACTAATTTATGCAGGTAATGGGATATTCTGAAGATACCTTATCTGAACCTGCCTTATTTTATGTTGTTCTTTAACTTGGATGTGAATGTTAAGTCTTACAAGAATTCCGGGAACTGAAGTACAGGCGGATTAAAAACCCACACAGACACAAAAACAAACTCTGTATCAAAGGGAACTCTTAATTTTGAATTAGAATTTTTTAGGTTTTAATACATTTGTGTCTGTCATCTTTGCTCTTATAGCATGATGTCTTGGGGGTATGCTAGGTGAAGAAGAAACAGCTGTTGTTACAGGAAATCAGGATTTAAGCAGATGAAATCTCCTTTTCTGGCCTAATTCATTTCTTGTTCAATTTGTGTATAGCTGAAGTATTGAGGTATATACCTCAGAGAATTAAAAACCAGATTATTTCTTTTGGGTTAACAGAAGAAACCCACCACCAAATCCTTGCTGTACAAAGGTACTTTCAATACTTTTAAGCTGTCACTAGAAACTTGTATTATGTACTAGCAACAAGCAGGTTAATGTCAGTTAAAAAACATGAAATTAACTTTATTTGAGCTTTATTTTACTTGCCTTGTTCATTCTGGCACTAATACAGAAATCCATTTTTTTGTTCTCACTTCATGTCAGAACTTTGGTGCTATTCCAATACTCCCTCTAGTGTTTTTTCTCTAAAACCAAATTTGACAGAAACTTTGGTGGACTTTACACTCCTGCAATGAACTGCTTTGTAACCAGTATTGTCTTGTCCCTTGTAATAAGCTAAAGCCACTGATGACAGTGATGGAAGAGAGGTTGTGAGTCTCTCAGGACTACGTTTTATAGCAATTTTTATGTCCTTATACTTCAGTTTAGGGAATGCATGTCAGGAACATGAAGGTAGAAGTCTTGTGTATAATGAAGAAGTGTGAACAAGGCAGAAGGCTTCATGCAATGTGTATAACTATGTGACACTCTTAATACTGTGTGTCTGTGATTGCAAAAATCAAGGATTCCATAAGATCCTGTGCCATGACTTGAGTGTTTTGTGAAGCCACAATGTACCTGCAATGTTGTTTAATTCTCACAAGCAGTAGGAAAAATAGGAAATAAGATTGAGAACATAATACTGTCCAAAGAATTATCTTTTTTCTCCCCCCCTTTTTTTTTAAATTGATTGTTTGTTTGTTTTTGTTTCTTGTTCTTGGACAAGAGCTGCAAGGCTATATTGATGACATTTTTACTTTCATTAAAATGAGCTGTAGAATTTTTGTAGTTTGGTAAAGCAAAGTGATATCCCAACTGACCCTGATTAGAGAGGCAGATAGTTGTTTTGTCATCTGTATTAGGGTAAGGTCTAGAAACTCTGAGAGTGATGTGTCCTGGGAAGATAGGATATCTGTGTGTAAACTTTATGAAAATATATATATTATATACACATTCATGAAAGCCTTTCCCAAAGCGCCTATAAAAAATTGTAAGTAAACCTGTGTAGGTTCTGAGTCAGATGCTACAGGTGTTGCTATTACTGCAGCACATGAAATACTTTCCTGCACGTTTGACCTGCAAGACTGGTGGAACCAGTAGGGAGTAGGACAGTCTTTTGTGTTCCAAGTGCCATGAAGTGTATGTGTTGCTGGATTTCCTTGCAATCATCAGGGTAAGGAGGTGTCCTTCTGTTTGCAGTCCAGTGGTGTATTCCAGTAGCATGGGGAGAGGTTGTGAAATGGAAGTGGTCTGTGGCACATCCTCAGAAAATGAATCAATTGAAATTGTGAAGTATTTCCTGAAGATCAATTCTGTAGTGGAAACAGATTCTATAAAACTTCCTGAAATACAGACTTAATTTTCTGATTTGTGGTGCTACCTCTAAATCAACTTATCCTAAATAAAAGGCAAAAAGTATGTGGCTTAGTGTGTTTCTAAGTTCTTGTAAATGTGTTGCAAATCTGTTTTGTCACAGTTCCACCTCTGCTTATGAAACATCAAAAGTGTTGGTATAACAAATGTTTCTGGGTTTGCCTGATAGCTTTTTAATCCTTTTGTCAAGGTATCAAGTTATGGAATGGCTCCAGCCTTTTCTAATGTTTTAGCCTTCTGTTAATTGCAAATTGTTAAAGTTGCAAGGTCACAAACTTGTTATTGCAGGTAATGCTCTTATCTGAAGACTGAATGGAGGGTAAGGAGAAAGGAATTTCCTTACTGTGACTAGAGTGTGTAAGCAGACATAAGTTGTTTGGTTAAGCTTTTTGTATATTAAAGCCTTTTCTCTGTATTACCTGTATCTTTGTTAAGGGTCCAATGAGTCTTTCCAGATTTAACACTTCTATTTTGAATGGTTTCAAGCATCTTCAGCACTTATGGCAGCAGCCGTCAAGCTGACCAGTTCTGTGTACATCATACGAGGAAAATGATAGTGCTACTGCCAAAGCTTAATTGCCAAGCTGCTTGTTGTTATTTAGTATTTATAAATCTGCATAAAATATGTTTATGTCAGGAAATCCCAAGACCATCTATTGATCTGCCAAACACCTTCTTAATTTCTATCTGTTGAATTTCCCAGGTAAAATCCTTAATGATGAAACTGCTCTTAAAGAATACAAGATAGATGAGAAGAACTTCGTGGTGGTTATGGTGACAAAAGTGAGTAATCATTATTTTTGAATAGGAAGCTTAATTCATTTAATTCTGTTTTTCCTTGTGGTGAGTGATTGTATATGCCCATGCTTAAAACCATTGGTGTTCTATCTTGTATGAGTTTTGGTCAACAGTAGAATACTTGTGCAAATAGATGCAAAATATTGCTTCATAGCCCTGGTTTGCCTAGGCTGATTTTTGCTGCTGTTCTCTGCCGAACATTTACATCAAAGAAAAAAATAGCTACTGGCTTATTTTACTGTTTGTTCTTTCTTGTCTCTCCGTTATTTTTGCACTTTTATTAATAAAAGGAAGAAGGGAACGTAGGTAGTTTGTTATTAAATCCTCTGTATGGAATTCTTCCAGTCTTGCCATGTTGCTTTTCACAGTTCGTGGCTTTTTCTTTTGTTAAGCTCAACAGCATAAACCAGTAGAGAGAGGATACATGTGGCAGTAAACAAACCTGTGGGTTTTGAAAGACTGCAAGTGCAATTTACAGGGAATGACGGTGACACGTGTTTGAAGTATTTCTTCTCTGAACCACTCATGAGACTGCTTCCAGGAATCAAGCCACCGATTTTCCAGGCATTCCCGACCATTGTGATCTAAACAAATCTGTTTTGGAATATGAAATTAATTTTGAAGCTAGAGTTCCTCCTTCCAACAAAGAAAACATGTATTCTGTTGCCCTTTATTTCTATCTGGTGTTATTAAACACGATTAAACCTCTGGGCTTATTAAACTCAACTGTTATTGCTGTCTTCCTGAATGAAAAGCTTTCCAGTTTGTGGTTTGCCACAGAGGCATTTATCAGTACAAGAAAACAGGTGCAGATGTGATGTCAGAGTCCAGTTTTTCATTTTGTTGATAGCAGATGACTCCAGGGAGGTTGGGAAATCGCTGCTCCTGGAGGTGTTCAAAAAGCGTGTGGCTGTGGCACTTAGGAGCACAGTTTCGTGCTGGGTTAATGGTTAGATTCAGCCATCTTACACGTCTCCTCAGCAATTCTGTGACTCTAAATGCAGACCCCCACGAAGAACTGCTAAATTCAATACATTCTGATATTAAAGGACCTGTAGTTTGGGCATTTCTTCTGTCTTACAATCTTTTTGCTAGTCTTGAAGCTTAGTTTCCCTTTCTTGAGTCTATGATGGATAAGACGTGCCCAGTCACGTAGGCACAGACTTCTTACTTTGATGCTCAGACATTGTTGCATTAAGGGTACAGGAACACAGCAGAAAATAACCCTCCTTGCATTCCAGCTGTGTCGGTGCTTTTCTCTGAATGCTTATTAAAGTGTTATTTGTTGTGCCCCTCATGTTGGAAGCTATTCATTCTTAACCTTACCTCTTCTTTCAGACAAAGGGAGGAAAGAAATGTTGCTTACTTCAAGCAGACATCGTCTGAAAGTGGTGCACCTTGAAGAAGTAGTTGTGTTTTGTTCAAGTTCAGCTTTTTCTCTTGGAAAAGCGGAGATTGGAGTCAGCTTTGTCAGCCCTTGAGAATATTTCTGTGTAATGAGATTAATATTGCATCCAAGAAAAATTCCTTTTTCCATTAGAGATGCGAAGATTAATTCACAATTGCATACAAGTGTTATCCACTCTAAATTTCTTGCTGTAGACTCGGTAGTCCTTCATTCTGCTGTATCCTTGGTGCTCACTTCAGGACTGAAGCATTTGAAATGTTATTGTGGTTTTTTGAATGGAGAGAGTGCATAACTAAAAACATGTTGCAGGTGAAGTTAATTTTTTTTTCACATCTTGTTTTTCAGCAAGCAGCATTTATAACGAAATGTGATTTGTGTCTTAATCACTTTTTTCCAGGTCTGAGTGGTGAGAAAACCTTGTGCTTGTTGCGCAGATATTTTTTGGCAACTCCCTTGGCTTCGTTTGGAAAATGTGCTTTTGTAAAACATGGGATTGTTTTCATATTTAGAGTATTGTGGTCTGTAAATATTTAGATCTTATCTTTGCATTTCACTTTATCCTCAGAGTGTGCATGCTCAGGTGTGTAAGTACTGCAGGGACGCTTTCAGTTGCTTATTTAAACACAGTGAAGGGCATTGTAGATTTAATGTCTTGCAATGTTTTGGTGTTGTGCCTCATGTTGAAGCAGCAATATCCAACACAAATGGTCTTAACAGAACTTAGTGTGCTGCCTGTAGAGAGCATGGATTTATGAGCTTTGTGCTGTGTCTGAACTCTGTTGTCCTCCCGCAGCCCAAAGCAGCAGCTGGAGCGACTCAGCAGTCAAATGCCACTTCCACTGTTGGCTCAACAACTGCAGCTCCCACAGCAGTTGCTGCACCAATCCCTATTGCTGCCCCCGTGCCAGCTCCTGTCCCCCCACCACCAGCACCAGATACAGCTGCTTGTGAACCACCACCTGTGAGTGTTCCAAAAGAGGAGAAGCCAGAAGAAAAGCCACCTGAGGCACCAGCTGCTGTCAGTCCATCATCAATTGACAGGTATGAATAAGCCTCCAAAAGCAGGTTCCCTGTCCATTTCTGTTGCTTCTAGTTTTGATTCTAAGTTTCCATTGCAGTGTTAGTCCAGTCATTCTCTTCAGTCTGTATAATTTTTGTTCTTTCTTAACCATAATTTCAGTCTCTGACTCAAGTATAACATTACTGATTGTAAGAAGTACCCCTCCCTGCTAATGCCTTCTCCTGTGGGAAGTGTGGTTTTGGGAACAAACCTGGGAGTGGAGAGTTAAATGACAGAGGCCCTGTGCTCCCATTAGGCATTTCAGAGTTGCCATCATGCAAGTTTCTTTTCAGACTGAGAATATTCACCTACAGTGGGGATCTATTTCTCACAAAGCTCTTGAAGTCTAAAGAGGAATGTGTCCTGTCCTGTTCATAAACCTCTAATTGTGTTTTTTTGGATCATGTTCGTCAGATTTGAACCATAAGTTCCTTATTGCTGTACAAGTCACTTAATTTCTGGAAAGAGCTTTTTCTTCCAAAATTTGTGTTATGATACTGCTTGTCATCATGTAATGCCTTAAACTACAAGTTTTTTTTTTCTGACTGTTCCTTGGCCCATCTGCAGGTAACTGTGGGAGCTGGGAAAACTTTTCACCTCAATTCTCTACATTTGAGAAAATCTAATGGAAGTTAAACATTTCATCCCTGTTGTATGCTCTTGCCTTTTTTTTTGCTTGCTTTAAATTGCTTAAGTACTGCATGGGGTTGAAGTGTTGTCAACTGAAATTTAATGGCCCTTGAAGTGCTGCATAGCATCAGGTCTTCATTTTTCATATGCTGGTTTTTAGTTATTTGTGTGTTATTTCTGGAAATTCTAGTGCACAAGACAGTATTTTTTCAAGTGATTGTATTTAAACACCATTGAATATAAGCTAAACTTGCAGTTGCCTAACATTTTGTAAAAGTCATCAGAAATTTCTTGCACTAAATACACAAATTGATGATTTAATTTTGCAGTTCTGAGAAATGAGTATCTCTTAGAAATGGGACACAAATGAAGTTTCATTTATCAGTCAAATTAACATAGTCTTTAAAAAATATTAATGGCTGGGGTTTTAAATTTTTTTTCCTGCCCAGTTTGTCCCATAGGTTCATAGATTAGATTAATCTTTCATACTGATACAGTGTTTTCCATGTTTTGCATGTACAGATTGCAGTATTGTAAAATTGCAGTAAGGGAGCCTCAGTGTACACACTTAACAGAGAGGAACAAAATAATTTAACATATATGTTAAAATTATCACCTGCCTTGATTTCAGTGAGTACTGTTTGTTTCTGATTTGCTTTAGGAGTTAAATTACTAAGGCAAGATTTATTGACCCATGGCCGGGCAGGCTGGAGTCCTGCTTTGCCTTTGATCTTTTTTTGGTTGTAAATCTCACTTCTGACTGATGCTAGTGAAGGATTCTTGTTGGAACAAATTTCTTCTTGCACAGATCTTGCATAGATCTCTGTAAGCGCCTTGTTAGATTTTTAGTGACAAACATTCAGATCAATCTGATGATCTTTCACTTGCTGATAGGAGTTGCCAACTCTGATAGCCTGATAAGTGTGAGGCCTCCTGCAGCTCTGTGTCCTCAAGTCTATCACATATCAAGACTGAACATGCATTCCCAAAATACACACACAATATGTATATATCTATATATATGCCTGGCTGCTTAGGTCAGCTCAGGGAAAAACCCAGCACTCATGCAAGATACCTCAGCCACATCCTGTTCCCGTCTGGCTATTTAGGGCAAAGCCCACTGCTGCAAAATGCAAGTGTACAAACATGCAAATGAACTATATGAATTTCTGCTGGCCCTTAGAGTTTGCCAAGGTTTTGGTAGCTGGGCGTGGTACTGGCTGAGCCCAGCAACCTTGTTCCAGGCCCTGGCCCTCAGATTCCCTTTGTGTCCATGCACAGACACAGAGGATTCACCCAGGACCTGGCTGCAGTCCTTGGCCTTCAGACTCCCACAGTGCCTGGTCTCAGCAGTTGCTGGCTCCACAGGATCCCTGCAACTCATAGTTCCCTGTCCACTTGTGAACACTTAGAATTCCATACACACACGTGCATGTAGAATAGAGGCACACACACCCCATGAAAAGTGGTTAGAAGTGGGATTTAGTAAGAAGACAGGATAGACTGATTGTGAGGTGCAGAGCATGGCCAGGCAAGTGTTGCGTGCATATAACTGGTCCTTCTTCTCCTCTTTTTGCTCTCTTGACTCATGGTTTTCATCTGCATGGTGCCTTTGTGCTTTCCTTTCCCTGCCTTTTGTTCTTCCCCCAGGTTTCCTATAGCAGGTCTCACACAATCCCCCAGGACTTTTTCCTGGCACTCCATGATGAGTTGCAGTAATGCCCTTGAAGGAGTCCTGTTGACTCACCAGGGCTGAGACCTGTGACCAAGGGGGGCTGATGCTTTAAGTTGCAGCCCTGGGAATAGCCAGGAAACGGGCAGCCTTGTCTGTGGCTTAATTAAATGGTATTCCTCTGCCCAGTGCTGTGCTCCTTGCTGTTCACAGAGGTGAGCCTTTAATCCTGTAATTTAACAATTTTGATAACTTGAGATGGAGTAATTGCAAATGTTAGCTGTTTATATTCCTGGGAAAGTAGTATACTGAGATTTTAATAAGTGCTTGCCACCAACCTCCTTGGGTCCTCATTGAGGTCAAACTGGTGACTGTGGGGAAGCAGTTAGTGAGACTGCTGTGTGCTTTTGAAAATCCACCTTGTTCTCCCACCCTTAAAAGCATTCAGCCAAGCAGATGGCTAATCCCTGAGCAGATGGGCAAGAGCCAAACTTCTGGGGGGTAGCGGGGGAAGGTTGGCCTTGTGTTAAAAATGCTAGCATTGTAAGTTTGTAAAATCTGTTCTCACTATATGACCAAAGGAGAGCTCTTTGGAAAGCTTTGTTGGTTTTTTAGAAACAAAAGGGGCTATTAGAGTTACAGCTGCTGCTGCTTTTTTTTTTTT
>VZRZ01007764.1:828522-877411 GCA_013398175.1 Climacteris rufus
GGTGCTAATTGAATTACAGCTTGTTCGTTTTTTTTTTTTTTTTTTTTTTTGAAAAACAGGAAGTTTTCCAAAGTTTTGTAATTACCATTGCACTTGTCTTCATCTTACAGTACAACAGGTGATACATCTCGATCAAATCTTTTTGAGGATGCTATAAGTGCACTTGGTAAGTGGAGTGGTTTTTTAATGTAGACATTATTTTGGTGCAGCAGAAACACGACGGATTAGCAGATGCTGACCTTTTCTTCTGTATCTGTCATTGTAAAAGTTATAATCAAAGTGCTCTTCTCTAAGACCTGAAGTTGCTATCTTGGAACCCGCTTCAAGAACTTCTGTACCGAAGAATATTTCCCTTTGTATATTTTTATTATGTAAAAGAAAGATCCTTATCATCCCTGCTTTTTTCCCCATTTGCCTTAATTTCTCTTCTAGCTCTTCACTTTGAAGTAGCTGGAATAGAAGACTAGATGTAAATATGTATGTGCTTTTCACTTTTGCTCCCCAGAGTGCAGGTCTGATAAAATGGCTGCCTTTATTATTCACTGGTTTGAAAGTACTTTGCTTTTTGGCACGTTTAGGTTAGATAAATTCACCAAATCTGCTGTTATCTGAGCTGCGAAATGAATGCCTCCATGTACTTACAGTCAACTTACTTTTATTTTGACAGTTTAAATATCTTTGTTTCTCTGTGGAATAGACAGAATAAAGACAATAGGAAGGCCTGCCCCTCATTTATGCTGATTTGGGTAGCTGGGAAAGTATTAAACAAACCCACAATTCCTTACTCCTACTTAAATTTTTGGGTTGTTTTGGAGTGTAGCAAATTCAGGCACAGAAATAAGGAGGAGGTGCAATTTTTATTCTGTCTCATGTCTAGAAATACAAAGCTGCAATTTGGTACAAAAAGTTACACTAAGTAAAGAGTTTCACTTACATTTTTGTAGGGCTGTGTAATATATTGGAGGTAGGTGTTGTCATTAAGCTGCCCAGGGTGATTTAGAAGCATCAATAGTGTTTTTTACATTTTACCTTTGCATTTAGAGGTAGCTGCCAGGTTCAGTCTGTCCAACTGCACCTGAGGTCTTAGCTGTGACCTACTGTTTTAGATTATATGATCTGAAATAGCTACTAGATACTGCAGGACACAACCAGTTGAGTTCTGTCACATTTTCGAAGTGATTGCTGCTACTGCTGCTACTGCCTCATTGACCATTCTTATCTCAGTAGCCAAGATGAGGTCATCACAAACAGTAATGATCAACAAGTTCAACACAGCTGGTGGTCTTGATTCAAATCTCTTCCGAATGGGAAAAAAAGAAAAAAAAATCCCATTTCAAGAGCATCACCTCACTGTCCATTTTACATGGGATTTCTCTGGTTGGTGTCTGATGCAGTAAACCCACTTGTCCCTAATGTGCTTGGAAATAACAGGTATTGAGTGTGATTTTCTGGTTACGCATACTGTAAGTGCTACAGGCCAAAAGTAATTTTCAAGGGCAATAGGAATGAACTCTGTGGTTCTTTTTCTTTAGAAAGTGTCCTGAAAGGAATTTGCTTGCACAAGGTGATGCAGCAAGCTTTTACATCCTGAGCTGGATCCAACACGTATTCTAACTGTGGCTTCTCAATTACCCTGTCTGAAGTTAATTGACTTTGCTTTAAAGTAGGGATTGGTTTCTATGATTTGCTTTTGTTTTCAGTTAGATACTGAAAAGTGATGTGGCTTTGTGTGCTACGTGAAGATCTGCACGTCTTGCAGTTCTTGTGCAACCACATCTTTCACTGGAGCAGCCTAAGCTTTCTTCAGGGCATAGGACAAGAATTATTGTGGGGAATGTGATGAACTGGATTTGAGAGTTAATCCAGCTTTAAAATGTTATTTGAAAGACAAAAGCAAAGAGCAGAATCAATTCAGCATTGACCTCAAACATTTCCACCAGCACTCTGTAGAGATAGGCCTGACTCTGTATCGTGACATTGCTGGTATGCAATTTCTGAATTACTAGTCTTGATCTCACTTTTGCACAACTTGCTAAGAACTCTATATATTGAGTACCTGCACCTACATTTGCAGTAATTCTATTTTCCTCCTTTGGTTTTTAATTATAGAAGCCTATGCAGATCAAGTCAGCCTTTTTGCATCTTTTTTCTGTATCAAATCTCTCACACTCTGCTAGTCTCTACCTAGCTTGTTTTGGAAAAGCACTACAGGAATGTTTAAGTAGTAATTAATTACATCAGCTGGTGTTCTGTGTGCTTGATTAGTTTGTTAGGAGTAGTAAGGGTAAACTAGTGCTGTGTAACGAAAAACATGAGCAGAAGTTTAGCAAAATCATGGTGATGGGACAATTGTTGGCTTGGCTTTATTATTTCTCTGAAGATACAGATAGAAGTATGCATCTTTAGAGCAAGCTTTAGGGGCTTCTTTAGTTATTTTATGTCTGAAAAAACGTAGGTAGATGTAAAATGAATGATCTTGTCTGAAGAAAGGAACTGAAACTCAAGTTGACACTATTACTTTGAAGCCCAAATAATAAATACTCAAATTAGCCAAGGGTTTTAAATCCTTTGTTTATGGATAAAACACAAGTACCCTTGGGCTAGGGTTGTTTTATTGTTTGTTCTTGAATATATTGCCCTTAGTCATACATCCACTGATTATTCAGAAGCACACGTTAAGAAACAAGCAATGGGGTTGTATTAATGTTGTGTTAATGTTGGCTTGAGTTAAACACCTTCTCCCTAAGGGAATAAAACTTCATGTTTTCTTTGATTCTTTTAATTATGACCTACTTGTCTTAACAGAGTAGCTTTAGCAGTATTTATTTCCTCTGTTTTTTTATTACTAATCAGTTGTTTTTTATGATGATTGTTAATTATTTAACTCTCCTGCCACTAACTTGCTAGTTGCAGAGTCAGTCAGTGGTAGGATTTCACTGAGATCAGGAATACCTTTATCTAAGGAAGGAGATGGTATTTTAATGCCTGGGTTTGTTTTTCTTTTCTTTTTTTTTTTTTTCCTCTGGGAAAATTTAACCTTTAAGATGTTGCCCAATTGCAATTTATAATAGAATAGTTATCTTTTTTTAAACTGTTTTACCTGCTTTTAAAAAGGTAAATTTAAATGGGTTATGAAAAGAGGTAATACCCCTCCTTACAATGAGATTGTGTAGTGATCAGTTGCCCTTAAATTGCGTCATAAATGGTGTGTGTACCCTTTTGTCTTGATTGCTGCAGGTGTTGAACAGTTTTCATCCACTTATGCCGTAAGAGGTGGGGGATTTGATGTGATGGATGTCTAGTCAAATATTAAATTGAATGAGATAAGAATTAAACAAGATTCCTTGGTCTCCTGAACCCTCATTGAGGTCTTGAGTGACTTTCCTAGATACAACTTTTAAGTCTTGAGTTGGTCCCTGTTAAGTTGATTAAATTGCTCTGATCATCGTTGCCAGCATGTAACTATAGTTGTGACTTGGTCATCTCTAATTGTCATCTGTCTAAAAACAGCATAGCAAAAAGCTGTTATTTGGAAAAACCTTAATGGCTAACACTTTGACAGGCAGATTGCTGCCTTGAAAGCTTTAATTTCCAAATGTAAGCTGCAGGAGACTTTTCTTGATTACATCAGGTACTGAATATTAGCTGTGAGGATGCCCTTGACCTTAGCTGAAAACTTGAAGAGAGAACATTATTTCAATTAGAAGTACAGAAGTATCACAAGTACTGCTTTTTACATAGAAGTTTACATTTTGTTCATTTCCCTTCTACTATTTCTGATCAAATTCATAATGAAACCACATGAGTATATTTGCAGTTAAAGCCACAGAACCACGGCGTGTTTAATATGAAGTGCTCTTTTCAGTGAATGACTGAAATTTGGGTAGAAAGGAGATTTAGCCATTGAAATTTTTTTGTGTGTGTGTGATTATTTCTGTCTTATTCCCTTAAAATGGTGGTCCTGTGACCTCTAGTGACAGGCCAGTCCTATGAGAACATGGTGACTGAGATCATGTCCATGGGCTACGAGCGAGAGCAAGTGATTGCGGCGCTGAGGGCCAGCTTCAACAATCCTGACAGAGCAGTGGAATACCTTCTGATGGTGAGCAGCTCTCCTACCTACACCTTGTTCTTTCCTCATTATACCTCTCACTTTGATCTTGGTGTTACTTTGAACATTACACACTCACTGAGAAGTGATGTTCACCAAGGAACAGTATCTCTAGGGAGGGCATCTGGAAGGATGAGATTGAAATTCTGACAGACATAATGTGTTAGAGGAAAAACACTGAAGTCTTCCCTAACCACCTCTACCACTTCTTTGTTTGAATTTTTTGTTGATTTATGTGGATATGTATGTAAAGTGTGTCCAGTTACAGTGATAACTTTAACTACCAATGGCTGGCTCATGTTTGGCTGATTTTGTGTGACATCAGTGGCTGTTTTTTTGTGACATCTGAGTGACAGCATTAGTTCATTAGTTGTACTTCTGCATTAGTATCTCTAACATCACCTAGGCATTCTATAAGTTCCAGTTCATTGCTTTTGCTAACAGTGCACAGTGTTCTTAATATACTTCCCAAACAGAAAATATTGAGAGTTTTTTTCTAAAGTGTGCTCAATTTGACTGGTGTTTTAATTTCAGCAGTGTTGTAGTGAAGAAACAATTTTCATTTGATAAATATAGTTTGAAGGGTTAAATTAATTTCATTGGCATGAGAGGAAATGGAAGAGTAATTTCACTTTAATGAAAATCCTGAGTTATTTTAGGGGCTTTTTTGATTATTTCTTATTGTATACCTTAATCTGGCAGGCGAGTTGTTACCATCATAGAATCTGTCTGATTTTGTTGCTTAATCACTGTTTCCAGTGCATTTAATTTTCATTCTGGCATACCATTTTTTCCCTGATGAGGTTTTTCCTTTTTTCAGATCTGAACTTTATTAAAATCTGGCAACACAATATCTTGAACTAATCCTTGCACAATGCATGTGGGTTGAATTTCTGATTGATTGATAAGAAAATTGGCATCTTTACCTGCAGTTATAAAGCTTTGATTTTGTTAATTAAGTTTTTTCCTCAGTAGTTAAAACTTCCAAGTCCCTGGCATGCTTGCTACTCACATTAGTGTTCCCAAGACTTTGTAATCTTCAGATTTTAAACTGACTACAAATGTTTTGAGTGCAAGAATGTGAATAGTTCCAGTTCCCATCTAGCATTAGGCCAACCAAGGGTGAATGCAGTAGTTCCCAACTATCTGCCATAAGTCTGCAGTCTCAAACATTTATTTTTCATTGCTGTAAAATAGGAGTTTTACTGTTCATCTAGTCTGTAAATACACCATAAATTCAGTGCCTCCCCTAAGTGTTGGGCTTGCTGTATGTGTGGCAGGCCTGTACAGTTGTGCAGTTCTTGTGCACTCAGTCTGGCATTTCCCTCCTCTTATTTCTGTTCAGGAAGTCCAGAACAGAGATGGAATATCCCTGTGATGGAGCTCCATGTCACATTTGCCAAATGCATTGTCTGACTGGCATGAGCAGTTCATTTCTACTCCTTCAGTAGGTCCTGTGTACAAAAGGGGTTCTTCTGTTACATAACCTGTCCCTTTACGTTTAGTATTATCCTTCACTGAAAATATCTTTTCTTTTTCCTTCCTCTTCTTCTTGCTGGAAAAAGGAGTGAGGAGTGCTCTTGGGGAGCGTGTTATCTGGCAGACTTCTTGTTGTCCTTCTAGAAGAATCCTTGTGCTGTCAGTGGTCTTTCTAACTCTTGTTGATCTGCTGGGGTCTGAACATGTTCTTTACTGTCCTTTTGCATAAAAAAAACCTGCTTTTAGTTACTGTTGATCCAATCTGTTGATGACACTGATCTTTGACTCTCTGTGTTACCTACATCCACACTGTCATCATCATTATGTTTTATATCATCTGCAGATGAGGATGTTGAGATCTGCAGATGTGCACCATTGTCCAGGTTTAAAGAACCAGTATGCCAGAGGGTTCCTGTAAGATGTTGGAAAGGACTTAAACTGTAATTAAAGCACAGCTGTTCCTCAGATGAGCCCTGAAGATTCTGCTTGTCGTCCATGGTTCAGATGACAAGCTCATCAGTTTAATGGCTTCATCACTGAGGATATAGATGTAATCCTGTGTCCATGACCTCTGGTCATCAAAGGAGGTCTCAGCTGCAAAAAATGCTGTTTTATTTTTCTGTGCCCCAGACTCATCTTTGAAGGCATTTACATTCAGAGCTCTCTTTGACCAAGGATTTCCTAACCCCTAATTAGGAAGGAGTTCTGTCATCTCTTCAACAACCAGCCTCTTAGTTTGGAAATTTTTAGGAAACATTTCTTGAGTGTGAGTACAGTCAAACACTGAACGTTCTTTCTAGAGAGGTGGTCAATGTCCTGTGCCTGTAAGTGTTCCAGAGGCATTTGGACAATGCCCTTCACAGGGAGTTGGTCAGTCAGTGGGGCTGTATGATCACTGTAAGTACTTTCCAACTGGAACTACTGTGTTTTCTGTTCTCTGCAGAAGCTGACCTGATGTGATTATTTCTCTGTGGAGAGCAATGTCAGCTAAAAGCTGCTGTGCTGCTCAGTTAAACAGTAAACAATTGTTTCAGCCACCATAAGGCAACAGTGGCCTTTTTGCTGTCCAAGCAAAAGTGTTTGCATTCAAAGTGACTTGTGTGCGATTTAATGCCATGCTTTACTCTGCTGTATAGTTGTGTGAACAAGCTCCATACACCTCCCTAGTCTTGCCTGATTGCAGCTGTACACAGTCTCTATTATCATCTGGACAGTGGTGCTTCAAGCTCGTGTTCAAGAGCTAGGGTGATGTTCAAGATGACAAACAATTTCTAAGTAAATTTGTTTGGACCAGTTTACATAGTGCTTCCATTCAAGAGCAAACTTGAAGTTCAAACAAGCACGTTGTTTGATCTGTACACAGATTGCAGCGATGACATATGCCTGTGAATAGCTGAAATCAACTAGTAATTTCATAAGAGTAACCCAAGTTGTTACATTATACTTGGATTGCCAGAAATGACTGACTTGATGGGAAAAGGTATTTAATCAGTGCTCTGTAAGCCACTGATAAGAGAGAATTACCTCAGAATTATACCATGAATGGAATTTTCCTCCCCCTCGGTGGAGGGGGGGATGTGTAGCAAGCTTACTGAGCCATATAAAGGCAATGAAGTGTGTGAAATCTTGCATTTATTCCTCTCTGAGTGGCTTAAACATGCACTTGATGATTAGGTGATTTGTATCTTGATGTGCTTCTTAGTAAACAGGTGAGGCACAGCTTGGCCTGGAGCACTGTCCAGTTCTCCCTTTCTAGATGTGCCCTTTGTATTAGCTGTATATTTGTCCTTTTTGCTCAGGTGTAATGATGGACACACCATGTGAAGAACATGCTATAGCTGGTCTTTTAATCTACATTACCTACCAGTGTTTTTTATGGTGGGCTTGACAAACCTCTGCCTGGTTCTCCTGTAGTTCTGTAACATTTCCACCCACTCTGTTCCTTATGTTTTGTGGTTCCCAAACTGAAGGATGAACCTTCATTTGAGTAACTTCCCTGGGCTGTTCTGACAGGGCTTGTTGTCATACAGGAATCTCTTCCATGAGTAAGTTTCCAGGATTCAGGGAGGAGGATTGAAAGGACAGACTTGATGCAGGAGTTCAGTGACAGTGGGGAAGGCAGGGTTAGGGTAGGAAGCTTGAAGGATTTCCATGCAGGAGAAAGACAGTAGAGTGTCTTGGTTGTATAACCTACATTCTAGTTTATTATAACTGTATAATTGTCCATTTCAGCCCCCTGAGCAGTCAGTTCCTATATAAAGTTGTTTGCACATAGAAAATAAATAAAAGGCAAGCTGTCTTTTTTGTTTATAACTGCTAAAACTGAGTGACATACAGACCTTTTCACATGTAAGATACAGTAAATGACAGCTTTGCATTGAGGAAAGAGGTCCCAGGAGCTATGTTCTTATATCTCTTAGTTTCTTGCCAGGTGGTATGGCATTGTTAATCTTAACATTGTGTATTGCAATTCTGTTGCTGTAATGTCACTTCTTTTGCATAACACTGTAAAATGCTGTAACAGTATTTTTAGTTTAACTTTTTCACTCATATCAAATGTCTTCAAACAGGATTCATTTACTGTGTAAGGTGTGTTTTGAAGTGATGCCGTGCATGGGTTTCTACCTTTTGATACATTTTTCGTGTCAAAAAGTAAAATTAATCTTTACTCAGTATTCTCCATCAGTTGTAGATGTATAACTCACAGGATCTTGCTTTGTATTTGCAGTGAGAGCCTTAAATTTTATTCTTTTCTCCTTTGTTCTGAGAACTAAATATTGCATGCAGCTGAAACATCTCTCTTAGCATTCTGTGGGTAATTGTGTGAACTGTGACTTTAGGGTATACCTGGAGATAATCAGGCTGTGGCTGAACCCCCTCAACCAGCAAGCACTGGTGCATCTCAGTCTTCAGCAGTGGCATCAGCAGTAGCAACCATATCTACAACTACTAGTTCACTAGGAGGTAAGAAAGGTTGTGTTTGAGAAGATGTGATAAACATGTGCACTTAATCAATCTCTTTTTCAGTCAATTTACGGTTCTAGGTGCTTGTGAACGTTCAAAGGGAACTGGATAAGAGCTGTTAACATGGAAATGCCAAGTGTGAAACTTTCTTGGATTTTTGTATGTGACGACATGGACGTGAAGGTTTCAAAAAACGCAGTGCACTTGCACAATTTCTTTAATTCAGTATTCTGGATTTAAGTGCAAGACCACAAATGTGGGCGGGGTTGTGTTGTCTCTCACTTAAACTCTGGCTTCCTACTCTGTGGCTGGCTGGACACTGTCCACTGTGACTGTATCAGTGTATTTACCACACAGAAGCTGGAATATCAAGGGAGAAACCTGCAATTTAGCACTGGAGAGACCCATAAATGACCTAGGACCCCTCACTCAGCAGTGCAGCACACTGACAGTGGTTGGTGCCCAGTGAAGAAACTCTGTCTTACAGGGAGATTAATGCATGAAAGGAACCTAAGGAAGGGTTGGGAAGGGTCTGTCTTGGGCTGTGGCAGAAATGGTGCTCAAGATACAAGCCCTGCTAAGAGGCCAGAGTGTTAAATGTGCAGGCAGTAGTGGCAGGCACACACAACAGGGTCCATAAAGAGAGAATGGGAGAGGCACTGCTGTGTGCAGTGCAGGAACCAGCAGTGTGGGATGGATGGGGTGGCAGGACTCCCTGGAGAACTGACCTGTGGCAGGAGGTAGGGAGGTCTGTTGTAGATGCAGAGACAAGCCAGTAGACTGGGTAGATGTGTCTGAGGTTAATCAGAGATGAGACATACAGAGGAAAGTGTTGGAGATAAGGACAAGGCTGAAGAGAGGCAAGGATCTGAAGAGAAGACTGGGTGAAAAGAAAATGCAGTGTTTAACCTTAGAAGTTTTGCTTGAAGCTAGAGCAAGTCAGTGTGAGGAACCAAACTCTTCTTCAGTGAGGGGTGTTTTATCCACTTTCATATCCTATTTCTAGCTACAATTACGCTGTAGATGTGTATTTTGTTAAGATTTGTAATAACTTTAAAAAAAACATGTTACTTTACTGATTTTTTTCAGGACATCCACTGGAGTTTTTACGAAATCAGCCTCAATTCCAGCAGATGAGACAAATTATTCAGCAAAATCCTTCTCTGTTACCGGCCTTGCTACAACAGATTGGACGGGAAAACCCCCAGCTACTGCAGGTGGATCTTAAAACAAGAAAATCATGCTTGCTAATTCTGATTTAGCTTTGCAAGAGAGACATACGTAAATGGAATGCTGTGTTACAAGCAGCTACAGCATTCTGTTGCCTTTTCAGCAGTTGTTGCTGTACAAAATGTATTTTCTATGACATTAGATACGGGTCTGAGACTTCCTAAGAGGTGCAGAGGGGAGGAGGAAGGGGAAAGAATCACTGCAGTTGAATTGAAACATGAAATTGCATTTCTTAGGGTTAGATTTAATGATTTTTCTCTACGCTTTTTACACATTCCTTGAGTTCGTAATTCTCTGAAAAGAAATATTTTTACTTGTCTGTTGACAGGCTAAAACATGAGTTACTTAAATGTATGTGTTTCTTTTCTTGTTCTGTGCATCACAGCAAATAAGCCAACACCAGGAACACTTTATTCACATGCTGAACGAGCCAGTTCTAGAGTCTCGCCAGGGTTTGAGTGGCAGTGATGATGGTGCCAGCACTGGAGGAATAGGAGATGCTGGAAATGCTCATATGAACTACATTCAAGTTACACCTCAGGAAAAAGAAGCTATAGAAAGGGTGAGCCTTTCTGCTTTGTGATGTGGCTTGGCTGTTGCTGTAGGGTGTTGACTGCAGTGCATGCTTAAGACACACCTAACTTACACTTTGTTAATGCTCGGTAGTTCTGCATACTATTTGATATTTTCATACTTGGCGCTTCATAGCTGTTGTAGCCTTGTTTCAAATCATAGCTCTTCTTGCTTTATAGCAGTTGAGTTTAAAATACCTTAAATCTGTCTCACTGAGAAGATGCAGAGCATGTTAAGTGATCAGAGATCATCCTGTGGTAATTGATGACTGAATGGATTTCCCTCAGGAGGTAATTCCTCTTGCAAAGGCCTCACACAGTACTGTTCTAGATCATGCCATGATACCTTTCCAGGTACAAGGGTCTGCCTGCCGTGAGCACTGTTTGCAAAGTGCTGGGAAAGAACACTCATAATTAAGTAGATTAGTTGAAGTCAAAACTTCACCCAGTTATTTGTCTATCCATGAGAATTAGTTACGTATAATTTTTTAAAAGCACTGGTAAGCATGTCTCTGAAAATATGCTCTGGCATATTGCTTTCATAAATACTGTGTAACTGACTAAATATGGATTTGCATAGATGGCAGTGCCTCTGAGATTTTTCTCAGAACAAATAGCAAGACTTCTGTCATACTGTGGTAGTGGTTTTGTACCTCCACCTGGAAAAACAAAAGTTTATATAAGGGTCATCAGAAGATACCTATTTGAAAATAGGTGATAGTTCCCTAGATCTGAAGGAAATTGGCAATTAATAAAATTAGTCTAATAAAATTATTTGTCCACATACTTCTTCACAGATCATCTTCTCTAGTCTGCTGCATTTCCTTTTAAAGTCATTTTATGCAGTAGAGCATTATTATCTCTACAGTCTGTTCTAAAACCCAACAGAGATCCATACACTTCTTTCTCACTCCATGAGACACCTCAAAATTGAAGTGCCTTAGTATTGCAGCTGATGCCTTCATGCTGTTTGTGAGCGTGAAATAAAATCTGAGAATGGTTGATGAGGGATAACAGTACACAGTTTCTCACAGTTATCTGATCTGCCCCATGCAGGAAGTGCCTTGCAGGTGCTGTGAGGATTTTAAAATTAAAATCTCCAAATTGTAGAGTGTACTTGCCTTTGGCTGAAACAAGGTTTCATTGCTGACTGCTGGCTAAACCCTTGGCACAATTTTAAGTTTTTCTTTGGTGTTCTCATGCCTGTTGTCTCTGTGTCCCAGACCTTAATTAGTTCCTTGACTTCTGAAAACCACATTGCTCTCAGCTTACTTGTCTTGGCTGCAGTGTCTGACAATTTTTTAAAAGAAAAACAATTGATAATATGGCTTAATGTGATGTACTGGACAACCTACTAAAGATCACAGGCTGGGAGCTTTTGTTCCAGGCAACTTTTGTTTGAAGTGCTTTGGAGCTTTTCTATAATTGTTTAAAATGGGCATTGTTTGAAATTGTTTTCTTTCTGCAGCAGTGCAATGTGCCATTAGTTCCTGACAATGCTGTGGCCAAGGTCTGTTTTAGAGTTACTGTGTCAGTAAAGAAGTGAGAAGTTTTTAGGGTGCTTCATTAGACTTAATCAAGTCACTTTTTCAAGTGAGAATTCTCTGTACAAAGGGCAGAGGCAGCACCTTATTTTCTACTCACTAAAGGCTTCAATGAGCTAGACAGCAGTGCTATTTTCAAGCAGGCAGTAATTGCTTAAGTGACATCTCAAGACACTAGACATACAAAGAAGCCTAATATACAAAATGTACTTCCTAAATATGTTTCTTTTCTTCAGTTAAAGGCATTAGGATTTCCTGAAGGACTTGTGATACAGGCATATTTCGCTTGTGAGAAGAACGAAAACCTGGCTGCCAACTTTCTTCTACAGCAGAACTTCGATGAAGACTGAGAAGATTATTTTCTATTTCACACCTCACACCAGTGCATTACACTAACTTTGTTCACTGGATTGTCTAGGATATTTGGGCTTATATTCATAATGCTTGGTGTATGGCATATAGGGGGTGGGTGGAAGGGAGAACATAGGAAACAAAACAAAGAAAGCAACAAGTATGTCTGTTTTAAATTAGCAGATGCAGGAAATCGCACAGTGTAAAAAAAAAAAAATACAACCAAAAATCAGCTTCTGCAGATAATTAGTTCCTTCTATAAACTGTAGGTTAACTTTTTCTAGGTTTTCACTCTTACTGTACTAGTTCCAGAAATGTAGTGTAATGCACTGCTTCATGTTCCTTTCCACTTAGTATTGACATTTGATGTAGCTTGTGCTACGTAGATTTTACAGTCTGTATTTCATGGCAACACTGGATAGCAGCTTTGTGAAATCTCAAAGACCTGAGCAAATGTAATCCTGAATGCCAAAATAGGGGTGTTCTGGTTTTTTTCTTCAGCTGTGTTAAAGTAGTGCAAGAAACACCGTATTTTTGTCTAATGCTGAATTAGAACAGTGTTGGCTTTTTTTTCAAAGGAAAACCCATTACAGTTAAAAGTGTCCTGATTATTGAGAAACACCACCCCCTCCTTTGTCCCCCTCAAATGATCCGAGAAGCTATATACATACAGAAAAAAATTATTATCCTGTTTACATATTTTCTCTTTGGGAAAAAAAAAATTATAGATATCTAATTACTGTTCTCTTAATGTTATCTTGCAGTAAAAGTTTTAAAAGCAATAGATTGCATGTTTGGTTTTGTTATATGCACTCAAGTGAATTGAATATTCTTTTTCTGCCAGCAAACAAAATGCAAGCTTCATTTTTGTCTGCTGCAATGAGACTTTATCAAATCAAATTTCACCTTCCCAACTTGGTTGAACCAGCTTTTACAGTACAGCTATAAGTGTTCTGTTGCTCTTCAGTAGATTGTAATGTTCAAGCTATTTCTGTTAAGTAAGGACTTTTGGGGATTTATTCACTTTATAAGAAAGAGAAGTTCGAAACTTGAGATATCAAACAAACTATGAATTTAATCCAACACAAAAGAATTGACATGCAAAATTTTCTATTGAAAATAAGCTCTGGTTACAGAGTCTTGTACCTTACTTCTTCATACCTACTTACCTTTTATTTTGTTTAGTCATCAAAAATTGTTAACAATTTTTTTTTTAATACACATTTCCTTTTAGAGATAATTTAGCCCATTGTTGCAATACTAGGAATAAAAACAAATGCAAATTTTATCTAAAGCTGTTCTGTGCAAAGTTACCTGAACACAACATGGGGATAGTTTGATTTTTCTACTGTTGTAGTCCAGTTACCTGGATTACAAATTTACCTCTGCAGTAACCAGGAAAAATCTTATTAGTGGTACAGCACTGAACTCCTGTACAATTAATGATATTAATGATTTTAATGATCTAGTGGTACAACTAAAAAATTATTTTCTGCTGAATTTATCTATCAGTGGATTAACTACTTAACTGCTACTCAAGCTCAAAGTACAAGTCAAGT
The DNA here is from genome assembly GCA_013398175.1 of Climacteris rufus. Lineage (NCBI taxonomy): Eukaryota > Metazoa > Chordata > Aves > Passeriformes > Climacteridae > Climacteris > Climacteris rufus. The sequence goes on from VZRZ01007764.1 coordinate 842,333, forward strand.
GTCTTGAAAAAAGAGCTAAAAAGATTGAAACATTTGTATTTTATTTCTTCATTGATTGGCCATAATCTGTAAAAATATTACCTGCACAAAACAATTAAATGTATTAAAGCCTTTTACTTTTTTCCTGTTCTTACACATCTGTGATATTTTTCCAGATAGTGTGTATTTGAATTATTCAGATTTTATTCTTTCAGAATTTATTAGGTGTATGTCGTCCAAGTGATCAGTAGCACAACCCAAATCTATCAGTAGGAGATGTGATACTGCTAAATAGCAAAATAAGTCTTTCATAATGTTTTCATTTTAGAGAAGTTAACATTAATACCTGAGTCAGCTAGTGGAGTTCATCTAAACAGGATTCTCAGTTTACCTATGAACTGGAGAGTTGGATTTTGATTTAACACTGCAGGCCAAAAGGGGCTGTTTATTATCTGTAAAAGGACCAGCTGTCAGGTACTTGAAAAACACCAAATTGATACAAGGACTTCTTGAATGTACTTTTACTACATAGCTAATACCTAACTGAGACAAAAGCTTTTAGTTTGTGGGAGTCTTCTGTACTGATCAAACTGCTATGAGAAATAACCATTCCTTCTCTAGGAGGGTGGAGAGTAAAGCAAGAATGTCTGGGTGTTTCAGTCCACTCCCTCCAATTTTGATTTTGAAATGTTTACTTATTATAAATGTATTTGAATTAAAGTCTGTTGAGCTTGTTCTTTGTTTAAAAAAAAAAAAAAAAAAAAAGCTAGTAGCTTTGTTCATTTGTAACTTTGTATGCTGAGTGACTGAGGGATTTATGGCTGCTGTGTTTGAAGCCTTACTAGTCATGCTGTTCCAGTTTTTCCAGCAGTGAAACAGTGTTTTTGTGACTTCTGATGAACAACAGGTGTCTGACCTTACACGCTAGCAAAAACTGTTACCTGTCCAATAGCGGGATACTTGCCAGGGAGAATCGTGTCTCTCTTTGTAGTAGCTGCCAAAAGGGAAGAATACATGGAATTCATGTGGTATTGAGGAGGTGTGACCTGAGCAAGCTGCCTAGGTATGTTGTGCCTCGTTTTCTACCAAGTACTACCGGGAGCTGTCTGCACAGAGTGCTTTTCAGCTTCTCTGCTGCAGATCTCTTAGGGATTTGGGGATCAGTTTCCTCAGGGCTTTCTGAACAGTAGCTAAGAAAATAAAGTATTTCTTCCTAAGTTTTGGTACTGTAGTCCTTACCTTTGTTGTAAAACTTCTGAATATCTGCTTAGACAAAGCTATTTATGATGCACTTTTAATTGGGATTAAAAAGTTACTCTGAAGTCATATTAATTCTGTAGTTGTCTGTTCTTAAGTCCTCTGTACAGCTGAATTTCAGTGCTGTGGTTCATTTACCTTGCCCAGAGTTGCCTGATGAATCCAGCTAAAACCCAAGCAGTATGACTGATTAAATGCTTTGTTCTTCCCCCATACTAACAGAACCTTTGAGGAGCGTGAGATAATCACTCCTGAAGTCAAACTGTGACTCTGATTTTAGAGTTCAGCTTCATTTCAAGAATATGCATGAATGAATGAAACAGGAGACACAAAGCCAAGTCCTCAAATAATACATGCAGATCTGTCACCTGTGGTTCCATTGGATGTTTCATTTGCTTTTAGAGAGTTTTGAAGGCAGTCACAGTAATTTTTTTTTCTGACTTTTCCTGATTCCAGCTCTGTACACAAAACTAACCTAGAATTTCTGCACTTGAAAATATTCTATAGATCAATGGAAAGAAAAAAAAATGGGAGTGGGGAGAACATCTTTATCAGTAACATTTTTAGTTCTTCCTTGCCTGGTTTGGGATGCCAGCAGAATGTTCAACACACCATCCTTTGAAAACATTATTTTGACACAGCTATGTGGTTATGAAGCCACAAGTTACAAAATTTTGTGACTTCACTAAACCATTTGGAAAACTAGGCTTATTCCACCTGTGATTAAATTATATATGGGAAAAAAATTAATTATTCAATTACCACAGAATACATGAGTGATCAGTACTGCTGATGTTCATGGCTGTAGACTGTAGCTGATGTTGCTGACTTGTAATTGTCAAGTACCAGTGCTGTATTTATATTCAGAGAATATATGTCCTGTGAGGGGGCAAAAAAGGGGGCAAAAAAGGTCATGAAACATCTTGGTTCTTGTCAGCACTCAGCTTCTTTCCTCCTAGGCAAGAGAAAAAAATGTTACACACACAATGTAAGTCCAGTTCTAATCAAAGGATATTTTCTTGAAGACAGCAGCATCTCTGGCATTTCCTGTCCAAGCTGCAGTGAAACTAATAAAGATAAATACATGCTCTTCAAAAATGGTAATAATCTGGAAAAGCAGTAGTAGACTCTGAATATACTTCCCTCCACTCCATCGTTTTGCTTTGGCATTTTCCTTTGTGAGCTCTTAGGAAGGATTTTCTGCTATACTCTTCCATTTGCTGAAAGTCTGGCACTGAAAACAGTACTCAAGGTTTTGTGTTGGGTGTACCCCATGCAGTTGTGCCTTAAGAGAGACCAAGGCTGAAAAGTTTCTTTCAAAATAGGTATCTTACTATTTTTGTATGGCTCCGCATATTAACCTGAATACTTTCTGCTGCTGAGGGCAAGGACCAACATCCTTGAAATTCCTGTTGCCTGAGATAAGAGATTTTAGCTGTGATAGGCGAGGAGTAACCAGATACAGCAGCAGGCAGCTGTTTGCCATCCCAGGGGAAGGGTTGGTTGCTGTCCTTGTAATGTGAAGCATTTGACTTTAAATGTGCAGCAGCCAAAGATGAAAAAACAAGGCAGTGTCTCCCACATGTCTCTGTGGCTGTATCTGTAAAATCACTCAAAGTCTTGTCAAAGTCAGACACACTTTTAATTATATCTTTGAATTAAGCAGGTTTCTTCTCACCCCCTCCCTTGTCTTTACTCTAAATCTGCTTTTTGGTTTTTTTTTTTTTTTTTTTTTTTGGTTTTTTTTAATCTCTACATTATTGGAGAAAGTGTGCAGGTTGCAAAGGGAATAGCTTCTCTTCAAGGATTGAAGAACAGGATTTCAGAATAGGAAAAGGGAGAGGAAATAGTCCCCAGGGTGGGAAATGAAACAGGACAATAAAGTGCTGAATACCTGGGGTAGAGATCTCTGTAGGGAGGTTGGAGTGAAGAATCTGGGCCTGGAATTGGCAGTGTGTTTGAAAGGGAATGCCTGGGAGAGTTGCAAGTGTGATGAAGGAATGGAGTGGTGTGACAGGGCCAAGGGGGGAGTCAGCTCACAAGCAAACCTTTGGTGGGACTCTATGTGTAAATAAGAGATTGACGGAGAATTTGGGAACAGAACTGACACACACATATAAGGAGACTTCAAAGACAAATTATGGGTTTCTTTTCATCCAGTAGCTTTTTGTGTAGTACTTCGGTTCTAAAACCAGCTCTGAGGGAGAAGAGAAAGAGGTTGCGAAACAAGAGGGGCAGTAAAAATAAACAAACCAGTTTGTGCCTTGGCATATACCTCACAGACACCACACACAACTCTTGGGTGGCTTAACTGCACTGAGGTCCTCCTGCTTAAAGGAGAGAAGAAGTAATTTGATTTTTATTTCTGTGAGTCTCTGTAGTGAGAGAAATTAGTGATTTGCCTGAAGCATGCACTTCATATTAATGTGCTTCCCCTGTGTCCGTGTTAAAATACCAAACTTCCCTGTGGCAAAGGATTGTGCAGCACACTGCTGGAGCAGCAGAGTCCCTTTGGACAGCTGTTCCTGATGGGATTATGCCTCCTGAGCATGAATGTAATTCGTGGCCCACGAGTGTGTCCTAAACTGTAAACTGTGGCCTGTGGAAGCTGCACAAAGACTGGGAGTACTCAGTCTCGGAAGGGCAGCAGGGTTAAGATGAGGAGCTACCAGAATATATTAAATGTGACTTTAAATCAACAAAGCTATAATCTTTTCTCAGCCGCAGTAAGAAATTGTTAAATTACATAGCTGTATTTTTCCCATTTCACAGAATTCGCAGTAAGTGGCTCTCTGGTACACAAAAATAGGGGAGGCAAAACACACAATAAAGCCATTTTCTACATCTAGTTGAAGTGTGTGTGCAGTGCCTGTGTTGCCTTCAAAACCCGTGGCAAATTGTCCTTCCTGAAACACCCTCAGTTTGCCATGAGCAAGGGTGATTTTGCTCAGAGGCGAGACAGCAGGATGGAGACCTTTATTGCTGAAATTAACTGCTTGCTGTGGCCATGTGAATTCACCCACTGCTGCTGGCAAGAGGGAGCCTTGTGATCCCGATTCAGAATTCCCTTTGCTCCCAGGGGTGTTAGAAAGGATCTGCTGCTTTTCAAATTTATGGAAGTGCCACCTCTGTCACTTGTGAACTCTGCTTAAGGGGGAGGAGAGCTGGAAGCTGAGAGTGCAGGTGAGGAGAACAGGTCACTGATGAAGTGGTAAGACCTTAGCCTGTTTTGGGGAAGAGTCACATTGTTTAAGCATTCTGATGCAAAATGAGGCTGGAGTTGACATCATACTTTTGATGCACTATGGTGTTCATGCTGTCAGGTGGCAGATAGAAGGTCGTGTTTTTAAAGAAGAGAAAAACCCTGTTGGAAGGTAGCCTGGCAAGAAAAATAGGTTTGACTTAATGGGGCTGCTTCTAGTGCAGAATTCCGCCATCTCTGTATTTAGATTTTGAAATTGAAGACAACTGATGCTGCAGTTTTGTTTCACTGCTGCAACTGCCGAAGGTTGTGTCTTTAGAATGCTGTGTTACTCCTTAATAAGCCTTATCATGCCCTGATAATACCTTCTGAATGCCTTAGATGTAAGTGATGAGGCCTGTGCTTACACAAATAGGTGTCTCAGTGGTAAGATGTTATTTGCATGATTGTGGTTTGTAGGTGGAGAAGCTGCAAGCCTGTCATCAAATTGCTCCTTCCAGCTGGAAAAGCTCTCTCTGTGTGGCTGTCACATCATCTCCATGGCTTGCATGGAGCAATTAGTGTTATTTTGCAAGTGGCTGGATTTTTGTCCCTCTTCTTCTTCTTGGGAGTTTTGCTTTGTGGTGAGTGTGCTGGTTTTGTCTGGGATAGAGTTAATTTTCCTCACAGTATGAAAATTACAGCATGAGGATATATTTTGGGTTTGTGCTGTAAACAGTGTTGATAACGCTGGGATGTTTTAGTTATTGCTGAGCAGTGTTTGCACAACAAGGCCTTTCTCTGCTCCTCTCACCTCCCTGGCAGCGAGGGGGCTGTGGGTGCTCAGGGAGCTGGGAGGGGACATAGCCAGGACAGCTGACCCCAACCCACCCAAGGGATATTCCAAACCATATGGCATCAGGCTCAGCACAGAAAGTGGGGGGAAGAAGGAAGGGTGAGGGACACACACATTTGAGAGTGATGGTGTTTGTCTTCCCAAGTGATGGAGCCTGGCTTTCCTGGGGATGGCTGAACTCCTGCCTGCCCATGGGAAGTGGTGAATGAGTTCCTTGTTTTGCTTTCTGCAAATGGTTTTTGCTGTCCCTTTTAAGCTCTCTTCATCTCAACCCACAAATTTTCCAGCTTTTACCCTTCTGGTTGTCTCCCCCATCCTGCTGCTGAGGGAGGGAGCAAGTGGCTGTGTGGGGATTAGTTCCTGACTGGAGTTAAACTGTGGAATTGACAAGAAAACAAGCCATTTAGAACACTGAGACAAATTCAAGTTTTCTATATACTTGCCTTTTACTGGATTCTTCTGATAGCCACTCTTGCATGTTTGTGGATACTGCTCTGCTCTGGAAAAGGGCTGCACTTTTTTCTTTAACAGGAACAGTAGCAGGGTCACCATTATACACTGGTCTTAATGAGGTGGAAATATAGGTTGCTTGGTTTTAATCCTGCTCTCCCTTCACCTCTGACCCCAGCCACCGTGTTGGCTGTCCTGTTCACACTCAGACATTGTAATCAGAGGTTGAACTGCGCTTGGGAGATGAAGAATGAACAGCTCAGTTGTCAAATGGAATTAGCATCTGCAGAAGCACAGAGGGAGGTCACACGAAGCTGACCAGGCATCTTGCATGGTTGGCTTGCAGGGTAACTGGGAGAAGGAGGGAAAAGGGGGAAAAGTGATTCATTCTGCATTTGGGGAAGGAGAAGGTGAACTGCTTGCCAGTCTGGGAAGTTCTGTGTGGGCTGCAGTGTTGAAATCCCAGGTCTGAGTGTCTAATAACATGCCAGTGAGGTGTCTGGAGAAGGCTGATACCTGAAGAAACCCCCAGGGGTTTTATAGACATACAAAAGTATATGTGGCCTGCAATACCAACTTGGACTTACATTATTTCAACTCAAAATGGTGTCACTTTTGTCAGGCAGACTTTGAGTGTGACCTCATGGTGCCAGAATGTGCTGCTGCTTAATGCAGACTGCTATCCCAAATCTGCATATGTAAATCTGAGAGCAAATAACACCTTAGAGAGCCAAGTGTAGGGCTGGGAAAGGGAGTCCTATGAGTTTGGCTAAGGGAACAGGCTGGAGTTTGGTCCTGTGCTAGGTCACAGCAGTGAGATCACATCTGAGCAGTTCAAACAGTATTAAGGATTAGCAATTTGACTCAGAAAAAATCATGATTATGAAAGAAGTAGGATGAAGATTTTGGAAAGATTTTCCATTTGGGTATTTTTTAGAACTGAATTTAACTGATTTGCATCCTCTGTTCTAAGATTCTCAGATGTGTTCTTTGCAAGTTTGCAGCTTTAAATAAGCTGGAAGGAAACTCCATGCTTGGGGTCTGCCTGTGATTTTTTTGGTTTTGTTTTGTTGGGGGTTTTTAGTGGTTGATTGGTTGGTTTGTTTTTTTGTTAATGTTTCAGATAATAACCAACTTTACAGTTTTGGAAAATAGAATTGGGAGCAAGGAGAATACTTTTTTTTCCAAATTCAGATTCACGGAGCTGAGGTACCAGATATCTAGATGTTATTGGAAGTGGTTTCTTTTTTTCCCCACATATATGCCTGGGGTCAGGAAGAGGAAAAATTATGAGAGGTGATTTTTCTCCCGCCCTTCTGTTTTCCAATGTTCACTGCCCAGGCAGAGTTTCTGTGATGCTCAAAGTGCCCACATCAACAAACTTGGAAGCTTATATGTAGCAAGTTAATGCTTCTATCTTGTGCATAAACATTTATCTGACCTGTTCTCAATATCCTGATTTTACTGCTCTGCACAGACCACCTGTTTATTGTGGGCAGTTGGTGGCTCTTGACTCTGGAAAGGAAGAGAGCACAGTGAATCAGACTGGTGAAGGGAGGCAGAGGAACTAAACCAAAGACAAATGAAACTACATTGTGCTGCTTCAATAACTTTCATTTACAAGTTTGTAATCCTTGAGCTCTACATTGGTGGCATTTTTATTCATTTCATTTTTTCCTTGTTTTTTGCTTATGTTTTTTTTCTTTTTTTTTTTTGAAGTGACCCATTTCTGTTTGGCAGCAGCTTGTGGTCCTGCTTGCAGGTCCTGTGCAGATCACAGGGTGTGAATCACCAAGCTGTGGCACATTGAACTCTGGAAGCAAGTCCTGAGAATCTGGAGCATCGTGTCCTCTGCTGTCAGCAAACGCCTGTGGAGGCTCCTCACAGAGTTTGTGTCACCTTGTTCCTATTCTGCTTGAAGGATAATTTCCTGTAACAGTTATTAGCTGCTGCCTTAGATGGAGGGGAAAGGCTGTGTGGCTTTGACCACCATCTGTGAACCACGAGGGGATGGAGTTTCATTAAGTTTTTCAAATGGGCAGCCTTGACTTCATGGTCAGGTGGGCAGGGGGATGCTCTGTTCACACAGAATCATTTCAGCTTGCAGGGTCGTTGGTGTCTAAGCTTTTTTGGGTAATGGAGGACATAATTATTAATACAAATAAGTCAGACCCGAGTCAAATATTGGAGCAGGTTGTGCTGTCTCCATCTCTGGAGGTTTCCAGGTCCAGACTGGTTGAAGCCCTGGGTGTTCTGCTATGACCCTGTGGCTCATCCTGTTTTGAGGAGGTTGGACTGAAGATCTCCAGAGGTCCCTGACTGATCCAGGTCCTCAAAATTAATCATTTTTGTCATGCAGCCTTACCATTCTGCTGGGGATTTATCTTCTGTGAAGGCTGAGAAGGCTTAGCCTCAATTTCCATATCTTGTCCTCTATTTTGTCGTTGTTTTGTTTTGTTTTTTTGAAGTGTAGAAGCTGCCAAAACACCATTTGAGTACTGAATTCTGCCACCTTCATCCTGTGTCTCTTCATGTTTTAAGCAGACCTATAGAAATTAACAAAGCAAGCTTGGCTGACATTGTTAGTTCTTTAATAATCCATCGGTTTTGTCATCACAAATTCAATTAGGCTTAAATATCTTTCTTTCTTGGGTTCTGACAGGCAAAGAAAATAACTTGCAGTATCAGGTAGAGCTAACTGACTTTTCCAATGATGTGTGACCTCAGCATAAATTGGAAAGAAGGATTTTCTGAGCTGGCATGTAAAATAAATGCCCTGGATTATTTACTGTGAATTTTTCTGACATCCTTTATTGTTATGGAAGCAACTGCCCGTTTGTTGATTTAAAAATAATTTCTTCTACAGTGGGCTCACTTTCCCACCTCTCCTCCTCCAGCTAAAAGCATCTATTAGTGTTTGTGAAAAATTTTCAAGGGACAAAATCCTCCCAAAAAACCCCTTAATTGTGTGGCTTTTTTTTTTTTAACATTATACAGTTGAGTAAGAACATGGATTTTTTAAAAGTGTAGACTAAATAGAAAATGTCACTGGAAAGCCCTTACTATTTCCACATCAGCCATACAGCTCAGGGATCTTGTTCAGCCTTCCAGGACTGGGAAGAAGGGAGTAGAATAAATCATAAATACCACACAGATTTAAGTGACCTGGACTCCCAGGCTTGCCTGGAAGGGAAAACCAGCTGAGTCCCTTGGGTGAGCTGTTGGAAAGTGGGAGAAATTGCACAGTGACAGGGAGTGCTTAAAAATCATATGTTGGAATTGTCCTGCTGGGAGGAGCAGGGAAATTTTTTTTTTTCACAGTGTGCTGAGTTTTCCAACCTTCTGATCCTGTGTAACAAAGCAGATGCACAATCCAGTGCTTGCTCTTCCTGCCTTCTGCTCTGGGTTGGTATCTGGTTGGTACCTGCTGTTTCCTCTGGCTGTGGAACAGCTCTGATGGATCAATAGGATGGGTACATTTACTTTGTTGGGTTAAATTTGTTGGGGGGGCCTCGAAGTTCAGCCAGGGGTATTGGTGATTCAGTGGAAAGTAGCACTCTGGCATTTCTAAACAGGATTAATTTTCTTTGTCGTGAAGTTTTGCCTTTGGGTGGAAGTTGGGTGAAGTGGAAATCTCTCCTACAACTTTTAACAGCTGATGCTGAAAATTTAGGAACAAAATTAGTCCTTCCCCAGTTAGAAATGTGCAGTGACTATTTCTGTCACATCTCCTCGGGATTTTATGCTTTATAACTTGCACATTCCAGCTGTCTACAATGAAAAATGAGGCTCTGGTTATCCCAAATCGGTCTATCTGGCCACGAAGTGTAAAGCAGCCATGAGTCCTTATCAAGACTTTTAGGAGCCAGGAGGTCAAAGCTGCCTTTCATCCATGAAAGGAGTGCATTTGCTTCTTGGGAGATGCTTGCTAAAGTGTCCCCTGATCCTTCAGGGTTGGACTGCTGTGGTCTCTGTGCCACTGAAGTGCTCTGTTCAATGATAAACGACCATGTGAAAAGGAAACATTCCACGTGGAAGCTTCTCAGAGGATTTGCCACCCGATAATCTCTGGACAATTAGGAGCAGATTGGGGGTGGGAGGAGGAATTCCTGTTTTGGCATGACAGGGCAGGCCACAGCACCACATGAGGTACCCATAACTATCTGTCTATTTCACTTCAAAGGACCCCCTCACTATCAGTCCTGAAGTTACCAAAGCAGCTTTTTAGCTGAGAGAAAACCGGGGGATAGAAGAAAGCATTTGCTCCTCCATCCTCCCTCCCTTCTAATGGCACACTCCAAGCTGTCTGAAGCCTGTACAGCCCTGAGTTTGTTTCAGAGTGCTAAAAGTGTCTTGACAAACCAGTGAGCAGATCGATGTGGAAAGAAATATTCAGGCCAAGAGGGCACTTTACTCATTCCTGAATGAAGGCCTGCATTTGGAGTGCCTGCTTGCCCGCTCTCTGTCCAAATCTGAGCCGTAGCAGACTGAAAAAAAAAATCCTTTTGATGCCTGAAAATAACCTGAGAGCCTGAAAATTAACTTGCCTGCCTTTTAGACTTCTGTACACCATAATGCAGTGGATTGTTGCCATGGTGCCTGTTTTCTGTACAGCTCTCTTGTTTGTGTTAGCAAATTTAAAACCTTGTATCTGTTTTCCTTTTCTCCCATCCCGGACCCAGGGGTGAAGATCCCCTCTGAAGCAATCACTCTGATAATAAATGGAGTCTCCATGGTGACTTGCAGGTGTAAGTGATGAAATGAGGCAAGAAGGGTGTTTTTCTCAACCTCCCTGCCCAAAATAACCCAGGTGCCCCCCCAGATCACCTCCCTGGTGCACCGTGGTCTTGCCTTATGAAAAAGAAAGTGGTGCCTACATAAAAATGGGAGTGTGATTCACATCAGCTGGTCCAAGACAGTGCAAAGGACATTGTTGTGTCTTGTCCCTGCAAGCCTCCTGTGGTCACAGTGGAAATCTGGTTCACAAGATGGACAAGCTGCTCCTCCACCTGAAGGAGGAAGGGTTGCCTGTGTGACACCAGCCAAGTGGGGCTTTTGGTGAGACCCTTGAAACACCCCAGCTTAAATGAAAGTTTAAGCACTGTGTTTCATACAAAGCTGGAGGGCTTGCAGTGCCCAGGTGACAGCAGAGGCTTCATGGGGATCTTGGTGAGACTTTGGTTTCTTCAGAAAGTTTTCAGTTCTCTGGAAAACTTTTTATGAAAGTGGGGCACTCAGACTGAATTTTTGGCAGTAGGGTCGTTTGTCATCACCTCACTGGTGGCTTTAGTCACTTATGGCAAGAGAAAATTTAGAAAAAAATGTAAGTAGGAATTGGCTTTATGGGAGTTATGAGTGACAACACCCCCCAGGTAGTCCCCTGAGTGCCAGGAATAATAAAAACCTGGTTTACGTGTGGGTTTGTGGCTCCTGGTGTACGTTGAGCCCTCACAGAACTTTTCCCTATGCTGAGAAGTTTATAAAACCTTTTTCTGTTTTCCCTCCTGTGAATTTTTTGGTTTCTAACTGCATATGGATGAGTTTGTGGGACAGTCTGCTTTTCTGCAGCGTGATGAATTTGTCTTTGGCTGCGTAACCCCCTAGGGGTGCCAAACCTCTGTCCCAGTTAAATTTATCGAATAGGTCTAGGGAAGGAGTGGAGGTGGCTAAATAGATATATATGACCACAGCATACCTGAATATATCAATGCCATTGACACAACTTCTTAGGAAACAAGGTTCTCTTCAAAAACTTGGTGAAAAACTCAAACCCTCAGACGAAGCTCTAAGTCCTCAGTGCCATCTGTTCCCCATGTGCTATTTTGGACACCTTCCTCCACACTGAATGCCTGACCCCATCCAAAATTTAGATTAATAGTCATTACTGAACTGTTCTTTTATTTGCTGATGGATATCTCAGCTACTCCAATTTTCCCAAGTGCCTTTCCAAGCAGGTCGTTTTTTAAAAGACCTTTATTATTTTCAAAGCTTTAAAGATGCAGTGATGTCCATGCCACTAAAGCAGGGAATAATATCTGCTAAGTAATTATAGTTCAGATTTTTAAAAAAAATTTAATATATTTTTAAAATTTTTAAAATTTTTCCAGATTTCCCACTGCAGGATTTGTCAGCACCCCGTAACAGCAGCATGTTGCAAATGTTCCAGCCTCTCCTCTCTTATAAAGAGAGGCTGAATTTGGTTTATTCAGCCTGGAGAAGAAAAGGTCCTGGGGAGACCTTAGAGCCCCTTCCTGTACCTAAAGGTGGGAAGGGTGAAGAGGGGCTTTTCTCAAGGGCACAGAGGGGCAGGAGCAGGAGGAACTGAAATTCCACTTCTCTTGGAGACCTCTTTCCAAAGCCAGAGAGCACTGTAAGGAAGGCTAAGTGTAAATAAGATTCAATCAGTGTTTAGGATGCTGAGGGCTGAAAAGAAGCCACTGGTGTTCCTTTTACAGCAGAGAAACAAAGGATATTGCCAGGGCCAGAGCATCCCCTGATGTTAATTGCCACAGTTTTACTGGTCATGGGATTCAAATGCCATTAACCCAGCTGGGAATGTGTCCCTGGGAGATAGTTTAATGATTTACATCATCAGCACTGGGGGAGATGAAAAAGCAACATTTAAAAAGCAACATGCTTAGGTCGATATATGGGGTATTAAAAGCCTACACCAAAAAAAAGTAAAATTACAAGAAGCCTTGCTTTATTGCCAGTTTGGAAATGGGGATTTTGTAGCATGAATGTACGGTCATGTGGCCTTGTTAAATACAAAGCTTTTTGTTTGTGGCTTTATGTGAAATAAAGTAAAAAGTAGCACAAACCTGTGCCCTGCTCCTGCAAATGCTGAAATGTTCTTATAAGTAGGACCTCGGACTTCAAAGGGGTTACTCGCATGAGCAGTATGAGATGCAGAATTTATGTTTTCATTCTCCTGAGTTGCTTTCCCTTGGTGTAAATCAGGGTGTTTCGTTTTGAAAACCAGACCAAGGACATCTGGAAATTCCTGCTGTAATCTAATTACCTGCTAATAAACAACTTCTTTTTCCCCTTTTCCTCCCTCCTTCTCTCCACACAGTAGATTTCTTTGCTGTGCTCTTTTTTTTTCCTGAGTGTTTGTGAAAGGCTGAGATTACCTCCTGGCTGGTGACACTCTTGCCAGGACAGGCAGCCTGGTCAGCCACAGATGTGACAGAGGTGTTGCTCATCTCCTTCTGGGGTGGCAATTCCTGCAGGTGTGTGACTGAAAACGTGGGGATGAGTGAAACTCTCTAACCCTGTTTTTCGGGAGAAGGCATTCCATTATTCCAGGGTTGGGGTGCATGAGGGAATAGCTCCACCTAGGCGCACACAGCTTTCAAAACTTTCAATTTATTTATGCATTATAAGCAAACAAAGGAATTAATGTTCACTGGTTCTAAATAACCTACTCTCTTCATTAATTATTATTCTGTCTTCTGTTGGTTATTGTCTTCTCTCTTCTCAAGCTAACTAGTCCACATTTTGCTGTATCTTTTCATTATCTTTTTCTACAGACAGGGAGTTTCCAGCCAATGTTGAATTGTCTTTGAGGGTTTATTCTTTATCTTCTTCTTACTTCAACCTGTCCTTGGAGGGCTATAAATTCTGGATTCCAGGTGTCCAGGCGTCAGCTCCCACAGGCTTTGTTCACCGAAGCTTATCAGGGTTAGTTTAGCAAAACTTAAAAGTTTCTGCGATTTAATAATCACACTCTAACAAGAACAACCTGTGGGGAAAAAAAAAAGTGAGTTACATTCTGTCAAAAGTGGAAAATTGCAACGCTTAACTGCTTCTTGGTAATACACAGCTTGTAACTAAGTAAAAAAAATTAATTGGTAGTAATTAAATTAGGAAAGTTGTGTCATTTCCAACAGGTGCAGGGGACATTCCTGGTCCCTCTGGAGAAAGCCAGGCTGACACACCGAAGGCTGCCAGACCAGCACGGGGGTAGGTGCGAGTGACCCAGCCAAGGCACATCACAGCTTGGCTGGCTCAGCCCAATTAGTCCTGACTGGCAAAAGCAGCAGATTCCAGCCCGGCTGTGAGAGGGGTGTAGATCCCATTGCTTCCCACTGAAGTTCTGTATGTAGCTTTGTGCGCCGTGCTGGGGGGGCAGCGTTTTGCTTTCCAGCCAGATTAGAAATCCTGTTCTTGCCCCTTCCATCTGCAGTGGGCCCCTCGTTCTGTCTGGTTCTGACACTTCCCAGGCCTCCCTGCAGGTTTGCATCCGTGCCTCCTGCTTCACAAAGGTACACAGCAAACAAGTCCTTCATCTAACTCGCATTTAGGTTAATGAGAATCTTTCCACTCGCTGCAATGGCAGCTGGAGAGAGTCTTTCATCTCTCCTTCTTAGAAGCTGGTTGGTCGAGGTGCCTTTTTGTTCTTCTTGCGCTGGCCTTTGTCCCCATCATCTCTGAGCACTTCAGTCAGCAGCAGATTGCTCTGTCTCCTTCTGGTGCTCTTATTCCCCGTCGGGGAACAATAGTGTCTAGAGTGTTCTGCATATCCCCATCTTCAGCTGAGGCTAAGTGGCAGAGATGAAAGGACAGACTTTCAAGATGTGAATGAGAGTCTGCTGTGGCTTTTCAAAGATGTTTAGAAGCGCCAGAAACCACCGAACTTTGTTCCTGCTCCTTTCAGCCTGGAAAGAGCCAGCTTTAAAGAGGCTGGGAAAGGGCACGGGGACGGTCTGCTGCAGAGGGAGCTGGAGAAGCACCAGCTCCACGTCTGCCTCTTCTGAAACACAGGCACCTGCCAGCCCTGGGCTTCACCACACAGGGGCTCTGCAGGCAGAGTGCCAGCTGCAAACACCTGGAGAAGAGTCCTACCTGGAAAACCACGCTCCAGTGGGCTGACTTAAGCCTTCAAAGGCTTCTCTGCCTTTCTCAGTTACCACTTTTCACGTCAGGGAGCTGGTTCCATGACTTCAGGCAATCTAAACAGAGTGATATTTGCAAGGCTCAAACATCAGGGGGTGACCACTCTGTGACTCCGGCTCAGCTTCCAGAGCTGCTCTGGGATTTGCTCCTGTCAAACGGGAGTGATGCAGGAGGCATAGGGATGTGACAGAGGCAAACAAAACAACACAAACCATACCACAGCACATCTGCAAACCCTGCCTGTTGCCACAGCACAGTTCAACCCAAAGACCTGTCTGCTCTTTGGCTGCTCCAAGGCACTCAGATATGCACACTGTAGCAATTAATTACGCTGCCAATTAGCTCTGCCTGCAAAAACGCAGCGCTTCGTTAAGACCTGGCCCAGGATGTCAAAACCTAGCATTTCACCTGGAATCTCTGAATGCTGAAAGCCTAACAATACATAAACACATAAATGCTTCCCAAGAATGTCACAACCACATGAAGGGCAGACTGTGCAAGAAGCAGCAGGACAGAAGTTTGTAGGTTCCAACTGCGCCTCTTTGTAATAAACATCATTATTTTAATAGAAAATGTGTCTCTTTGACCAATTTTTCTTCTCAGTTACGCTGGTGCACATTCAGGGCACTTGGTAGACTGACTGGGTCACTCAGATTACAGAGCAGGACTGGTGTTCCCTGCGGTGGGCATGTGACTGGTCAGCTAATGACAACCTTTGTATTAAATTGTTGCTGAACAATTGCTTGAGAGGCTCATGAAATTATATCCTTGCAACCTGGGCTGACAGGTAGGAAGAGATCATTAAAATAATCTCTGCTGACCAGGGTTAGGTCCAGAAACTGTTGTGTTGAGGAAGAGCCTGAAATTAAAAAAAAAAAAAAAAAAAAAAAGCAACTCATTCTAAGTGAGTTTGTGGCCCGTGAAGCAAAGGCCATTTTCAGCCAACAGATGAGAAATAGCAACACTGCTGTTCTGAAGACCTTTTCCAATTGACAGCAGGCAATTAATTGCTCCTGAGCCTTAACAAAGCCATCTGCAAAAGGTGTTACGCCCTTTGTCAGATGTGGCACTGTAAAGCGAAAGTGAAGTTTTGAGCCTTCCCTAAAGATACACGTGGAAGCCACCAGTCAGACACCCAGCAGTACTGCTAGCTGGCAGATTTACTCTTTCAATAGCCTCCAAGATGGGGACAATACGGTTGCTACACAGAGCTGAGACCAAAATGATGCTTAATGACCTGTGGCAAGCAGCCGTGGTGTGATGTCCTTTCCATGTGGTTCTCATTTGTTGACTTTGATGGACAGGAGAGTAGAGGAGTGGGAAGGGAGAACAGGGTCTTCATGCCAAATAACCCACTCTTTTCAGAAGAAAAGTCAGAGCAGAAAAGAGTTTTGATTCAAAAAGATTCTTTTTTCCTTTTGCCTCTATGAGAGCTCAGAAGCAGAAGGAACAAAGCATGCACGTGATTATGGCCTGGATTGCTCTCTCCTGTGGCCTGTGCAACACCACACAGATGCTCCAGGCTGGAGCACCTCTGCTATGGACACAGGCTGAGAGGCATGGAGCTGTTCAGCTGGAGAAGAGAAGGCTCCAGGGAGACCTTAGAGCCATTTCCAGTGCCTAAAGGGACTCCGAGGGAGCTGGAGAGGGATCTTTTCACAAGGGCATGTAGGGACAGGACAAGGGGGAATGGCTTTAAACTGACAGAAAGTATGTTTAGATCAAATATTAGGAGATAATTCTTCCCTGTGAGGGTGGTGAGGCCCTGGCACAGGGTGCCCAGAGAAGCTGTGGCTTCCCTATCCCTGGAAGTGTCCAAGGCCACGCTGGATGGGGCTTGGAGCCACCTGGGACAGTGGAAGGTGTCCCTGCCCGTGGCAGGGGGTGGAATGAGAAGATCTTTAAGGTCCCTTCCAACCCCAATCATTCTGTGGTTCACACACACTTCAGGTGCAGAAGCTGGGTGACACCAGTGCTCACCTTCAGCACTCATCTCTTGGCATTTTGGGGGTAAGCCCTTTGCCTTTCTAGAACATGGACTGATGTTCCTGCGTTTCTGAGCCTGGGGTGAAATTCTTTTAAGTGGAAAGCTGTGTAATTTTAATTTTGTTGTGTGGGTGAGATGTAACCCTCCAAAGAATGAACAGTCCTGTGCTCATTGCCCACTGACCATTAAGGTCTCCAAATTATGACAAAGCCAGGTAGTGCTGAATATAAAATGACATCTATTAGGTGTTTCCAGAGCTGAGCCAATGAAACATTTCCAGGCAGCCTGAGATGTTTTTCTTGTGCACTCCCTGTGCATTGTAGGGGGTTGGACTGAGTGGCACCATGAAATTACTCTGACCCCACACACCTAAACCTCCATGACCTGTTTGCTGGGGAGGGGCTTTTGGGAGATTTGTGCTTCCTGTGAAAGCCTGAAAGCTTTTCTTTCAAAAAAGAAACATCCCAAACACATTAATCTGCGATTTGTAGTTGGGGGCTGCAGTTTAGAACATATGAAGGGAAAGTGGACAGCATTTTGCATGACAGGGTGAAGTCTATAAGTAAGAATTTAGTGGGCCATATTTTCAGTAGGGAGCAGAAATTTAGGAAATTGTTTGGATGGACTTCACCAGCAGGTACCACACACAGTTCTGGAAAATCTGAAGCCATGTGTATTTGGCTTCCTGAAAAATCATGTATTACTTTTGAAAATGTAGCATTAGGGTTTCTGGGCTGTTTAGAACCCCCGGGCCCACCAGCTGTCCTGTCATTCAGACACTGCTGCAGAGCAGGAAGTCAGATAAACTGACCAGTGTTAAGACAAAACACTTTCTGCTCTCCTGCCAAGAGTTTTAGGCTGAAAAACGGTATTACCCTTCTCAAGAAGATAAATTATGACAAGTGCAGAAGATGAAGACCCAGGTACTTGATTTTTGAGGCTTGGACAGCAGATCCTTGCTGGCATTCCGTGTGATTTATTGCAGAAGTCGAACATCCCGCTTGCTCTGTCCCTGCCAGCCTGCCCTGCTGTAGGGAGGTGATTTCTTCTTCACATGTATAAACAGTCTGTGCAGTTTTTTGACTTCTCAAAGCATAATGAGGGCGTATTTCTTCTCAGCACCAAGCCCTGGCTGGTGTTAATGTCATCTGTGCTTATCTGCACTCATACACTGAATGCTTGTTGAAGAATTGGAAGGTGTATAGGGAAAAAAGGAAAATTGTGTTATTTATTCAGAATTATAAAATTCTGTAAATAAAATAGGGTAAAATAGGCCAGTGTCTTTAGCTGACAACATGAAAATCGCAAGAATTGCCCAGTTTTGACTGCTAGCCACTTCATCAGCTGTCCCAGTTGGCAGGCATGAGATGCTTTATAGCACCTGATGCCTGTTCCATGTGCCAGTGTCTGGCACAGTGTCTCAGCCACGGTGGCTCCCACTGTCCCTCTGCACCTTTTTTTTTTTCCATAGCTTTTGTGTAAGTCTGAAGCCCTGTTTGCCCATCTTCCTTTGTCTCTGGAGCTCCTTGGAGCGTGGATCAGCTGTGAGGAGGGACCAGGCAGCATCCCACCCCAACTTCCACTCCGTTCCCAGAGGTGGTGCCTGTTTGTTTAGCTCTGCAAAGACGTGTTTTTTGTTGTCTTGTGACCATGAACCTGTAAAGACGGCCCATCCTGCCCAGGTTTTCCTATCCTCTGAGTCATGCCCTGAGTTTGCCTGCGGAGATCTGATGTCGGTGTCTAGATAGCGGGCACTCAAACAAAAAAACAACATTGCAGCCACAATCCCGTCTGGGGGCGTTGGGAAATCAGACCCACACGTTTCTCATGAGCTCATTAGCAGCCACAGAACCTGGAAGACCTGCCACGGGGGGAAAATGTTTGTGCATATCATGTCTGCCCTCTGAAACTGACATAACAGGAGGGCTTACAACAGGCTGTGAGGTGAAACACCTTGGAAATTCGGGAATTTCAAGACAACTCAGTAACCTCATTGAAATGAAGTGTTTATTCCATAAGGTGTGCTGCCTAGTTTTAACTTTGTCAGTTTAGGCTCTGCCAGAGTGTCCCAAACGCCCCTGTTACTCTGCTCCCTGCAGGAGCCACTGCTCTCAAGTGTTCCAGGAGATTTGCAGGTTCTCACAGAAGTGGACAATGTTGTAATTCCTTTCAGAGATATCCCCAAACCAGGCACTGCTTTCTACTGCCAAATGCCCTTGGATCAGCTACAGACGACAGGAGGAGGGCATCCCAGTGCTCATCCACCCTGCAGCAGCCTCCTGGGCTGGCAGGCACTCATGCCAGTGCTGTACCAGCCTGAGAAGGGCCCTGCTGTGAGTGTGTGTGCAAGTGGCACCTATGGAATGTGTAGGATTATCAGGCTCTGAGGTGTTCCCCAGCTGTGTCTGCCTGTGTGTGTGTGTGCAGGGTCACAGGAGGTGCTGAACCCTGCTCAGCTCTGCCAGGGTTGCCATGTTTGAAATTCACAGCAAACAGACTCCAGGTTCCTCTGCTTCGTGCCTGCTGCTGCTTTGGTGCTGCTTTGTCTTCCAGTTTCCTCCAGCTGTCATTTCCTCTTGCCAGCTCCACTGCAGGGGGGAAAAAATGTTGAAATGCAATTCACAGCTAATGCTTGGTGAACCTCCTTTTCAGTCCTGTGAGACACCTGAACATGACACACATCAATTAGCCAAACTACAGAGAAAGAAGCCTGAATAATGTAAATGAGCACTTCTTGCAGACTTCCTCTAACTCGTAATGACCCTGCCTCAAGGAGCAGGTGATGTCAGATACATAATTAAGGGCAAAGGTAGGTGGTGATACCCAAGGACTTCCAGTATCTTCTTTCTGACTGCTTGCAGAGATCAGCATTTTGCAGCACCTTGGGCCAAGTTCTCCCAGGACCTTAGCTCTTTGGAAAACCAAAGTACTTGTTTAGATGCAAAGTTGTTTTGAAACCGGTTTCCAGAGGAAATCAGGGATCAGGCTGTCCCTCTCTGGCTGTCTCTGCCTTTGAGGGCTCACCCCTGAGTACCTTCTGACTCCATTTGCTAACAGGTAACCCAGCAGCAAACAGCCCCAGAGCTTGTGAACTCTGCACCATGGCTGGCTGTGCACACAGGGAGGTGGAAGGGCTGGTGAAACAGTCCCTCACCCACTGGTGAGTGAATCAACACGCCTGCTGTGAATCAGCCTCTGCTTGCTCAACCCAAAGGGGGAAGGAGTGTGAAGTAGGGGGTGGTGTCACAGCAGAAAGGAGCTGGAGACAGGGCAGGAATCATTTAGGCCAGCTCAGCCCCCTCCCTGGTCTGATCTTTGGTGCAAGGCTGATGTGCTGGTGGGGACTTCAGCGGAACCTGGAGACAGCAGCCCACAGAGATCAAGGGATGTCTGTGGGACCTTTGCATCCTCCCATGGAAAAACAGATGTGGACACTCCTGCTGTGGCACTGGGGCATGAGGACACTGTATGGCAAGGTCAAAAATTCTGCCAAGTCCTGCTCCCTTCAGTGAATTCCTGTTCTCAAGTTTCACTGAGCACATACATGGTTAGAGTGTGTCTTTTAAGCTGAATGGACTTAATCCCATATTTTTGTTACAGAAAGCAAGAATTTGGCCAAAGCTGTAAAAAATACAAATTAACCTTTTTTTTCTCTTTTTGAATATCCAAAAGATGAAACTGAAGAAAAGATCTGGGGTTTGGTGCTATGTCTGGTACTCCTGTGGCTTTTGATGTGTTTGTTGGCAAAATGTCTGGTAATCCCCAATGAGGGCCTTACTGTAATAAATACAATACAAATAGCATTGTTCTACATATTTTGCCATAAAATAACATTTCTTGACTACCTGCTCTCACAGATCCTGTCCCTCCATACCCATGCCAGCTTCAGCACACTGTCACTGTTTTTTTTCTGCTTGTGTTGTGATCAAATAATATGAAGGTTGCCTTACTTGGCCTCCTTGATGAAATCCAAATGCTGCAAGTGGTCTCCTCATCCAAAGGACTGTGTGAGACATGAATAATTAAAAATGAAATGCCACAGCAGCTAGCTGTATGTTTGAATGGTCATAACAGCTGGGAGTGTAATCCAGAGCTTGGTTCTGGTGGCAACTGTGCCACTACTGTGAAGGACCTGAATCCACTACATGTGTGACAGGCAAAGGGATGTCCTCCCAGAGGAAGAATGGTGAAATAATTGTGTTGTTTAATTGCCAGCAGGCAATTCTACTTCAGATAAGCTTCATATGCTGGGGTCACTTGGAGTATGCACGCCCCAGTTCAGACTGCTCAGGGGAACTGCTGATTGTACAGGGTGTGGGAATTGCACAGAACCTGGAGCAAAGGAGGCTCAGGGGGCCCTGCTGGCTCTGCACAACTCCCTGACAGGAGGGGCAGCCAGGGGGTCGGGCTCTGTTCTCAGGGAACAGGGACAGGATGAGGGGAAATGGCCTGAGGTTGTGCCAGGGGTGGATCAGGTTGGACATCAGGAGAAATTTCCCCATGGAAGGGATTGTTAAGCATTGGAATGGGCTGCCCAGGGAGGTGGTGCAGTCCCCACCCCTGGAGGTGTCTGAGGAAGGCCTGGATGTGGCACTCAGGGCTCTGCTCTGGGTGACAGGGTGGGGATCGGGCACAGGTTGGACTCGGTGATCTCAGAGGACTTTTCCACCCTAAATGATTCCGTGGTGCTTTACTCAGCTGTGCCATTAAAGGCACAAAATTAGAGAACACATTCTCACTGTCTGCTTCACAAATGAGGGGTCAGGACCATCAACATGTTGGGACCTTCCAGCTTTCCCCTGTGTTTCCCTATTGAGAATCCCACAGTTGTGGTGGGAATGGACCACAGCAATCCTGAGGGCTGAGCTCCTCCTGAAGCTTCCTTGGAGGGCCAATGTCCTGCACAGCTCCAGCCAGTGCTGTGTGACACACACTGCCCCAGCCCCTCTGAAGGCACACCAGCCTCCCTCTCCTGGAGTACCTCTGCTGCAACAAAAACCACATTACATGGAATGGAGATCCACCTGGAAGGCAAACTGAAAGAGAAAGGATGTGCTTTGAGCACAGATCACCTTTCCATTGAATTTGGAACAGAGGACCAACAGGTTTTCCGGCCCTGGTCTTCACCACCAGTTGTCTTGCAGCTGCCGATCTGTTGGGATCAATAACCAGCTTTAATATGTGCACAGGTTCCTTGCCTGAGGCCGTGTGAGTGTGAGTGGCTCCGTGCTTCCCTCTGCTGTTGGTCACAGCATCACCACCCATGGAAAGGGCAGCCCTCACTCCTGGTTTGAATGTGTCCACTTCCAGCTTTCAGCTCCTGTTAGCTCCTCCTGTGCCCTTCTCTGTGAGATGTTAAATGCTGCAGCATGTGGTGTGCCTTTCTTTTTAGCATGGGTTCCTCCTGCACTGTGCTATAGTCAGTACCCAAAGACTCTAAATGAGCAAATTTGGGTTTCAGAGAAGCCTCAGTATAGCAGCATATGCCTGTCCTTTGAAGCAGATGGTGTTGGTCACAGTGGAAGAAAGCACATGGGAAATGACATGCGCTTTTGGGCTGATTTATTCCTCTGTGCTGGGTTGGTTATTTTCCAATCACTGCCTTGCAAAGCAATTAATTAGTACTTTTCTCTGCCTTGGCGTCCTGGCTGTGGAACTGGAAGCAGTGATTTTGTCTCAAAACACAGGAATGCTGGGATTTTTCCGTGACATCCTTGACTGTCAAGTAAGGAGGCCACCCTTAAGTGACATCCATAATCCCTTTTGCTCTGTATTCCCAAAAGTGTAACATAAAATGCTGTGTCCTGCCATAGCAGCCGTGAGAACCCTGAAGTGCTTTGTTGCCTGAGGTTTAAATTACCATTGTGCAGTGTGAAGTACATGGATTAGCTTTCCTCAGGTTTGTGTGGCCCTGATCACCACACCAGGCGCAAATCCTGAGCTGCTGTGACTCCACTGATCCCATCAGCACCATGGAGCTCATGCTGAACACTTGGAGAACGAGCCTGGTTTCTGTCTGTGCTGTCTATGAGAGCGTCTCTCCATCTTTGTGCCCTGTGCTCCAGAAAAAGAGCCTGAACCCCTCCTAAGAAAGCTTAGGCTTGTCTGGCTGTTGCATTGGTGCTGGTCCATGCTCTGCAGTCTCCTTGTGGCTTCCTGTCTCATCCACGCTGAGTATTCCGGTGATTGTTTCCTCTTGAAGACTTCCCACTCTTTCCAGTCATTGGATAGGTCCAGTATTTGTAGGAAGCTCACTTCTGTGTGAAATTGTGCCTTCCAATGAACAGAGATCTGCACTCAGACACCTTCCAGTCAGAAGCAAAGCATGGTGTGCCACCACTGTGAAGGCTAAAAGCAGTGACCATCATTTTGATGCATTTCTGAACAGGCTTCCTTGTGCAGAGATCAATATGTGTGAGGATTTAACCATTATTTGAATAATAGAACAGTGGCAAAGAACAGTAAGTCAGCAGGGTTTTTTTGCTCACTGCAAGATTTTTATTTTCCTGTGTTTGTCTGCACTCACACACTGTGTGTTGCTGAGTCTCAGCATACATCAGCTTTGCTGCTCATGCTGGTTTAACACCCATCTGCCAGCCCTTCCACGAGGGCAGCACTAGCAGCCCCAGCTCACATGCCATATTTCACTGTGGAACACTCAGCTTCTGCGTTTAGAGATCCTGGATACAGATTTCAGATAAGCCTGATGAAACAGTGGGTCTGTTTTGTTCTGTTGTGCCTTTCCCATATGCTAAACAGCACGCTGAAACATGCTCAAACACTTCAGCAAAAAGGAGCCATCTGGGAGGTATTTGGTTCCACCACCAAACACGGACCCTGGCTGAATCAAATTCCGGGATGCAGACCTTCAGGATCAGATCTAGAACCGAAAGCTGAATCCCAGACTTCTGCAAAGTACATGGAAAGCAAACAGCTGAAGCCATTCACTGCCATCAACAAAGAGTATTCCTTTAAAGTCCATGGGGTTTTCCTTGGTAGAGCTGAGAAAAGCCAGCTTGACCGAGAGCAGCGGGTCCCATCTTTGCTGTCCTTGCCAGGCATCGCCACGGCGCACTTGGAAGGTGCTGTGGAGGCAGCCTGAGCATCCTGCTAAAAGATGAGCTCGGGATCGACGGCTGAGGTGCAGCTCTGGCTGGGGAAAAGGCTGGGGTCAGCTCCCAGCCCCACCGCTAATTCCGTAGGCATCGAGTGAGAGCCGCTCCCTTTGTCCCTTTGTGCCCCCTCTGTGCCATCAGACCCTCGGGTCAGGGGCAGAGCTACACACGGCGAAAGGTGTGGCTGAGGCCACCTGGGGATGGGACTTGGGCCCTGAGACTCCTCAGTGCTTACAGAGAGGGAAGGTTTGTGTATAAACAAAGGTTCACTGCGGGATTGCAGGCATGCAGAGCACAGACGCAGCAAAACATGAACCTCCGTGCAAATGCGGCCATTCAAACGCAAATATTCTAAGCAGGGCTTCCAGACTTTGGTTTTGATTTGGCTGTGGCCTGGAGAGAAAAATTCCTCTTTTAGCTCTCTTGCACATTTCCAAGAAGGGAGCATAAAGTGTTTTGGTTGTTTAAAGAGGGAGCATTCACTTTTGGGGTCTGCCCTGGTTGGTAACAGCACAGAGAATTGCGTAAAAACAGAGACTGTTGACAACAGGAATCTGTAATGGCATTTTTCGTTCTTAGAAGGTGTGTATCTTCTCACCATTTGAAGCAAAGCAGTGAGAACAACCAGCTGACCCTTGAGGGAGAAAAGACAAGGGTGAGTCACTGCTGCACAGTTGTTTTGTGCCTTTCTAGGAAAGGCAGGGGTCAGAAGCTGGAAGGCAATGCATTCTTAGGTGTCTCTCTCCTGGATGTCTAGTCATCACCTAGTCATGACAGTAATGAGAAATATCAGCCTGCCTTGCCCAGGAGCTGAGGAGCTGAAGTCATCTTTCTGCACCTAAAATTACCTCTAGGTTGTTGGGCATTTATTCCTTGAACCAAAATATAAAAGCTGTT
Source organism: Climacteris rufus (assembly GCA_013398175.1). Lineage (NCBI taxonomy): Eukaryota > Metazoa > Chordata > Aves > Passeriformes > Climacteridae > Climacteris > Climacteris rufus. The sequence goes on from VZRZ01007764.1 coordinate 866,953, forward strand.
GCTTCAAATGGCATTGGATTCGGGGATTTTGTTTGCTTGATTTTCCTGAAGCACCTCTTAAGAAACAAATGTAAGGTTTGCTGACCTTTGCCACCCACCACCTGCTGACTCTGGCTGCTCAGGGGGCTGTTTCACATCCCAGAGAAGGATTTCCCAGAAGAAGTGAAACTTCTAGGGCATTTAGGCTCAGTAGCTCTTCCTGGCACACTTTTTGCCAAATGCATTTGCAAACCTCACCAGGGTCTTGGCAAGCCTGCCTGGATCAGGCGTGTCCAAATTGTGCACACACAGCAGCATCCAAAACAGGCCACCCCTCCTGGCACGGGCTCTGCAGCACCAACAGCCCTGGGACCACTCCACTGCAGCCAGACTGGCACTGATTTCCTTTAATTAGCAGCCCTCCTGTGGTTTTCCTGCAGAAAACTCTGCAGCAGCAGGCATGAGGCAGTAATTTGGTGCAAGGCCTCTGATCCAGGGCAGATGGTGCATTAGCCTAACACCTCTTTTCTAGAAATGCTTTTGGATCACTGGACTGTGCTTAAGCTCATCCTTTCTTGGCTGGCAGGTCCATGTTCTTGAAAAAGCATGGCATGCCCTGGAACAGCCACATTTCCAGCTGGGATGCTGCTTCGAGGCCAGCTGTGGGTTGCCCAAGCCATTCTTGCCTTTTTGCAGTTGTTGGAACCCCATTCACAGATGATCACACTCTGGTGATAAGGTGCATTTTGTCTTCAAGCCAGGTAGGGGTTCCCCAAGCAGGGGCTGAGGTAACCCACCCATGGCCTCGGTTGCCTCCAGAGCAGACGTGCCAGCTCAGCAGCCCACTTGTCACTGAGTCTGTGTTTTAGCTGAGCCAGTGAGAAAAAACAAAATTTGGATGCTTTATCCTCATTAATCCTGCTGTGTAATTGTGACAGGCAGTGGCACAGGCTGAGGCTTCTGAGAGGCCTCAGTGCAGTCAGAGACTGCAGTGGAACATCTCAGTGCTGTTAGCTCATCTCTGCAGTGCTGCTGGCATCCCTCAGCCTTGGGGCAGCCCCTCCAGCCCCCTGTGATGGGGCAAGGAGCTCCCACTCTGTACCAGAATTACAACCCCGTGGCAGCCTTGCCTTTATCTGGAAGTGCTGCAAAAATAACTCATTGAACATTATCTTTGTGTGACAGTGGGAATGATGAATAGGGATGCTTGCCTGTGAGAAGCTTCTGCAGTGTCTCGACAAAAAGGGGGCAACCCCAGCTGCACATGGGCTGGATCATTTGATGCTGCACAACCCAGGGCTGTCAGCATCTGAAGGGATGTAACATTATCTGCAGTTCTCTCTCTTCCTTTACAGCCTTAGCTCTAATAAAAGCCATGTAAAATGACACTTGACAAAGTCGGAGTGCACAGCTGAGGGGAAACGTGATGGACCAGCACCTCCTGGTGCAAAGACTCTGCTGTGCAGGCAAGAGCAAACAAGTAGCTGGACTGAACATGAAATGTCACCTTGAAAACTGAGTTCTTCAAAGAGGTATCTGATTTTCATGAGGTGAGACTGCTGCGGGACTACTTTAGCTGAGGCTTTTTCACGACTGGTTCTAATATTCTGTGGAAACACCAAAATCTTCAAACTGAATCTGTGCATTTAGAGATCAGCAAATTAAAAACAAACGAACAAATAAACAAAACCCAACAGGATTAAAAAAAAAAAAAACCTAGATTTTATGTCTGGTAGTGCATTTGAACACAGAGGCAGAATGACCAGGAGATGTGTGCTGCAGTTGGCGTGGGAATCAGAAAAAATCACCCAGGAGCAGAATAATGAGCAGCAGCCACGGTGTTGTGATCCCAGCCCTTGCAGCCAGGCTTGGAGACAGCCCATGTGCACTTCCAGCTGCTCTTCCACCAGCCCTCTGAAGGTGGTAGTGTTCCCTTCTCCAAGTTTGCAGCTCTGGCTCCAAATGAGAACGTGTAAGTGCCTTGCTTGCTGCAGGGGCCAGGAAGAGACGAGCAGGTGGGGGGAAAGAAAATAGACAGAGGGCAGAAAAAATAAACAGAAAATCAACAGTCCTTGCAGAAGTCAATCTGTGCCCTGCTGGTGAGCTGAAAAATGTCCTGTTCATGCCAGTGCAGAAGGATCTCCACTGGGCAGTGCTGAGGGCTCCTTCTCCCACGGTATTAACTCCCTTGTCACTTTTTGGAGCAAAATGACACAAAGGTGCACAGAACACTTGCTGTTGCTCCAAGGAGTGGTGCAGAAGAGAAGATCTTTCTGCCAGGGCCTGCCCTTGTCCCGGGGAGGGGAAAATGAAAAATAAAAATGCAATACAAAGGTGTTTAGGCCATCTGCACTAATTCTCATTATGGCGACCCATGTAGAGAGCAAAACACTGTATTTTGTGGAGGGAATTGGAAACTCATTCCACTTCATTTGGCATTTGCAAATGCCAGGTCTTTTTCAGAATAACCTCCACTGGATCCAGTAGTATCCCACCTGCAGAGATGCATAAACCTGCACTCAGGGTTCTGCAAGCTGCCTTGTCCATTTAGCATAATGGACATAATTTGCTTAAAAACAAAAACAAAAACAAAAACAAAGTCTACTGCCAAACCATTACAGGTAGGCAAGGAATCAAAGGAATTGGGGAATCAAAGGTCCAAGTTCATAACAGGGCAGTACTTAAACTTGGCTTTTGAGAGTCTCAGTTTTGTGCATATCCCTCTTCAGATGGGAGGAAAAGTTTCTGTGAGTTGGTAACACCCCTTGTTCGGTATTTTATTGAAAAATCATCCTCAGTGACACTAAAAGGACATTTACCATGTTATGGAAAACAGTCTGTGGTGTGCCTGGCAGGAGGGACTGTATGCATGCAGCAGCTCACCTGGGATGATGTCCTGTGAAGCAGTGAGGCACAGAACACCTGAAGCTCTTCAATTCCCATGTGGAGGTTTGTGTCTGGGACCAGGACAACCAGGACCAGGTCTGTGATGTGGACAGGAGCGTGGCCTCCATAGCTGGTGGATGTCTGGATACTCATGTTCTGTGCTAATATTTGCAGAAGAATTTCTTAGTAGAGGGAGACTTTTCCAGACCCAAGTTCTTCACGTGCACAGAATTTTCTTTAAACCTTTCCTTGTGCTGTGCAGCACCAGAAGTTACTCCTGATGCTTTAGGAGGAAGCCTCCCACTGTGTACACTGGTCCACATTAACAACAGCTGGCCAGGGACGTTGGTGTAACAGCCACATCCCTTCAAAGCACATAGTTCTGTGGACACTGAGATGGCAAATAAAACTGGGCTGAGGCCACTTACGTTTTGTTTTGGAAGAAGCAGCAGGACAGGAAAAAAAAACAACCAAGTATCTCAATGCTAAAGTGCTTCATGTTGCTGCAGATGGGGCAAGAGTGGCCAAAGACACTGGGAAAACCCTGTCCTGAGATTGGGGATGACAATGTGCTGGCTGGAGTGATGTTTCCACTCCTAATTTTCCACTGCTGAAGGATGTCAGTCTGTGGAAGGACAGCAAGCACTGTGAGGAGAGGATACACTTTATTAGCAATTACTCACTTGTCATCTTTATTAGAAGAAGACAAAACACGAAATTTAGCTGGGAGGTGGGTTGTTAGGGTGAGTCTAAGATAATGCCAGGAACAAAACAGGTTTTCATGTCTCTGCTCACCAGCTCAGCCATCGATCTGAAAGCCAACGAAACCAAACAAAGCCTTGTGATGCTGGCCTCTAAGTGTCTCTCCAGGAAGCAGCTTGAGAAGGAGACAGGAATTTAACTTAATCACATGCAGAAAACAAAGAAGCAGAAATTACAGCATCATTGGAGTCACTGAGGTATTTTGAGCTGCCTTCTTAAAGTCTTAATAAAAGACGGATAAACAGGTTCCAAAAATATGTGAAACCACCACACCTAAACCCTGGCCCATTCCTAGCATTAAAATGTTAAATTAAACGAAATGTTTTCAAAGGCTTTGAAATGTTTGGTGGTTATTTATATGATGGCCATGCCTTCAAGCCTAGACAAAAATCAATCATGGCCCCACTGACCACACACAGCTCCTGCCACTGGAACAGTCGGGGCTGGGCTTCCAAAAACGCCAGTTTAGTGCAAGTTTTAAGGCTGGGCTGCTGGCTGCAGTGACGAGAAGGCTTCAGAGGACGACTCTGAGACACTGACAGACTCCTTCCTTCATACCTTTTTCCATCCTCCGGTTTGTTTCTTAATGCATTTTCCCTGAACACACTTCCAGGCCTGACTTGAGGCAGCAGGAGAGGTGGGAGCAGCGTGGGGTCATTGTTTTGTCCCTACAGCATTGCTGTAGCTGTGGCACTGCTTTAACCCAGAGGACAGCCTGGCTTCTAAGAAACACCCGTGGTTATGGATAAAGATGCATTATGCCTCCAGAATTTGCAAAACCTCTTGCTTGTTTACAAAAGGCAGGGTATCCCCACATCCCCAACTCCTGCAAGCCAGGGCTGATTTTTTTGCATGCTCCTCAGAGTACACATGGTCTGAAACCAGAGTTTGACACCCTGAGGTGTTCCTAAGAGACAGTTTTCAGTTCATGCACTTCTGACATCTGTCTGTTATGGGATGGTTGTGAACTGCCAGGCTTTGCTGGCACAATCACCTACAAAATGTTGTCACCTGTGGAGGCAGGAGCACCAGCTGATGGAATTCCAAGCCGTGCCCCTCCATGAGGCAGTTCAGCAGGATCTGTGGAGCAGGGAAGGCTGTTTGCTCTTTTCCGTCCCCTGTCACAGCTGGCAGGGTAGGGCAGCTGCAGGAGCAGGAGCCTGGCCCCACTGTCTCTGTCACCCCACAGCCAGCAGACCCTGGGCTTTTTGAACCCTTGCACATCACCTCCCTGTCTCATTCTTCCCATGAAGATAACCCTCAAACCACATTAAACAACTAGCACAGGGGAAAATTTTGTGCCAGGTCCCAGAAGTTTTGTAGGTGCAATAAGGCTAAAATAAAATGACTGATTAGATTCTCTTTACCCACTCGAATGTGGGGGCAAAGGTTACTTTGCCGTGAGTGTTTATCTTGCTGGTTATGATTCAGCTTGCCAACTGTTCCTGTATGACCAGAACAAATTTATCCTCACAACTAGAGAAGCATTAATAACCATTTTATCAGTTAGGTGTCCAAAAACCTTGTTTGCTGTTCTAATGCATATCCCCAGTATGGAGGGCTGCTGAATGGAATGGCCTATTTGCTTTCTGCCTCCCCCGTGGGCTTTTTAACTTCCCCTTCAGAGGAGCTAAACAAGCTACTCGGTGCATTTAATGCTGAAATCAAAACCCTGGTGTGGAGGGTGAGCAGTTTGATAAATGTCCTGGAGAGCCTCGGCTGTGCTCGCAGCCTGTGACCGTCAGGCTGGAGCCGTGCATATGGACCTGAGGCTTAAATAACCCAGCTCTCACTGAGGCTGTCCTGGGTTGCTGCTTTGCATACTCAGGCTGTAAGTGGAGGCAGTTCAGGAGCCACTGGTGTGTGCCTGGCCGAGCCAAACCACTGCTGGCACATCCACTGTCCGGGCAAGAAGAGGACCTGGCCCCAGAGGAGGGACCTGCAGACGCCTTTCCATCCATCCCTGCTCTGCCCTGGCACAGGCAGCCTGGCGTGTCAGGAGGAGCCAGGATCTATTTTCATTTCAAACAGTCCCCGGAAACAAATAAATAAAACTTTAAAAGAAAATGTCATCAGAAACCACCCCGAAACAGATAGTGAAAAGTTTTCTTCCTGATGCATGCAAAGTCAATTAGCGTGTTACTAAATACATGCTGGGAGACATAATCATAATAGGAACAATCAGGTCATTTGAATAGCCAAATATGCTTTTATGCCCTATTTGTTTACCTTGTAGAGTGCATCCGTGATATGCATGTAAATGCCAGAGTCTATTTCTTGCTCAGCACAGTAATCCCTGCTGCCCTCAGCCCTCGGTGCGGTTCCTTGTTTGTACCTGTCAGGGGCTGCTGAAACTTACAACTGTTGGTTTAAGCAAATGCACAGCCCTTCGCCAACAGGAATATCCTGTTCAGAGCAGCACTGCAAGGAGCCAGTTATATAAACTTAGCTGTCTGCTGCCACAGCAGACAATGCCATGAAAAAAAATGGGAAGGTGGGAAACCCTCACCAGAAGCTTCACCTAAGCAGCGACACTGATTTTTCTCCAATACCATGGGCTGTGAGCGATTAATTCCCAACAACCCGTGGAGAAAGCCCCACTCAGTGCAAAGAGTAAAGGATGAAAACATCCAAGGCAGCCAAACACCAGGCCTCCAACAAGCCTGGTTCTTGCCTGAGCTGCAGTTTATCAGGGAACAGGTCAGTGCACAAGCAGGGCCCCAGTGATTGCACTCAGCCCTGCGACAAACAGACTTCAGCCATAGCATGCAAAGTGAGTGGGAATAGGGAAGTGATCTTTGTTCCTCTTCTAGGTGTAGGAAGCTGAAATGCAGGTAAGTTCTGGCACAATTTCAGCAAGGTGCTTAAGCCTGTATTTAATTTTTAGGCTCTGAAATGTGTGGGTGGGAGCTGGCTCCATCAAGTCAAAGGCAAAACTCACATGAAGTGGGATTTTGCCTTCTCTGACTATGAAAGTGTTTTGTGAGGGAAATAGCTTGCCTCAGGTCACACTGGGAGTCTGTGGCAAAGCTGGGAATTGACGCCAGGTCTCTGGAGTCCCAAACTAGTGCCTTAACCTGTTTTTAACTTAGTGCACGCTTCCTCCCAAAACATCATTGGACATTCTTAGATGCACCAGATATCCTGGCACGACTGCCAGCCCGTCACTTGTTTTGGCCAGCTTTGGAGGGCAAGATGAAATACACAGCTTTCATTTAGTCTTCTGAGTGATGTTTAAATATGATACAAACAAACAAACAAACAAACCTGGGTGCATGCTCATAGAGGACTGTGGTATGTTATGTACACCACTGCAGAGCCACTGTGAAGATGTATCAGTGAACCACACAGCTAAAAGACAAGAGCTATGCCACTGGTTTATGTAATCTGTATGGAGCTATGTTTGCAAAGCTGGAAGGCACGGCTGTGCTGGGATTGCTCAGTTATTTCCTTCAGCACCAGCGGCTCCACGCAGCCAGCTCCGCGCATCCTTTCATTTACTCGGGTTGATCCTGCCCTAAACCGATGCTGCCAGCCTGAACTCCTGGCAAACCTTCCCCTCCATCCCCTCTACACAAACCAGCGGTGGTCAGCGGGGCAAAGGCGCCGATATTGGCCGGACACTTTGGGCCCGGAGCTCCCTCCGGGCAGCCGCGGGCGCTCGGGCAGGACGGGAGCGCTCGTCCCACCGGGAGCGCCCGGGACGAGCCGCCGCCGCTCCCTGCCGCCCGCAGGAGCCGGCAGTCCTCACGGTGGCACTAGAAAACAATTAATCACGGCTCGACAGGACCATCTGCTGCCGCTGGTGCCACCAGTGCCGCCCGGCTGGTCCTGCCCGGAGCTCCTCCTGTGCGCTCCGGCCGCGCCGCCTTCTCCGTCTGCGGCAGGACACTGGAAGGGTGAAGCCTCCCTTAAACCCCGCTTACCCTGCTGGAATACCCTCAGTATTTCTCAGCTGGGCAGATATGGGTGCTGCCCGAGCTGCTAAGGCTTGGCTAAAGACTTTCATCCAGCCTCCAAACACCAGCGAGTGGTACCTCGCGTTAATGCCTTCTTTCCTATTCCAGCAGCAATACCTGGCCTCGTTTGCCTGATATAAAACACTAGCAATAAAAGGAAAGAAAAGAAAACCCCAGACACAGCCCAGCAACACAAAGCCCAACAACCCCAACATCTGGAAATATGATTGTTCTCAGCATTCAATTAGTATTGTGGTTATTTGCTCCTGAAAATCAGCGTACGGGTTTTCCCACGTAGGAAAAAAGACATTAACCCTTCCTTACTTGTTGCTGGAGATTCAGACAAGCCAAATTCTGCTCACATGGTCTTGGTAAACCAGGAGCAACAGTGTCTCTGTCAGGTGTGATTCAGGCAGGTCATGAAACATGTGAGTAGTACTTGAGAGGTGATGAACAAACCCTCTGTTACATCTGTGCCGGCCAAAAACAGAATGTGAGGAGGAACACAAACACAGCCAGAGGTTTTCACAAGTGACTGAGGATGCAACAAAGGATGTGCAGGTATGAGGGCAGCTGGTTACTCTGCCTCTGAGGACCCAGGGCTCTTTACAAGATGATCCTCAAGCACTAAATAGTGCAGCTGTCACTTTTTTTTTCTATTTTCTTTCTTCTTTTTTTTTTTTTTTTTTCTCTGAAAGGGGAAAAACAAACTACTGTCAAAAAGGGAAGGGGCAGATTAATTCCCTCCACTGTGTTCATGCTGGCTGCAGCTGGCACTGCCATGGGACTGGGACAACCACAGACCTTACAAATTCCTGCCTAAGGGGTGTATCAGTGGCAGGCTGTCAGTCAGTCCTGGGTGGGCAGCTGACTTCTCTGCTGGAGGCAGGCAGTCTCTCAGAGCCAACTCTTATTTTTAAACGTTATCCCCTGTTCCTCTGAGTATGAATATGGCCCACCAAATTCTGCCATGCCAGGTATCACTGTTTGGTCGCCCACCTGAGCCAGGGAACATCTGCAGGACCATCACCAGAGATGCACAACCAGCTCAGATCTGCTTGTGTTTGTATAAGGAAGCAGAGTTTTCCCTCACCTGGTGCCATGGAAGGCCATCTATGCTGGCCTGAGACCTGCTGACTTCAAGCTCCTGCTGAGACAGAACTGACTGTTCCAAGGCAGACCTTGGCTCCAACTTCCAGTGCAGGACTGTCCTGGAGACATTGTCAGCTCGTCCTCACAGTCCTTTGGATCACCTCTGCAGGACACCCATGGCTGTTGCACCAGACACCAGAAGGGCATTTCACTGTGAAGTACTCCACAGAAGTGAAGGTTATAGTCACACTCCTTTAGAGGATGGGGCACGAGCCAGACACGAGGGGAGATGACCAGAGCCAGCTCATGCTGCTGCTGGCTTCTCAGAAAAATCCATCCTCTCCCCTGCACTTGCTGCTTCTCCTCCTGCAAACCTTAGGCTGAAGGGAAGCACTGGCCTTTCCAGGAGCCCCTTCCACACAGGTGTAATAAAAATAGCAAGCTACTCTCTCAAAAAAGAGTCTCAAGAGGAGTTTCCCCATTTAGGGTCAGTGTATCTGTGTGTTAATGTCCTTTCAGCACAGGTGCTGCCTGGAACAGCGAGGAGTGCCTCTTGGACCCCAGTCAGGTGTCAAATCCAAGGATCCCAAAAGAGCCACTGGACTGCTATGACACACCAGGGCATGAGGAGTGTGAGGGTACAGCCTTAAGAGGACTCTGTTTCCCCACTCACATGTACATGGAAACATACAAAAACATTGCAAAAGCTGTGCTTAATTGCAAGGCACAAGTCCCTTCCAAAAGCAGAGTTTAACTTTCCCTGCCAAGAACATATGTATTTTGTATAGATTTAATTACAGGAAAGGAAAGATTTGCCCAGATACTATGGTGATGAGTGCCATAGAAATGCCTATAAATAAATAAAAACAGAGACCAAACCCAGACATCTTCAACAGAGTATGAGGAGGAAAAAAAACCCCAAACCAAACAAACACAAAGAATAAAAAAAAAAACCCGCCTGGAATTTCCTACTCACTCCCTCATTTTAAAGAAAGAAGAGGTCACCACTACCTCTTTTTGACACAGGACCCAGTGCTCATTTGGACTCACTCAAGTCAAAAGTCACAAGGTGGGCACATCTGTATTTGCATTCCCCAGTCTCCTTCCTGCTGCTTCTCATCACCTGCTCATCACCTGAGAACATATTTGTGCATACTAAATAATGAGGATTGCTGGGAACCTCATGAACTTTGATGTCATTTGAATTCGGAAGAAAAAAAAAAAATTAAAAATTGAGCTTTCACACACCTCCCAGGTTGAAAACCCTGACCATGTTACACATTTCCTTCATTGTAATAAAGGAAACAAGATGAGGCCCTAGAGGGGCTTGAATGGTGATGTGTGGCTTGCTTTTCCGCTGCATCCAACAGACGTGAGGAGCACTTGCCAAGCTGCTGAGTGGAGGCACCCTTGTCTTTTGATTTCTGACTCGTTTTGTCATGTTTTTGAGTCTGTCATCTCGATTTCAATGTTCAGCAAAGTGTTTTGTCATTTCACTCACACCACAGGACTGCAAGGACTGGATATTCATGAACATCACCCAGACATAGAGTCCCATCTCCCAAACAAAATTATCAGCTTGGCTCCAGAGCATAATTGCAAATTCCCTTGTACTAGAGTGGTAATGCTAAATGCTGTCATTGCAATCACAGTGAGGGAGAGAGGGAGGAAGAGAGGAAGGAAGGACAAGGTTGGATTTAATGGTCTCAAACGTCTTTTCCAACCTGAATGATTCTGTGATCCTGTGAAAGAGGGAAAGAAAAAGGAAAGAATGAAAGGAG
>VZRZ01007765.1:5909-65909 GCA_013398175.1 Climacteris rufus
CTGCGCCGGCAACCAGCGAGCACAGCCGCGACCGGGCGGTGCGCGGCCCGGGCGGCCCTTGCAGGAGCTGGGCACTCGCGGGGCTTCTCCGCACTCAGGACGGGAGCGGAGCGGGCTGCCCCTCCCGTCGGGGCCGCTACCCGCGGGGCCGGGGCGAGGCGGGGAGCAGGGCGCCCACTCCGCGTCCGCCCCGCCGGGGTGAGCGGAGGGGCCCGGAGCTCAGGGCTGTCACGGGCTCTAACGTCGCCCGCAGCCGGGCGAGGCGGAGCGCTCAGGCGGAGCAAACCCGAGCCGTGTCAGTTGTCGTTAACGGGGGCAATAACTTAAAATTCATTAAAGAACACCTTTGGGTAACATTACTGCTAATTATTTAATTGCAAGAATCCCTATGGGGAAAATTATGCTAATTATAAAGTAATAAAACCACTTGTTCTAAGCACTTAATTCAGCAAAATTTAGTCTTTTCACTAGAACATTTCGTATGTTATTTGGTGGAAGAAACAACAAGAGTAGCTGTGTGCTCATCCTGCCTGCGGCTCAGAGCCCAAAGGAGCTGTCGCTGGCACTGTTTGTGCTGGCAGGTTGCATGCGGGGCTCTTGCTCTCCTCAGTGATGAGCGATGAGCACAGCAGCCACCAAAACCGGGATAGAATTCACTGTGCAAAAGCACTTTTATAACAGAGAGAATGCAGATCAATACAAACATTGTGTTTGCCAATCTTTATCATGCACAATCAACATGAAAGCAATTCTGTTACCTGTCAGGTAGGTTGTAGCTGAGCCCAGCTTTGGGAGGTGGCCTTTACCAACCCAGCTCTCCTCCTACAACACTCTGCCCTATGGAGATGTTTCAGCAGCATAATTTTTTCTGGACAAGCCCAAGAGCCACCCAGGTGACTTCTTTAATTGCCCTTACAACCTGGGATATTGAATGGCATTCCCATTAACGAATACAAGTCCTACTGTGCTCCCCAGCTCTTTAGAGGGGCACAAACTCTGCTTCTTTGTGTTCTTCAGAGCACTGCTACCATTCACCCTGCCTATCCTTCATTGAATAACTGTGCTCTGCTTGTCAAAGCTGCCAAAACATCTTTCTGTGATTTGTAAATATTGGCATAAACCTTCTGTTAACAAGTTCTTGAAGCTGGTTTGGCAGAGGGTAGCTTTGAGTGTGCAATTTGCCACTTTTTCATGGCAGGACATCAGCTTCAACAGCCTGATTTTCATTCTGCACATACACCACGTCTCGAGGAAGCGCAACCAATGCTGTAATTGGTCACTGCAGACTTTCTTTTAAATCTATGTCATCTCTCTCCCTGCATACAAGCATATCATCCCATCCACCCCCACAGCGCTCATTGCCTTCACCCAGTTGTCCTAGCAAGGAGTGTGTGACTATAAACACGAGCAAAACCAGAAAATGATCTCTCTTGATTCACAAACTTTTGTTCTTGAAAGAAAGGACCGTGAGGCTTAACTGTAAACATTTCTGCCAGCAGTTCTTCTTGAAGCGAGGCAGGAGTTCAAATGCAGCCAACAATGCGATTTTTGATGCTTTTAAAATCAACATCATTTGGTTTAGCTCTGATACTGCTCTGCTCAGGAGGTAATTGCAAGGGGTGAAAGTAACAGTATGTGCTTCCTACCGATGCAAATGCAGCTGCCGATAACTGCAAATGAAATAATAGGTTAATTGAAATAAGCAGGGTAAGAAAAAAGCAGCTTCAAAAAGATGTAGCAGAAATGTGGCTGAGAAGAAAGTGTCTTTATGTTTTAGAATACAGGGAGATTTTTTGGCTGTTGCTTTTTTTTGTACTGAGAAAATGAAAATTCTTCAAGTCCATGCATGAATAAACAAGTACAGCTGGGCAGCCTAATACATAATTTATACTGATCAGTCACTGCAGATTTAACTGAATAAAGCCAAAATGAACATTAATTGTTTTGACAAACTAAAATAGTGTATATGATGGTTTATTGTGAAGCTGGCTGGCAACTGTCCTTATCTCAGTGGCTATTTTCAAGACTGATTTCTGCATGACAGGCAGAAACATATTAGGACAATATTAAAATTAATATCTTGTTGAAGATAGAACATTTTAATTCCTTAACGTACAAGCAGAAAATAGAACTGTCTTCAGGACAGATGGGAGAACTGTCACAATATGTCCCATAACGTCCCCAGATATGGACATGAGCTGATTTAGGAGATGAGGTATTGCTTAGGTAATGGGTGGTACCTTGTCAGCTGAAGGCTAAACCTGAAAGTAGCTTTTTGGTTTTGTCACATTTGAAATACATCAGGAATAAATTTGCCTTTGGACACTTGTGTTCTGAAAGGGGACATCCAAAACGTTGTCAGTGAATTTCCTGAGAGTTATCTATGTAGGTTCATTGGTCTAAGAAGCTACACAATTTTGCTCTGGTTTGGTATGTGTAAAGTGAAAGAAATACACAAGGGTGGGCCTTTGCTCTGCTTCTCCAAACCCTCTCATTGAGGTGGATGGCTAAAGGAGAACCATTTAAGATATTTGGCAATTATGTAAGAGACAGACAGTAATAGGATTCTCAGGGATCCCTAAGCACCACTTCTGCATGGGCTCCTTCATGTGACAGTGAGCTGCTTCCTCCTAAAAGTCCTCTGCAGTGGCCTCCCCCTGCCACCTCATCCTCCTACCTCTTCTCCAAGGACCTGCAGCTCTTCCATAATGACTGGTGGGTTTGCTAAATCTCAGATCATCATCACATTTGCTGTGATTAAGTTTTGGGATGTGGCTGTAAAATTGACAGTTGGGCTTGAGTGTTACTGGAGTCTGATGATGATTGGAATCAGGACTTTAATCTGGACCATTGTGTACCCAGGGGCAGCTGGACATGAATCTTTATCCATGTTATAAGGTGGTATTTTCCCTTGGATCTGGGGCCATCACTAACTTCTGATCATGCCAACTTGTGAAAATTAGGCTGATGAGAAAATACTTCTTTTGTAAGAGTGTTCTGCATCAGGGTAGTCAAACAACTGTGTATGAGTTTTCTTCAGATTATCTGTAGATTATTCTGTAAAGTATGAGTTCATCTGGTGAAGATACCTCTGCACAAAACTTGTGAGAACTTTACCTCTGACACTGACCCCTCTGTGGATTCAGTTTCCTGTAAAATGAACTTTTTTTTTTTTTTTTTTGGTGACAACGTGTTTGCTGGTCTGACACATCATGGGCAGGGTTCTCCATTAACCATCCAACTGTGTCTGTCCTTTCATGGCCTTTGCATCAGCTCACGTGCAGTGGGTGTGAAGGAGTCATGTGGCTGCTAGGCTGAAGGTTTTAATTTAATATCACCTTAGATATAGTTTGTCATTTTTGGTCTGTGGCAGTGAATGACAGTTTTATCCCATTACCTAGTCTGCTTGCTGTAATTTGCAGGGTTTATTTTTAAATGAGTGTGCTGGTTACTTGCAACTGTGCCTTCTCTTCCAAGAAGCTGGTATTCTTCACAATGTCCGTGCACTATTAAACATGAATATCAAAACTGCTTCTTTATTTACTTTCATTTGTAATTTACAAAACCCCAGTTGTGTTTGTTGCACATTAGGAACACAGAGAGTTTATAACTTGGTCCAAACCCAGAAAACAACCCAAGATAGTCCCACCCCATCAAGTCAGTTGGCCTTGAGCCTCTTCATTAGTCAACATCTGAGTAAAGAAGGGGCTCAGCTGGACTCCCCCTCCAAATCCTGTCTGAATTAACTCCATTTTGCATTTGTAGAAATGAGGGCAGAACAGGACCCTCTGGATAGTTCACTGAGGACTCTTCTTCCAGTCTCCTTCAGGTAATTCAGGTTTTTCTCTGGTCTTTCACCATTTTTCAGGCTGTGCTGGCGTCTGGGGAGGCATTGGGGAGGAGCAGCCCCAGCCATCTGCAGCCCACTACTCTGGGGAAGCTGGGACCACTTGCATTTTCACACACAAGCAGCACTAATCTACAATAAATCTTATGAAATCAATAAAAATATGGAAAGTATATCATTTTTAAAGAAAAAACACATGAGATGGCCATTAAGGGCACAGCCATTCTAATACCTGTGTCTGGTTGAAACTGCAATTAAAAACATTCCAATAATAAATCTACTTTCAGTCTCGTTTAATGCTTTTAACTTGCTTGAAAGTTCAAGCTGGTATCCCAAAAATGTGCCAGGACTTTCACAATGTATTTTATAGACTCATAAATAAATATGGCAATTAATCTAAGCTATATTTCTTTCATATTTGATGACAATTTATTATGACACTCACTCATTCAGTGCACAAAAACTCTAATGCACTTAAAATCGGATTTCAAACCAAACGTTTTATGGGAAAATATAGTATTGATCATCCATTTAAAGATATCATGTGATGATTCATAACCTGCTGTAAAAAGGATCTTATGAGGACATGCAGAATGAGTTTTGTGGACCATTCTCACCACAAAATCCAGCGTACAAGATCTGTCGTTCTCAGTGATGTTTTATATTTCTGTTTGGAGTCTTTGTCTATAATGTTTTGGTGGTTTATGATGGATAGCAGCTTTAAGATAAAAAATTGTTCATATCTAAGCTAAATTAAATAAAGAATCGAATTTGTTAAACATATACTGTTATATGCACTTTTATACTGTCCATTTACTTAAATTAATGGACAAAATGTGTTCCTTTTAAGGATAATTTCCACAATTTTGGTTATGTTACTTGGGCGCTGTTTGTGCAATGCACATCTGCTGCTGTGTCCTTTAGTAAAATGTGACCCAGGAGTCTCATGGCATCACACGCTGCTCATTGCTGGTGGTGTGATACAGCCTGTGCCACACGCTGCTCTGAGAGCTGCAGTGCCTTGGGCTTGGACACGCCAGCAGCAGAGGTCTGCAGTCAGCTGTCCTGGCCCTGAGGGGCATTACTGGAAATGCTTTCAAAGCTGAAAAACTCTAGAAAATACAGCCCAAAAATGCAGGCTCCTGGGGTAATTTGTGTGATCTGGTGTAGAAGGGAGGAAGGGGCTTGCAGCATGCTGGATGCTGTGTATGGGTTCACAGTCAGGCTGCACAGGACAGGCTTCTCCAGTCCTTCACCATCAGCTGCAGACACATTTCCAGGGCAAGGCTGGTTTGGTTTTCCCTGCCTGTGGCTCAGCCCTCAGAGCCTGGCTGGAGCTGAGCATCGTTTCCATGCAGAGGGTGGGCGAGGAGGGGTCAGAAATTGCAAATGTCCTTTTCTGTCTTTGTACATAATTCGTGTCTGCATCTGTGCACTTGGCCAGTCCCTCCTTGCTCCCGACTCTGCCTGGCCACTGCCCATGGGGTGGCTCTGGGATGCACTGGGGTGAGCAGGGCAGCCTCTGGCTGAGTCCTGGCCTCACCAGGAACAGGTGTTCTGCAAGTGCACGGGGTTTTGTAGCAGTTGAAAAAGTCAACTTCCAATCTCATTCTCTGAGAATCTTAATATAATGATCTTTTTCAGTTTGAACAGTCCATAGTTGTTGCCAACCTGTTTTCTGCATATCTTTCCTTAATGCCATAGACTTTGAGTGGTGGCACCAATGCTTGGAGAGACAGCAGAAGGAAATAAGTAGTGAAGGCTAAAGCACGTGGTTAAAGAGGAGTCTCATTTATAAATCAATTTTAATAACATATTTAAAAGCTCTCACATTTGCCTTTAATGTGTTTCCATTTCCCCCTTGGTCATTAATATTTAAAATATTTTTCTTTACTGATCTTTTTTTCTATTGTGTCCTTTCTAACTTCCCTTTCTCTCTTTAATCTGTAAAGAGTAAGTTTTTGAGAAATGCATAATCCATGAGAAATCCAGATAATTTGATACAGGAGAAACCTTCAATCCCTTGAAAGAAATTTCAGAGGAGTCAAGTAATTGTTTAAAAGTTATTCCAAACAGTTTAACTCATAAAAGGGTATAAGTTTTCACTGATAGACTTTCACAGTGAGAAGGCACCATTATTTCTATTAGGAAGTAATAATCAGCGATGAACTTTTTTTGAAAAAGCTAACAAACTGTTTTTTTAAAAAAAAGTTAAAACTAAACCGTGGATAATGTTTTTCAAGAAGCCAGTTGTGGAGGTGACTTCATTCCATGGGTGATTTAAGGGCATGAGATTTGCTGGAAGTCCATTCAGTTTGTATGCCAGGGGCCTACTTTACTTTTGAAAATGGAATTTGGGTTCTGTGGCTGTACCCATCTTTCAGGTAGAGGTTGTCACTTCAAATGTCCTGTAAAAGAAAGAAAAGGAAAGGACTGAAGGAGGAGGGTCAGTAACTGATCTTCCTGTTGGCTAAAAACCTCGGACATATGCTTTGAAGGATTCATCACAAATTATAAATAATGTGGATTTTATAAGTAATGTCAAAATGCAGCTGTGCTGTGGGTGATTGCAGCCACAGGCAGGTTTGAGTGCCAGCCCTGCTCTCCCTAGTTTAACTGGGGTTTGCCCAGGGGTGAGTTTTACTTGCAGCTCCATTTTAGGGCAGGGAAGAACTGCTCTTGTGAAGGTTTAGTTAAGTGGATTTGTTACACCTGGAACAGGAGGGAAGAGCTGGGCTGTGGTTTGGATGAGGAGTGGCTGAAGTGTGGCTGAAGTAGGAGCATGAGGCACGTGAGGCACGTGGCTGTGGGACTGGGATGGCCCAAGGTGGGTGAGAAGTGTGGAGATGTCCCCACTGTGGTTGTGTCTTCCAGTTACTCCTGTGCTGGCTCTGGGGAATGCCCTGGGAGAGGCAGTGGGGGCCAAAGGCCTTCCTGGGTAGAGGGGCTGCAGAGAGGGGAGGTGGTTTCCTGAGGCTGGAGAACAGCTCAGTAGAGTAGCAGAGGCTGGAGGTACCTCTGTCCTTGGTCAAGGCACACAGCAGTGTATATCTGGAGGAGCATATAATCTGGAGGAGATACAGGAGCTAAATTTAATGAGTTGTAAATTCTCTAGAGACAATGGGGAAACCTCCAGGAAATAATTCATTTCTATATCATGGGGAGGCTCTGTGGACAATGAAATGGCATGCTTTATTGTGGAACAGAATAATGATTTCTCATCAGAGCCATTGGAAAGGATTTTAGACACTTAACAACATTGGTGTGATTTTATAATTTTAATTTTATTACTCTAGTCTTTAATTTACTGTGCCTAGGAAGAGCTTATCCTCTTCTTGGTTTGTGCTGGGTTTTATGTTTTTATATATATACATATATGGATATTATTCTCAGTCCATTATTCATCTATGAATTCTTCATGATTTGTAAATGGGCAATGAAGCAAAGAATACTAAAATGTAACAAAGATGGAATGGGGATCTGCAATGTTTATTATTTTCAAGGAAGTGTTTAATGTGAAGATGAGGTTGTGTGATGTTTGAATAACTACCTGGGCTACCATACCTAACATGGCTACTTTAAAAATTTTGTTTTGTCTTTTCATCTTTGTAAAATATGTACTGGTCTGTGGGTGGATGGGTTTAGCACCAGAGATCTCTACTGGTGGTAGTGGTGGAGAAGATATTTGTATTCTTTCTCTTGCTGCTGTTGAGAGTGAAAGGTGAATTAGTTGTACCAAGTACTGATGCAGGGAGTGGTGGGTCTGCCTGGGCCTCTTACAGGGGGCAATGGGGCAACCCTGAGAAGTGCTGCTCCTCCAAAATTGCCTGTCACAGCACAGGCTCCCAAAGGCTGAACCCTCAAAGATGGACAAAGACTTGTTCCTCTGCTCAGTTTGTTCCTCATGCATCAGCTCCCAGTGCCTCTTTGATTATGCAGAGCTAGCAAAAGCCTGAGCAAAAGTGCAGTGGGCAGTCAGCAGTGTTGGAATAGCCTTGTTGTGAGGCCCTTGCCTGTCTTCCTTGTGTTCCTCATCCCTTTCTGTGTCTTTTTACTGTGTAAAATCAATCAGTAAAAATATTGCACCATAGATTGTTTTACCTGTACTATTCTGTTGAGCCTAAATATTTATCCAACTTCCTTCCATCAGTTGTAGCCTGACTGTGATGGGGTTTCACTGTGGAAATGACTGATTGCCTCCCTTGTGTGCTGTGCTGGGGAGGGATGGAGCAGACAGGGCTGCAGAGTGGCCTGCAAAGGGCTGTGGGGCACAGGTGGGAAACAACTTCCTTCCATCTGCCCCCACCTCTCTGTCCAGGTGCAGAGCACTGCTGCAAGCTCCTTGCCTACAAATTGTGTGCAGGGTTGTGTGTGTTGCTCTCCCAGGTTCCAGTTTGGAGCTGGGTAGCACCATTATTGCTGTGGCCAGCTTTTGTCATCTCTGTGCCTTTGGTTTGGTCATGTGTGCCAAATAAACCGTGGACAGTAGCAAGTGAATTTAAACATATGAAGAAAACAATATGAATATTGTTTTATTTAGTAAGCTTTAAATTAATTCCTTTATGAATGGCTAAATGCTGCATACAGAATGTGCACAATCAGTCTCTCTAGTATTAACAGATATATGTGCAGAAGCAGTATTGAAAGCTAGTAAAAAACCATGTTGTTTGTAGACATACTGAATTAACTGCCCAGGGAATGGTTCCAACTGGTGGGGGAAAAATGGTCTTGCTCTGCCCAAGGAGGGTATTTTTTTATTAAAGATAGCATCAGTGTGGTCTGCACTTGTATTCCTTTTTTGCCATTAATTTGCCTCATGCTTGTCCTTTGAGCCTACTCGGTGTGGCATAGTGATGAAGTGCAGCAGTTTTATTGGAGCTTAGAGATCGAGGGGTAACAGGGAAAGACATCTGACAGATCTCTGACATCAAGGAAATGCAAACAATTTAAACCCCAGTATCCTTCACACGCCAGACTCGGTCACTGATGCCCAGTGTTACACTGGTGTACCTGAAGCCCAGCAGGGGCAGTCCCTGGGCTCTGCCCTGGCCATGTCCTGGCGTGGGGAGCAGCCAGGCCCGGGGCGCTGTAGGAGCAGCTCAGCCCGCTGTGGTTTGCAGCAGTGAGGGGTGTTGTTAGGGCAATTTAAGACCAGAGCCTTCAAGTCAGTGTAATTATGCAGGTGTTGCCCTTGCTATTAGCACTTTTGCCCTGATAGTGTTAGTGTATCTTTTACAAATGAAGTCAGGTTTCATTATGCTGTTTCCTGACCCATAGCTTTGGAGATGCTGTTCTTGCTCTCGGGGCTTGGCCGCTCATGCCACCCTGGTGTATGTGCTCTGCCAAAACCCAGTGACACAGTCCAGCAGAGACCCATCTCTGCTCGTTTTTCATGTGATGACCTTGAAGTGTTCTGTTAGTGTTTGATACAAGTTGTGACTGCCCCCAAATGTTTTTCGTTCTCATCTCCTGAGTGCTTCCCTGCAAATGTTACCTGCTCTCACTAAACTCCAGTCAGCCTGGTTTGTTTTCAGAGTCTTCAAGAAAAGTGGTGGTACATTTAATTATTAAACCAGAAAATAAGGAGTGTTTTGGGACCAGTAGAGGGGAGCAGAGCAGGTGACTGGGATTCGTTGGTTTAGTATTAGCCTAAAACTGCTTCTGTTATTTGAAAGCTTTACCATTAACTCAGGGGTGGAGTGTGTGCCTGTTAAACAGAGCTGGTAAAATCCCTGGGGTGCTCAGGCAGTGCAGTGAAAGAGCCCTCTTGGAGAAAGACCAACAAAAGAATGGTTCAAACTTTGGTTCTTGCATGATTAAATTATTGATATGTAACAAAAATGAAAATACTTGATGGTATTGACTTCTGCCTTCCCAGGGCTGGCTGCTCATTGCTGTGTGGGTGTGAGTGATGCAACCTTCACAGCAAATTGCTTTCTTCTGGTTTGGGCCTTTGCTCTTCTTTTCAGCTTTCTTAGTAGAATTGAACCTATTGGAGGCTTTCTGCTGACACTTGTAGTGTTGTAGGG
Organism: Climacteris rufus; assembly: GCA_013398175.1. Classification (NCBI taxonomy): domain Eukaryota; kingdom Metazoa; phylum Chordata; class Aves; order Passeriformes; family Climacteridae; genus Climacteris; species Climacteris rufus. Next base: position 15,786 of record VZRZ01007765.1, read on the forward strand.
AGGGTCAAGCTTTAGCACAGTAGAATGTGTCTGGGGCTGCAGTGCCTTCACTGAGACTGTCTCTAGAGGCCTTCCACACTTAAAGATTCTGGTTCAAGTATTGCAATTTTAATTTTAAACTCTTGTAACCCTCTCTGTGTGTACTCAACATCAGCTTGACTTGGGTTTGCTCACTACTGGACTTTAACAAGAGCTAATTAGTTTAAATGCATCTGCAGTTGGTTTTTGCATCAGTTCAATGAGGTCAATTTAAAATTGAATTCCTAAAGCTATTGCAGGGCTTCACGTATTGACAGGTCACAGAATTTTTGAACACCAACTTAGTAGCAATCCTGTCTGCATCATGTGTCTTCATGGCTACGTCAGTGCCTGAGCACTTCAGGAGCCCCCGTTTGGGTTTGTAAATCAGAAGGGGGAAATAAATAAAAGCAGAGAGTGATGTGAGTAACAGTCCCTTTCATGAATCCAGGCCGTTGTTGAAAGCACATCAAGCTGTTGGTAGATAAATATTTTTTTGGAGTCAAGAACAGAGAAGCATGTGACATTTCAATTACCACTGTTCATATTTAAATGTAAATAAGTGGCTTCTTTACTCTATAATTCAACAAACCTTATAATTATGATCTTATGATATTTTCATAGCACTTGCAGCAGCATATGGCACTTCAATAAGCAAACAAGGCAAGAAATGGAATTAAGGATTTCTATGATGTTTGTTTGTGTCTTTGTGGCTGTGTTTTAACCTCTTTGTTTTAAATACCTCATTTCTTAATTTAGCAGTTTATATAATAGAAATGAATTTACATGGAACAAAACTGAGCCTTGTGGTTAGGTTACTGCTTATGTCCTTAATCTGATGTAGGAGTTTTCTACTGACAAAAAGCCACAACTCCCAAGCAGCTCAATAGTGGTAAGAAGTATTGCCAAAGCTAAACGATCATTAAGGACTGCATGGGTCAGTGACTTATTAGTGTAAATTATTTTAGCTCCTGCAAATCCTTCTGCTCAGAACACCATGCTGATAGGGTTTCAGAATACAGTCTGTGCGAAGGCTATAAAATATTGATTTGACTTGTAATGTTTCTTGATATCTATGACTCAATTCACAACCTGTGCAATATCAAGGCTTGAGCTGGAGGGATCACTCAGCCTTGACCTGATTCAGTAAATGCCTCTTAACTGAATTTTAATAATAATATACAGTAAGACACTTATGAGCTCTTGAGCTTACTGATCAATATGGAAACAGTAGTAATATTATACCAAAAGACTTTGTTTATAATCGCCTTCCCCAGCCTGTGATCCCTGTTCTTCTTTATGTACAAGTTATTGTTTCCAATATACCAAAATATGGAGAAGGGAAACGAAGCTGTGAACTCCTTAGGCACAAGCTGTGTTGCAGTGTGTGCCTGTACAGCACCATGCTGCTTTCTGCTGGCATCTCGGGAAGGCACCATTGCATCTGCTGGAGATGGCCATTGCTTGGGATTATCTTGGACTGGGAGGTGTTTGTTGCCTGTGTCGCTGTGTGCAGCCCTTGCTTTTGTGGTGGAAGGCCAGAGCCAGCTGGGATGTAGTGGAAAGTGAGGTGGCACTGGGAAACCACACTGCAGTTTGCAGAGGTGCCTGGTGATTTTTCATCAGGCAAAACCATCATTCAGGGCTCTGTGCCAGTCAGGACTCTGTGCCAGTGTCCATAATGGACCTCAGAAAAATAGGGTGTTAGCTTTCGGAGCAGCAGAGCTGTAGGAGCCCCATCCTGCTGCAACACTGCCGCATTGCATTTAAAGAAATGGTGTGTCTTCCTTAAGTGGTGCTGTGTGATATTGCAAAACAGAAGGACTGGGTGGGGAGGGGAGCACTCCCTTGGTCACTAGAGTGTGATTTCAGACTTCTGAGACACGAGGTGGTTTGTTTTTTTGGCCACAGAAGAACATCCAGAGTTTTCAGGGTTTCTTAACTCTGCCCAGTTTGGTTGGTGATGAGCAAAGAAATGGTAATTCAACTCAGTTGTGATTTAAATAAATAAAAAGACAGGGAAGAAATCAAACTGTACCTTAAAAGGGAGTGCAACTACAATGAGATGTATATCACACAGTCTAAATGATTGGGATGGTATAATAAAATATTCACAGAGCCTCTTGAAGTACATGTTCTATAATATACATTTTAAAATAATGTTGAGTGTTATTGGCTGAAAGCAATTTATCATTCACAGTGAATTTTAGATGTAGCTAGGCTAGTGCTCAGCTTATTCCTTTTATACTCCATATTTTGTAATATTTTCCAGAATTAAAAGAACATTGCTATTTGAGACTTTGAAGCCAATTCATGTCTATGTGGCTCTTTATTTTATTTAATTTTTTGGGGGAGGTTGGGGGTGGGGAGGGATGAGAGCTGAGGCACTGAATGGGTCATTCCCCGCTAAGCACAGCACTGTTATCCTGAAGCACTGGCTCAAGGAAACTGGCTTTGCAGTTGCTGCTGTTTGTGTCAAGGCAAGTGTTGTACACAATATATGAAGTGTAGCTTAAATAATTTAACTAGCTTTTGAACATGGAAATAGCAACATGATAAAGTAGCAAAACATAACAGGTTTCCAGCCAAACACATCACTGATTAGTTAGCCTAGCTAAAACAAACAGATTTTTTTTTTTTTCTCAAGCAAAACTGATTTAAATGCAAGGGAAAGGCTGCAGAAAACCCTGTTTACAGATTAACAGCACCCTGGTTGTTTGCAGCTGCAATAACTTCTCGAAGGACAGCTGAGCTGGGACTTTGCAGTTGTGTGTGTGAGGAGAGAGGGTTACTGACATCTCTGGCAACATCAGTTTGACCAAGGTGTGATATTTCATCACAGTGATTGCACAAGTCAGAGGTCTGGGAAGCTCCCAAGCAGACTTTCAGCTGGAATTGTCACACTGACCTTAAGGCACTCCAGATCGGCTCATTCATGTGCAAAATTAAAGGATAATATTTTTTTCCAAAATATACAGAAGTAATTTTATATCCCTGCCAACTCATCTTGCTCCAGATGAATGAGTTGTTTGTGCTGCAGGCTCTCTGTAGGCTATACCTCTATTTCCAATAGCATGCTGACAGTCAAATTTTAAAAGTCATGGTGCTGTCAGACCAATTATTTCCTTAAATTAAAATCTAGTTTCTGACTAAACCTGCAGGACTGACACTTGTGTGAGTTTATGCCAGCCTGTGTGGAGAGGCTGATGCAGAAATGATGAGCTCCTTTCTAAGCCAAAAAGGCAAGGGAAAGCCCTTGCAGAGTGGGACTCTACTGAAGAGCTCTTGCTTGAATTGTTTTGTATTATCCTAAAAAGCCTTAGGCACAAGATTATCTCTTCTTGCACGTCTTATTTTAGGCATCAGCAGCAGTATGTACGGAAGGCAAATTTACTATTGGAACTATCAATAAAACATAGTTTGTCTGTTAAATTAGTAATTGTGGAAAAAGCTCCCAAGGTTTTTATCCCCCCCCTTTTTTTTCTTTTTTAATTATTACAAAGCCAGTTTTAAATCTTGCTGTAGATGGGAATGTGCTGTCCTAAGACTTGTCAATGCTTGGGGATCTGCAGGGTACCTGGGGCCTTATTGTAGGCCAGTGGTGTCAAGAGAGGTCTGAACTAAAACCTGATAATGATTAAGTTAAATGGCTCCAAGTACTGGTTTTGGCTTGTTCAATGGCAGATGCCCTTTGGGGTGGCGGAAGCCAGCTGAGGAGCAGTGAGTGTCAGGCGCCTGGGAAGCACTAAAGTGGGAAGTGAGGATGTTTTCATCTATTGGTTTTTCACTATTGTGATGACAGAACTGAGAGGACCTTTATGCTGTGCTGGCTTGTGCAATTCTGTGTTTTAAGACTGAAACTCCTTTATTATAAAGTTTATTTTCAATGTGATTTCTTCTCTTTTTCTTTGGGGAAAAAAAGCCATAACATTTTTTTTTTTTCTTTTTGAAGCAGCATTTTCTGGGACATTGGTTAAGAACTGGAGAGTTTTTTAAATGATGATACTTTAAACATGTTTTCAGATTTTTTTTTTTTTAAGTCTGAAGTTTATTTTAATACTCTGAGGCTTATTTTTAACTCCTGGAAAGCTTGGCCTAGAGACTTGATTTGTTTTGTTTGGCTCAGCTTACTGAGAATAAGGATGTCTGGGTGTACTTTGGAGGGAAATATGAGAATTACGGACCTGTTTTGGTGCATAAAATTATTGTTTATAATTTAAATGGTTAGAAATGAAAATAGGGTTGTTTCTGGCTCAGTTTACTGGAGACAAATGAGCTGAGGGAGAGGGAAGTGTGCAGGAGAGACACCTGGGAAGGAAAATTAGACATGGAAGGTGATGCAGGCGTGGCATCATTAAAGCATGGACCCTGGGAAGCTGTAAGGCTGGTGTCACCCTCCCCCTCATGTATGCACTGTTTGTTGAAATTTTCTCAGTTAAAACTCGTGGCTATGAAGCACAGCAGAAAGGAACAGCACAACAGTGAGTAGGCCTGCTCATCTCATGCTGTCACACCTCAGGCCTGGCTCAACAAAGGAATTGGAATCCAGCTGCAGTCATTGGCTCCTGGGACAGCTGAAACTTCAGCGGGGCAGGGTTGCATGGTGTCAGAATGGCTTTTGTGAGGGGGTGAGATGTTGGTGCCTGACACCACTGACATCCAGCACGACCCCCAGCTGTGGATGGGGTTATTTTGGAATGCACTGGTTGTCTCTTAGGTTGCTGCAGTTAGACTCTTTTATAAGCCTTTTGAGGAAGCTTGCTTCTCATCAACAGGTGTTTGAGATTACTGGGGGAATAAAAGTACTTTATTCCTTGACAATGGCAGGTCTAATCAGACACACATCTTGAGTAGCAGATGCATTTGTTGCACATGCATCTTTCTCATCTTATCTTGTGTTGTACAATGCATTGGAAACACAGAGAAGAGAATGACTGTGGGATTAAGGATTTCTTTCACTCTTCACACTGCCATAAGTAGTGGGAAAAGATTGTGGTTTTAGTGTAGTTTAAAATTGTAAGTGAGACAAGTGACTATTGCAACCACCAAAGGGACACAGAGTGACCCCAAGAAAGCAGAGTTGATCCTGAAGCTGGCAGTCCCACCGTGTGCCACCTGCAGCAGGTCAGGTTCAGGCAGACCTTGGCTTGTTGGCTGCACTGTTTGCAGTGGAAATGAGAACGAGCAGCTCACCAGGTACTCAGGAGAAGCTCATCTACCTTTTGCCTCACCAGCCTGTTATAACCAGTCCCACAGGACTTGCCAATATTGGGCTGACTTTCTGCTACAGAGGAAACTTCAGGCATCATATTGATTTGGCCCAATATATTATATGTGTATTTATTTGCTAGCAAAGACATGCAGAAATACTAGTGCTCTGTTTTAATACAAACTCAGCTGTTTGCTGATCAGCAGTGACTATTTAAATTGACCAATCTATCTCACCCTGGCTGGAGATCAAGGGATCAGCACTTAATTTCATTCCTTGAATAAAGATTTTTTTATATATATATAAATATATATATATATCTCCACATGGAAATATCAGAACATGAAAAGTTAAATCAATATGGAGTTTTACATTGCTTAAAGGGCATTTGCATCAAAGCAGCCATGAATGCAATTCACTTGTTTAATGAATTTTTTATGCTTATTTAATGAATTTCACAAAGGTGTTTTTCATAAAATGGATAAGGACTTCCAGTTTTATGAAATAATAAAAGTGGAACTGAAGTTATGAAATGAGCAATCTCATTAGTTAGGCATGATATATTCATATGAAAGTGTACATGTTTCTGAATTATTGCAAGCAGCTCTATTGCTTGAACTGTAACTCGTTATAATAGTATTGCAAATATGCCTTTAGTTAAGATATCAGAAAATGACAGAAATTAGATTTTGATTGTTAATAATGATTTAATTAATACTGATTGTATTTAGCATACTATGGATGTGCCTTTCTTTTGAAAATGTATGCTTGTATTCATTGGTAGATAGTGAAATGGAGCACTATTCCTATCCCCTTTTTTTCTGGAATTCTGGCTTAATTTTGTGTTTGAGAAGCTTTACTCTGTTTTATTACTCTGATGAACAGAGGAAAATATTGTGATGGTCTGCCAATTGTAAGAACTTGCCTTATTTTGCATCATGGTAATCTGTGTGTACTTGGTAATCTAATGTACTTTTGGAATAGCATCATCTTGCTAAAAAATTCTCCCAAGTTAATGACACTTCAGGAGTGAGAGGAGATTGTGTGAGCATCTCTTGCTTAAATAGCTTGTCTGATTGTATACTGCAGTATTTCTGCTGGTGGAATTTCATGATCCTGTCTAGCAGGAACTGCAGCAAGGCTGCTGCTTGCCCTCCAGTTTGGAAAGGACAGATGGGTGTAGTAATTCTGTCTTAAGTTGTGTTTGAGATCTCTGTCCTGATTGTGAGCACCTGGCGTTACCTGTACGTTCAGTGTGGTTGTTCATGGGCAGCTGCATGCCTGGGCTAGAGCCTTGCTAGGTGCTGACTGATTGCTGTCAGCTTTTGTGTGTTTCCAGGCTCGCTGGCCACCCGAGTACCACCACACCAGTTAGGAAATCTGCCCCAGCTCCATCCACCAGCCTGGCTATTTAATTGTGCTGCAGGTATGGGTGATACCCAAATGTGTTTCCTTTATCCCTTCCCTCTCCTGCTTTGGCTATTGCAGCCAAGCTTTCCCTTTCCTTTCTGCCATTTTTGGAATAACTTACAAGTACCCTATCCAAAACAGACTTTAAAACATGCCATAAAACAGAGTATTGTTACTGCGCACAGTGGAGCAGCTCCAAGTGGAGCAGAGGAATCCCACTGCCCAGCCCTGCTGGTTTACAGCCCTCATGCTTTGTCAAGGCAGCGGGCAAAAATATTGCAGTAATGAGAGATAAAGTGCTACTTTCAAAATTAATGTTCTTGCCTTATTAGGCATCCCCTGTGCTATATTCCTAAGTAATCTTGTTAAAAACTTGCATTAAGACACAACAAGGCAGGGCAACATGGTAAGATAATGGTCCATCATCAGTGGTTATTAAAAGAAAAAGAGAAATGAAAGGCCTTTTCAGCCATGAAGTGTCATTATCCTACTCTTTGGCATGCTTTGAAGCCTTTTTGTGATTGTGCAATTAGCCAAATAAGATACTTAAAGAAAAAAAGGTAGCACTGACATCTGCTCCCGCCCTGTCACCCCCGTGGGGTGTCAGCGTACTGGTGGAGCAGGTGCTGTGCCTGTGCCACGGTGGAGCATCTCCAGCCTGCCTGGCCCTGCAGTGGGGCTGGAGCAGGAGGGGTCCCTCTGCAGGAGCCCCTCTGAGCACAGCGCTTGCTCCTGGGAGCTCCTGCTGCTGGATCTGCACTGCTGGTGGGGTTTGTCCACGCTGGATTCAGGGGCATTTGCACAGCGCAGTATCTGCCTCTGTTGCACCTCAGGTGTGTAAGTACTGGAGTATTCTCAGGAAGTAAATTCAATGAGATGTGTCTTTTGCACCTTTGGGGCTTCAAAGAACACAAGCCTGTGTGCTCACACAGACATGGAGAGGCACACATTATCCAGTGTCTTTGATCTGGGGAAGCTGCTGGGCTACACAGAGCATGGAGAGTCCTGCCCCTTCCCTTTCCTGTGCTGGGCCCTCTCCTCTCTTCACAGGCTCTTGTTCTTGCAAGCTAGAGACAAAACACAGTTTTGGCCCTGAAGACAAGAGCATTTTACAAAAGCAGCAGCAGTGTGGCATGGTTATGCAATTCCTCCCTGTGCTGCAGAGCAAATCAGTCTTTGAGCTGGGCTCCCCCAAGAACTCCTGAGGCCATGGCCAGCAGCTTGAATGATGCTCTGGATTTGGAGCTGAGGCTCAGGAGCCATCATCCTCAGTGCACCTACTGTGGGCAACTGTGTCCAAGAGCTTCATAGCAGTGCACCAGATTTAATAACTAGCTGGTATTTAATTTGTGGTGTGAAATAACATCTGTTATTATATCTAACATAAATATTTACTTGAGAGATTCGACTAAAAAAAACATTTGCTTGCCTTCAAAGCTTATCAATTTCTCATCTGTGGCTGACAAAGAAAGCTTTGAGTGCTTAAATTCATTTCTAGAAAGTAAATTAAAATTTTCAACACTAAAGCTTCTGTGATTCCAGACACTTTCCTTTCCTTTTATTGTGTTTGACAGCAACTAGACTCTCAAGGTAAGTGGTGGAGTGTAGTCCTATGTAAATGTGAAGCATAAAATGAAAACTGGGGGGAAGAAAAACATTTAAGGTAGGAAATTAGAACAGTTATTGAGTTCCACACTATGGTTAATGAGTGTGCAGAAAGAAAACATCTTCTTGGCCTAGTGAGCTGGAGCATTACAACTGTTGCAACACTTCTACTGTTTTTAGAAGGAAATAAGTAATAACCCCGACACATGGGAAGTCTTCAGTTTGCATTTTTTAATGCCTCAGGGGAGTGCAGTGTTTCTGGTTTAGAATCTGTTAAAGTTTTATTTAAAAGGCAGGTTTTGTTCTGAAACCAAAACAAAAATTAACATATTAAGCATATCTGTAGGTCAGGAGTGTATGGGAGAGGGCCTGGCTGCTTCACCAGGACATGGCTCTTTCAGCATTGTTCAGCTGAGGTTAGAGGCTGTGGAGGGAAGACTGAAATTTACTGTCCCTTACTGAAATAGGTTCAGTGTATTCGGGATTTATGCTGTGTTGCCCTGGGTATAATTAAAAGCAGCCAGGAATGGCACTGGAGCAGAGGGGGCCTATGCACATGTTCTCAGTTTTGTGATACTTTGGCATCTTGTCAGGAAGGGGAAGCTGGGATGGGGTGGTGCTGCCCAGGTGAGCCCTCTCACCATTCACTGACTTCAGCTGGAGGTCGTAAATGTTACCCCTCTGTCTGGGGGTGGAGGAGAAGATGTGTCTAAAGCTTCTTGGGGACGTGCTGTAGCATCTCATTCAGCCTTTTTTTTCTTCTGTTCTGTTAAGCTTATACTGTCCCTACTGTTACACTTTAACTGGACTTACCTTGTGTGTTGTTGGCAGTAAAATATATGGGCTAAACTGTCTGAGTCCTGAGATAAATTAAGAGATTCAGTTTTTAAGGTACACGGCACAATGTGGAGCAGTTGAAAAACAAGTGAAACCTCTGTGAATGCATCCCTGTGGTTACAGATAAGGTATAGGTCTGTTTGGCCTGAATTAATAAATGTTGCTTTCCCTCTGGGCTGATTAGCTGTGTGAGGTATCCTGCCAGCTATGCAGCTTCTAGTATCTCACTGAATGCTGTAGGAGATGCAGCACATAGCTTTGCCTGCTGCTGCATTGTGCAGTTTAGGAATACTCTTGCACACTTCATGTGCTATTTTAAAGTCCCTTTCATGCAAAGCTTGAAGTATTTTCATCTCATGCTGTTACTGAGCAAGCTGTTGAAAGGGGTGAGCAAGTTGATCAATATTTTATCCTTTCTAGGCTAGTAAGTTCAGTATTATTGACAAAGTGTGGCTGGCTTCCTTCAGTCTGACAAATAACATCCCAAACCAAAGTAATTGAAATTCTTTTAATGATGCTTTTATTGGGAAGCGTCTTGGAGCCAGGCTGGAGCTTATGGTTGCATCTGGAAAGTCAATTTTTAAATTTGACTAGGTATAAATAATATGGGACAGGGCAGAGACCTTCAGTCTGGTTCCTCTCCTTGGCAGGGAGGAGCCAGGTTGTGAATTCAGGGCTCACATGCTCACGGAGTGATTCCTGAGCCTGCCTTGGCTCCTTCACCCCTCTTTTCTCCCTTGGTCAGAAATTTCCCTTGAGTCCTGAAGCTCAAGGGTTGGCTGACACCATAACATTCTACAGAACACCCAGCTTGTGCCCAGCTGCCATCAGACCTGTCCTCTCCCTCCACTACCTACTCAGGCAAAGTTTTCCACTCAGAGCAGGAGCAGCAAGGCTTTATTTCTTGGTGCCCTGGATGGCCGGGAGCAATTGTGTTTGTGGCCTGTCCTCTGCTACCTCTCAAATTTAAAAGCTGCTCTGAAGTTTGTATTACCTTTTTTGTTTCTTGGAGATATGTGGAACTTAAAATGAAATTGTTCAAATCTGGATCAAGATTAAATAATTTGGCATGTTCTCAGATACCCTCCAGGAAATACAGTCAGTGGTTAACTTAATCAGCTCCTGTAATTCCACCAAATTGAGCTGAAGCAGCATTTCTACAGTGAAAGGAAACTTGGAGCTTAATAGCAAGCATCTCAATTTTTAAACTTTCAGAATAGTTTGGCTCTGGTATTCTCAGCAAAACCCAGAAGCAGTGTCAGGGCATGGGTTAGTCAGCAGCTGGGTCCTGGTGCTTTGTACGTCTTGTGATGCCTCTTCCTTGGTAGAAGTAATTGTGACTCTTTGGGTTAGGGTAGTTAAGAAATTATATTGCTGACTTAAAAGTACAATTAAGTATACTAACAGGCAAATTTGCAAACTAAAATAGAGATTAAACCAAACCAAGAACTTTGCTGGTTGTCAATGAAGTTTTTATTTCTGTGTGTATACATGGTCCATGCATATGCTTTTCAGTGCTTCCAGAACTTGTAGCCTTCCCTCGAAAGGGCTCTGATCCATAAAGGCTTGTGCTCCATAAAACACAGTGGCCCTGCTGACCTCCAACTTGTGGAGCTGCTGGGGAAACCTGTGTGAAATGACAGCTTTTTGCCTGATGGAGCCATTTTATTTGATCAACTCCAAAATCCACAAGACACACCTGGGGGAGGTCACCAGAGGGTCTGAGCATCTAATTACACTTGTGCCTTGGAAACTCTGCCTTGTCTTGTAGTTTGGTAGGTGCTTTTCATATCATTCCATGTGCATCTTATGAAAAAAGTGGGAAAGGCTGTTTTGGAAGGCTGAGGTGACCCAGGCTCTCTGTGAAACTGTGCTGTGGGCAGTCAGTGGCTCTCTGCCTCCTTCAGTGCCACTGCAGCCCCTATGGCCCCTCACTGAGAGACATTTGTAAAGATGATATTTCCACTTACAGTGCACCAGCTCCTGGTTGCATCCAGTGCTCTCTAAAGTAAAAGGAGAGTCTGGTGGGGCCCCAGATTTCAAGCTCTTGGGGCTGCTACTTATTTCTCTGCTTGGAGGAGAGGCCAAGTGTTTGCAACTTCAGATGTAAAATGTAAAAGCACTTGGTTGTCACATGCCATTAGCTGTTTAAAGCATGACATCTCAGGAAATGCTTCATCGTAATCCTCCAAATGAAGAAATCTGAAGTGAACTTCAAACTGTTTGCGCAGTTTGGGTATCATGTTGCAGGGTCAGATGGTGAACTTAGAGTTGTACCTACTCTCAAATTGGTTTAAACTGCAGTCAAACAGTTCAAGTCCAGCAAAATCAGCTTTTACATTTTCTTTACTTTCTTCTTTACAAGTAAAACCTGGGAACAATGTCTGTATGGCAAAGCTTGTCCAGATGCTCTTCTCCAGCTCATTTCCTGAGACACCTTTTGCTCAACAGCACTGCTAGTTTAACTTTATAATCTGCTTGAGTTTGCTTTCCTCTTTCTGCTGCCAGGTGAGTAATGGGAAAAGCTGCTCCAAGAGGGTATCTGTTGTCTGCCTGGGTTTTTCCTGTAGAAACTAGCTACATTTAACTCGAAAAAGCAAAGCTTGGATCTGTGATGCTACGTAAGGAAGAAAGTGGTGCTGATGTTTTTGGTTTTACTGCTCAGGAGTGTTCTAGTCACTTGCTCTGCAGTGGTTCAGCAGAAGACATGTCTGGTATGTAAGGACTGGCCATCACAGCTGGTCAAGAAGGCCAGTGAAAACAACTTTGTAGTCACCCTGATATGAAACTGCTTCTCTAACAAGAGTATGAAATTATAGTGTTGTGTGAAACAGAGTTTATTCAACTGTCATGCTCAAAGGCCCTATTAAGCTGTCAGTTTGGTCTGCTTTGTCCTTGATTTTGCTCCACTGAAACTTAACATGGTTTCACTTCTCAAAGCCAAACCTTTCCAAACTGACCTCTGTCTCCACCCAGGTTAATGCCCTTCAGAAAAATTTTTTTTCTACGTGTCATGATTGTCTCTCTGGACAGAAGTCCTTCATTTCTTGTTTAACTTCATGGTCCTTATTCATCCCCGTGTAGATCTAGGGTACTAATTTGCCTCCAAGAGGGTGTTTTTGGCTGGCAAATTGATAGATATTGCAAACATGTTGGCTGTCTCTAATGTTATTCAAATTTAATCCAGGTCTAGGTGAGAGTATTTGCAGATGAATTCATGTGAATCCTTGTGAAGAAAGCACAGATACTAGTAGACCTGACAGTGACTTTAATGATGGTGGAAGTAATAAGAAATTATGATTACTGGTGATCAGGGATAGACTTTTTTCCCTTTTTAAAAGGTATGATTGAGTATTGTATTTTTTGTAAAAATTTTTCTAACTTGTTTTGATACAGGGAAAATATATTTCCATTAAAGAATGTCACTGGGGTAATTTTTGCTTCATTTCCATTTTATTCCTTGCTGATTTACTTCAGAATAATTATTACTGATATTTGCTGGCTTCCTATGATGTACCAAGCAGTTGTAGCCTTCTTGTTCCTTGAGGAGTTTTCTGGTCCTGACTTGGGCATAAGCAAAGCTTCTCAGCGGCTGGTGCAGCCCCTCCTTGTTGTGCTGTAGGTATTACTCACCCCGCTGCTTCTCTTCTTGTGCCATAGCATCCTGCTCAGGCTGAACCTCTTGTAACTCATCTTCACGAGATGAAGGTCCCCTCAGAAAAAGGGAAGAGGGAGACCATCACATCTTACAAGACCGGTAACACTAAGTGATCTGTAATTGATGTGACTGTGTGAATCGTCTGTTTTGGTTTTTTTTTTGTCTTGATATTGGAGACCAAGGGATGGGCAAAAGGATAAAGAGAACTATGAATTGCTGAGAGGGTTTGCCTTAAATTTGTCAATCCCTTGTACAACATCTGCATGTTGTTTCGCTTTCTTCCCTGCCACTTTAGAGAGCACTGAATCAGTGAGGAACAGATAGTTCAGTTCTCAAAGCAGTGCTTCTGTAACTATACACAGTTGGGGAATGTGCTTCTGGTGGATTTATTCCATGAAATGCAAGGGAAGGATTCATGAGTACATAAAATAACAGCCTAATCAAAGAAATAAACAAGAACAAGTCTGTAATCTTCACAAAATTGGGGGGAAAAAGTGCTTCTGATGGACTTGCTCCTACTGTTTTCTTTGTAGCTGTTTCCAGAGCTCAGACCATCTGTTCCTTGTTGTAGGTTGTTAAGTGAAATGTGCTGCCAATACAAATAGCTCTGCTTGATGTTTGTTTGCATAAATTGTTTTGAAAGCTTCATGACGAATTTTAAAGATTACTTACAGAGGTAGGACTCTGTGGAGGAGGAAATATAAATTTGATGATGCATGTTGGAATCCATTAATTTGTTTGGAATTTATTATAAAAGTGAACATTCTATGTGTTTGTTGGAGGGCAAGGAAGCAATTTCATCTTGAGCCCAGAAGGTTATGGTGACAATATGCTAACTGGGCCACATCGCAGTAAATGTGATCAATCTGCCTTCACATCTCTCTAAGTGTAGTTGCCTTCACCCACTCAAATAAACTATTCAGTATATCTAACTCACAAAATTTCAAAGTGAAATCTGCTTGGGTTTTGTGTGCCTTGGGAATCTTACAGTCAGTTTTGTCACCCTTGTTGATATTGGACCTTTGTATGGGAACAGTGGCCTTGAAATGAGTGTCAAAGGTAAGTGAGGGCAGTGGAGGGGAGTTATACTTGGCTGCTGCTGATTGTATGGTATATTGTGACCTGGGGTCTGTGGTGGTGTTGTCATGTGAGCTATAGCACATGAGGTGGTAATTCCTGCTCCCCAAACCTGGTGTTCTGAAAGAGGATGGAGGAAGTGAGCCCAAGGAGAGAAAGGATTTGATTAAAACCCTCTAAGTCAGGGACAGAGTTTGTGTAGCCAGACTTCTTCAAGGGGATGGCGCTGCCTGATAGGGAAATATTTGCAAACAGTGGGCTTGGAGCAGCTTGTACAGAAGCAACTCTTTTTTTCTTTGCAGTTGTGTTCCTCTTTGTAATGGAGATCTAATTCTGGTGGCTTATCTTTATCCTTACAGTTTAGGAGCTTCAACTAGTTGAAAATCAGATGGCTACCTCCCTTCCCTCCAAACCTTCGAGTCTGGATTTGGGATCACTGTGCAGTCAGACGTTCCTCTTGTCTCTATGAAACTGTACATTAAAAACGCAACCACACATGCTCCTTAGCTGCTCATCACAGCTTTGCAGTGGTAATTCTCTGGTTTTAAGTGAATTGACCTGGCTGCTTTCATCTTCAGGTAATGCAGCCCCAGTTTATAATTCAGACCAGGAGCTTATGGAGATTTAGAAAGAGGCCCAGAGCTTTGCTTTACTGTGCCAGTTAAAGCATTTATACTGATGACAGTTAAATTGTTGAGGGCTCTGTTATTCATTTACATCACAGACACTAAGGTCCTCTGACGACCTACTGCAAATGTAAGCCAGATGTACCTAAACATATCTATTGTACATTTTACTTCATTTCAAACACTTCTCCTGACTTTCAACTCAAACCTTCTGTCTGTCTTGTCATGCTACAGTATTTAATGATATTTTATTGCATTAGTTCACAAAACCCTTGAGTTTTTCAGTTGTCCTAAGCTAATGGACTGGATCTGTACCCATTTGCTAATACAAGATCTTTTTTAGTAGGTAGCAGAGCTATTAAACATAAATCAAGGTTTCCGATAAAATATTAGGTTTCTGCTGCATCTTACAAAAGGATAGTCTGCAGTTTTACCTGATGATTATATCTTATAAGCTATAGTTAAAGCTTGTTTGGGGATTTACTGCATTCCATACTCAGTAATTTCATACAAATCCGTAATGATTATTTTGTATGTTCCTTTCATTTAGCTCATAAAAGAAACCACATAGTTTGCTAGCTGTAGAAATGAGAGCCATCCACTATTATTTCCTTTGGAAGGATGCAGTGAAAAACTGATTCTTAATAAAAAGATAATTTTTTAACTTAACCTGTGTATCAAAAATCAGGCATTAGAGATCCTGCAGACAGAAATAGCTAGGCTAGCTACGTGGAGAAAAGCAACATGTCATTGCACTCAAATCTTTATGCATTCTTTTGAAGAACAGACAAAAATAGTATAAACTTGGGGGGAGATGTATGACAACAAAATCATAACTTCATGAGTGAACAGGTGTCTCCTATTCACGTTTGGAACAGGGACTCTTCCTTTTGGAAGACAAAGGTTGATTGTTTGTCTTTTTCTCTGGTCCCAGCTGTGGAAAGTGCTCGAGCAGAGGCTTAGCTTAACATTGATTTTGGTACATCCTTCCAAAGTGTCTCCACTCCCTGCTGCTATTTTTAAGTACATACACAAATCCTTCTGAAGCAAATGTGATAGTGGTTAGGCTGTCCTGAAGTATTGCTCTTGATAGGAAAGCACTGAAGGATACCATTTGGAGCATATGCTTTCTCAGTGTGTGTTGCAGAGGATATAACTGCTCTGTTATTTGTACTATAGCAAGCCAAGAAACATGTGACACAACTTGATCTCATTTTTACCCATGTAAATCTGCAGGATTTTTACAACAACGTTTTGGAGTTGGTTTAAAATTACATATTGAGGAGCAGAACACAGTGTGGTTTTTTTCGTGGTCAGAAGGTAAATGCTGTCAATTGGAGCTGGTTGGGAACTTCTGATAAAAGATTTCCTTGGAAACGTTGATGCAATGAAACAAAATTTTTGTGACAGTGGATCTATCTAAGAGCATCTTGGGCCTGAAAAAAGGAAAGAAGCAAAATGGGGCTATTCACCCAAAACAGCTGCAAGGATGTCCCTGGGATATGGGAGTCCCAGGTTCAAGTTTCCTCATACCTCAGGCTTGTGATTAGCTTGCAGTTGTAATGTGGTGACTGTGTATCATTTGGGGATGGAAGGATGCAATGTTTTGAAGCTTTGTGCCAGAATACAGTGCAGGAAGAAAACCGACTTAGAAACATCAAAAACTTCCTTGTGAAAAACAGGATTCTTGGTTGCAGCTTGCAGTGCAGTTGTTTTTAATTCAAACTCGAGGTGAGGTGATGGTACCAGCAGCAGTTTTGTTGTCCTCTGCTGCAGCAGTATCTATCATGTTCCTCAACAATGCAGGGTATCAAAAGGAGAATGTCAATGAATGGATCTACGGTGCTATTACAAATGAGCAAGAAGAAAATTCCACTTCTATATGGGTTTCATGGACCTGTTTTTCAGACTAAGTTTGATCTGATGTTTTTCTTTGGTTAGGTTTTTATTGAGTAAGCTTGCAAATGCATCCATAGGGTGGTTGGCATCAGGCTAATGATATCAGATGCCTTTATTCTAGGTGATAACACCAGAGTGACCTTATGGAGACTCTGTTTCTCCAAAGAAAAGCAATGTTAACTGTTGACTGTACACTATCATTTGAAATACAGTGCTGTTTAAACACATGGGACTTGTCATCCTGTATCACTGAAAAAACAGAAACAGGCATGGTGTAGTTGCTGGTCAGTGGATAAAAGCAGTTTTTTTTCAACATTTCCTCAACTGAAAAAAAAAAAAAACAATCAAAATCCTCACATTTAAGCTTCATGAGTAAATCACTAGCAATAACAGGGCAGGAATGTGGCCACTTTTATGAGAACTTAGAAGACAAAAGAACTATCCCTGCTGAAGGTGTCTCAGGCTGTTGCTGGGCTTTGTGGCTGTCTGCGGCTGGGGCTCAGAGTTTGTAATTCAGGGCATCTCCTACAGCCATTCAAGGTTCTGGGGGGAGATGCCGACTTGGGGGCCATTGCCTGGGCTCTGGGGATGACCCCAGCTCTCCACTGGATGTCAGTGTTCCCCAGGAATGCAGCTGCCAGAGCACTTATCTGGCAGTAAAAAAAAAAGGGGGGGGAGGTAGAAAGACTAAAGAAAATTAAAGAACAAAGCAACCTTGACTCTTTAGAAAAGTAATTTAGAAACAAGTTTTGTGACTGTTCAGTCTCAATTATAAGGCAAACCTTGACAGAAAGATCATGTTTACACTAAAACACATC
This sequence comes from Climacteris rufus, assembly GCA_013398175.1. Lineage (NCBI taxonomy): Eukaryota > Metazoa > Chordata > Aves > Passeriformes > Climacteridae > Climacteris > Climacteris rufus. The sequence goes on from VZRZ01007765.1 coordinate 32,943, forward strand.
TTACACAACTTCCGGGCTCACATGCCAAAAAGTGTTGGATTTAGTTTCAGAAAAAAAAAATGAACATTCTTCACTCATCTCCCTACAGTTTTGATATTTTGATATGCTGTAAAGTGAGTGATTCTGTTTTTGTCTCTGACAGCTTTTCTTTTTTCACTAGCCACAAAAAAATATTTTTTCAAATCAGTGAAAGCATCAGCATGTCACTAAATGATTGATTGCTTGCTGGGTTTCAGCCTTTGATAATTAAGCTTAGCACAATGTCTCTTCTTCACTAGAGAATGGTATTGTGCCAAATTCAAAAGACACATGAAAAATGAAATCAGAAAATAAAAACCTTTTAAAAACCAACTGCTCCCATCTGTTGTGCAGTTCAGAAGGGAACAACAGTGGAAGAGACACAGAGCGTGTAAAACAGTAGGAGGAAGAATGGTGAGCTTCTTTGAGGCTCCACCTTCTACACTCACAGAAGGGCCTTCATGTGAAGATCTTGTTTCTTGAAGATCTCTGCTTGGTGTTTGTTTGATTGTTTGTTTTAATACACTAAAATGGATTCACAAAGGTGTAATTTCAGCAAGGATTTTGCTGAATATCTGAGTGGGGATTTGTAGCATGTGCCCAGCTGTGTCTTTAGAGGCTCTTGCTGACAATGTGTTGAGTGTAGTCCTGCATATTTCTTGGAACAAGTTGCTTCCGACAAAAAGGTAGATTTCTGAACGGAAGTCCAGGAGGCATTTCTGGCCATGATGTGGGGTACATTCACCAATTCAGAAAGAAAACAACCTGAATCCTGAAGTGCTCTTTCATATTGAGTTTGCTCAGCAATATTAACAAGCTTTGTTTGTTAGCATATCTGACTTTACCCATCCTGTTACAAGGTTAGCTCCTTTAGTCAGGCACAAGGTTTAGGCAGGAGTATTTAAACTAAAAAAAGGAGGCTGCAAATGTGTGAGAGCCCTGTCTGACCTAAGAATTACAGGGGAGCATCATGGTGAATGTTCTGGTGCTTTGAGTTATCTTGCCCTGTAAGTCTCAAAAGAATAGGAGTACTTGAGAATCAGGGTTTAGCTTTACAAAAACTTGAGGACAAGAGTCCCCTGTGCAGCTCATGGGAAGCTTTACTTTGATAAAGACTTCTGGCCTGATATATAGCTCAGTTTATTCAGTCAACTGAAGCTGAGGATGTCCTCTTCTGCATTACAGAGTCACTGGCAGGGAGGAATGAGCCTGTCCCCTGGGGACAGGAGTGACCAGCTGTGACAAACCAAGCCATGAATTGACTTTCTGCATGTCTGCCATGAGAGAGGTGATGGATGTGCAGAGAGAGCCACTGAGCAACTCCAAAAGGTGGGTAAAGTTTGAGACTGACTGCCTCACATGCCTGTGACTTTCCAGAGATACTTGTCTACACCTGGGATAGTTTCTTACTGTGAGACTTATGCACAATACAATGTTAAAGTAAAACTCTGCTGGAGAAATGTGATGAATTGGGATTGCATACCTTCCCCTGGAAGTGGCCTGTGCTTGATGTAAAGCAATGAGCCCATGTAATTAATTCTCTTTGCATTTTGGGACAGAATGTGTGTGTCTGATTTGTAAGCTGTTTAAGGACATGAGAGAGCAAACCACTTTCATCCAAAAGACAGCTTTAAGTCTCTCTGAGACTGGTAGCCAGATCTGATTCAGGAAAGGGATTCTGGACAAAATTGGAAAACCCTTGACAAAAATTTGTTTTGGACAAAATAGCTGAGATTGCTTCTCAGTCTGAGAAGCCAGGAAGTGAATAAACCATTTTCTACTTGCAACTGGTTGAAGGACTGACTTTTTCAGAAGCTCTGAAACCTCCTGAGCTCCTGTAAAGCTGAACCAGAGGGGTTGCCTGAAACACTTCTGAAAAATTAGGTTACTGTTAACTATTCCTCAAGATTGTTAGTGCTGTCCAAGTTAAGCTCCTTGTTTTCTTGTCTTGCTCCTTGTTAAGCTTCTTGTCTTCTGTAAACTCTTATGAACTGTCATATAAAAAGCCAAATGGAAATGCCTGCTTTGCATTTTTATCCTCCCCTTTGTTCATTGTCTTCTTTTATGGCCTAAACTGTCATAGCGTTGTGAGCCAGGAGTTACAGTATTTAATGTCTCACAAATGTAGGCAAGGAAAACTGTAAGTGAGTTACTGTAAGTTGATTTTTGACTAGTGAACAAAAGCGACTTATGCACGTGTGACTGATGGTGAATTTCAGTTGAGGCTGTGGTGCTAAGAGTAGGGTCAGGCAAGACACAGTGGAGTGGGAGTCCATGCAGTCAGAGCTATTTTTCAGTTGCAGCAGGAAAGACTGAACCTTGTGACATTTAGATAGAACACAAAGTTATTTGATTTGTTCTTTTTAATCTTCTAGGTTGTTTTGATATGCAAGTAGAAGAAAATGGCAAACCATGTAAATATAAGAAGTTAGATGCTTGCCTGTAACTTTAGCAGTGTGTTGTCTGACTGATGCTAAAGGTGTCTTCTGCTGATTACTAAAATATTTTCTGAATTAAATACAGCTGGGGAACTGTCTAATAGGAAGCTGAAAACTGGTCTGTCCTGTAGTGCTTATAGTCAAACGTGCTGAGAATCTCTCCCCTCTTCCCCTGACTTTTTTGAGGTGTCAAATATCTGTAAAGCTCTAAGTGCACCAGACCTGAAGGATATAAACCTGGTGATCTATGCTGTATTCACTGAATTCCAATAAGAAGTTAAAGGAGCAGCTAGACATGGCCTGATTGACTGCAGGGATGGATGCAGCACCCCTCCTGCTGAGAAGCCAGGCTGCAGAAATCCTGTCTAACTGACATCAATGCGAAATCGGCATCTGGGCTGCTAATTTTGTGTGTGATTCTTTGTAAAATGTAATCTTTACCATTCATTCCTACAATGTGTTTTCTTTCCCTGTGACCACCACACAGTGTTTATTCGATCATGCTGAGAACCCATATCTTATCAGGTCTTCTAACTTTTTCCTTTTGAAAGAGATAACGAAGGAAGGGGGGATCAGAGCAGCAAGGGAGAGTGGTACTGAGAATGAATATCCTATTTGCATCTGCACAGTTAGTCACAGTTGAATACTAAAAGCTTCTGTTATTTTCAGCAGCAACTACAATCTGAGACTTTAAATTCTGTATAATTTTTACTGGAGATGTAATTTTTGCCTTTTTTTTTCTTCTAAGAAAGATACAGGAGTTGCTTCACACTGGGGGGCTTATGAAGTTCAGGCAGTGCATATGGGAATTAGAAACAAATACGCTTAATTTCCTAAGGTCTTACAGGACTGTTAATGGTTAAGCATTGCTAAGGGACTGTGCTTTCTTCCTTTACCAGTTCTCTCCCCTTCATCTAGAAGAACAACACTTTAACTTCATACAGTCACTAGGAAAAAAAGTTACTTTATAAGTGACCCTTGACTATATTGGCTCTTGTGGCTGACCCTGGGTTAAAAGATACTGAGATAGCTCAAGCCTGCTTTTTGTCAGCGTTTCCACTCTACAGGAACTCCTGGAGATGCCTTGGTGGGAATCCAGTGATAAAACTGGAGCTCATTTCTCACTTACAGAAAGGAAAACAAAACTGAGGAAAGAATGCTTCCTGCTACTCTTTGGTCAGTCGATAAGCTTAATTGGCCAGGCTTGCCTGCTGTACATTGATTGTACCTACTAATAAAAGAGCTATTGATTGGCACTTTATTTAGCACTGGCTTGCATAGACTAGAGTTCCTGCTAATGTTATTATTACATCAACCTTTTCCTGTTCCCCAGTTCTTTAGTGCAATAAATTATGTCAAACGCCTCTAGTGTTTTCAATATTCCTGGACAGTTTTCCGTAGGTTTTTGACCTCCTTGTACATGGTGTGTCATCTCTAGTATGTGTGAAAACGTCTAATGGGATGCAGGAGGAATGTAGATGCTAACCTGTTATGGAAGAGTGCTGGCATTGTTATGCCTGCATTTTGTTTTAATTGGCCCCAGAAATCAAAGAAATTGGTATTCCTTGACATCTATTTAATGTGACTGTGATTAGTGAGCAGTGGTGGCAGGTTAATGGAGACAAATATCTCTATCTGTAAACTTGCATTGTCTTTGTAACCTTGCTACTACCGGTAGTACCTGACTTGTTAAAGCCCAGAGCAGTGGTCCTGTGCCTGTCACAGGAGCAGATCTGGGACCTCTTTGGTGAGAAGAGCTGCTCTTAATCTCACAACAGAGGGTTTGGGGCCTCAAGCAGGTAAACTCGTGTTTCAGACCTGGTTTTGGTCCCCAGTCTGCCACAATAGGTCCCATTATTGTGGATGAATTATATAATTTTCTGCATTCCATTACAAAATGAACATGGCTAGAGTTTAGCACAAAGTCCTGCTTTAGCTGAGGTTCTACTTGTGCTGCTGTAATGTCTCCTTAATGTGCTTTATGAAGAAAAGGTCTTGGACATCAATGAAAGTTCAGTAGAAATGCACAAGAACTGTTCAGTACTAGTACATAGTCCTCTCTTTCTCTGGATAATAACAGTCCAAAAAATTAACAGTCAAAATATTCACATTTTTTAGGTTGTACACTAGTTTGGAAGGAGTTTATTTTTCAGAATTTCTTGATCAAATTTCAGTCTTTGTGGCTGGATGGTGGTTCTTTTTTGGGCATTACCAAAAAGCACTAGTGAATCATGAAGGTAATACCTAAATTTTTACTTGCTAAACTTAAAATTCAGGACACATGGCTACAATTGGTACACTAAAACTTTTTGCGTTCTTCCCCATGCCTATCAAATAATCCTCAGATGAAAAAATCTTTGTGGTTAATAAAATGTTGGCAACTAAGTGTTACTTGTTTCCTCCGATTAAGATTTTCTTTTAACATTTATTTCTAAATCTTTTCGAAGAACCTTATATTTAGAGAGTTCTTCTTAAAAACAAACAAACCCCAAAACAGCCCCCCCCCCCCCCAAAAAAAAACCCTAAACCCAAAATACTCACCCATTTTACATCTCAAACAAGAAAACTAACAAATTACTCTACATGACATACCAGAGTGAACAGTGTTTTTCACAACTTTAGGGGTTTAATCCGCAAAACACCAACATATGAGGATCCTGACTGGAGCTGTGAAAGCCCAGGATCTTGGGTGTGAGGCAATAATGGACTTGGTCAACAGTGCTTATTTACAGCAGTTCAGGTTCTGGCCCTGAGGAGACCTGACATCCCTTGTGACTTTTAAGAGTTTTAGAACCTCTGTTTTCCTTCTCATTCCCACTGTGATACATTCCATGAGGAATAAATTACTTGTGCTTTGCTTAGGAGAACTCTGCTACAACTTTACTGAGCCTTCGATTGCAATATTTACTTTCTGTTTCAGTGTCTGAGCTTTTAACTTGTGAATATTGCCCTGCATTGAAAGGCTTTCAGAGTGCATTTATGTATAGTGACACTTTGTACACCCCCTTGTATTTCATGAATTTCAGCAGTTGCTCCAGGTCTCTTTAGCCCTGCTGAGCTGTCCCAAAATACAAAGGAGGGGTAAGGGCTGGTGCTGTGCAGCACAGCAGGAGTCAGGCTGTTGCTGGAAACCTGAAGCAGTTGTGAAAAGTCTGCTGTGCTTGTGCACACTGTGACGTGAAGTGCTTTATAAATCTGACAGCCTGGCTCCCTTTCACAAGGAGAGGGGAGGCTCTTTAGGGCTGTCCTCTGCCAAACTGCAACAGCCTGCTCCAAACCCTGGAACAGCTCAAGCCAGTGTTCAAATAAGGACTATAAAATACAAATGTGCACCATGGCCAGCTACTTTAACAGGGCTGTAACTACTGCAGATAATGTGACAACGCTGTGCCCTGCACTTGTATAAATGCTGGCACTGTCGTGTACATAGGAAATATGTGATGCACATACAGATACTCTGAGGAGTATCTGTAAGATACTCTGGAGTAGGATCCATAACAGAAGAGGGTTAGGGAAGTGAGGGTGTACTGGCAAATGCAACAATGGTAGCACAAAAATCAAGACCACAGAAAGTAAGCATGTTAGAAATTGATATCTTCTGCTATTAGTGTTCCTTCCTGATGTTCCTCCGCTCTGAGCTTGGCTCCTCAAGGAAAGGTTCCATTCTTTATCTGGGGCAACTTTAAAAATCATCAAGCTAATTCCATATTTATTTTTCAAGAAGCAAAATGCAGCTTTACAATTAGAATTCGGATATACCAGGGTGTGTTTGACAGGGCTTCATACCTCATAGTGCTTCCAAGGCAAGTATTAATTGCCCCATAAAACACACTGTGTCATGTCTTGTGGCTCAATGTGTTACAGGTCTGTGCAAACTTGTTTTATAGCCCTAACAGCCCACTACTGCTTCTGAGAAATGTTTTTCTTTTAAAGGAGGAAAGAAAAACAACGTTTAAAAATATTATAATGGTGACAAGGAAGAAAGAATGCTATAGAATTTCCATGGCCAGAAAAGCTGTCACAGATTAAACACCTGTTATAAATGGGTGCACATCTATTATTTTGTATTAAGGAGTCTTCTGTCTAGAGAACAAATCCATCTCCTCTAATTTGATGCCCTACCTGATATGTGGGCCAAATGTTGCCTTAATTTGTCATAAGGCAGAAATAGAAGAGAGTAAGTGCAACTGCAGCCACATCCCCTGGCTCAGAAGTGCTCCAACAAAGCTGTGCTTGATGCTCCAGAACATGCCACGGGCTTCACAGCCTCGCTGCATGCCAAAGTCAGTTGCTGTGGATCTGACTCTTGTTTACCCAAGATGTTTCCACAGTAATTATGGCAACTGAAAACAACAGAGCAGACCTCTTGACTATTGAGAATTGTAACTGTCCTTTCCAAGTCTTCTAGTTCCCACTCCCACATCTTCAGGAATGACAATAAGCAAGCCAGCAACAGCTTACAGCTTAGACCCAAAGACTCACACATGGTGTAGCTTCACTGGGGTCAAAAAGGATTATTTCCAATGTCTAATCACAAGCATGTGGCTGAGTCTGGTTAGAGTAAGAGTAAGAGTAAGCTCTGTACATTGCTCTATTCCTTCCTGGTTGTCTTTCCAGCCTCAATTGTAGGCAAGCCCCTATAAGGGATTGGGACTTGCTGTTCCTCTTTAAAAGGTATTTTTATCTCATTCCCTCCTGTGCAATAAGTAGTTAATACTGGATTTAGTACCTGCTGTGCTGTGAGCTATTACTTTTGTGATATTAGGAACATTTTATAGCCACTTTTCACTCTGTATCCCTGGCAGAATGATTTCATGATGTGTATAGATGTTGAAGATTCAGACCTCAGATTTGTCAATGCGTTGCCAAATATCTAGCATAGGCATCCAATTAAACTGTAATTTAGTTTTTCTTGGATTTTGCTTTGCTAGATCTGGATGATTTTTCTGCTTTTAGCTCAAGACTGAGGCAAGTTACAAAGATATTCAAGTGACAAGTCTCTGGCAATGAGATCTGATTGAAGTTTACTTATTAAAGACTGTAACAATACAATTTTCTCTACCAAAGCTAAGCTGAGGGTTTTGCTGAGGTTTGGGCTAGAATATTTGTGTTGCTACCTATGCTACATGATATACACAACCTCTGTCTGTAATAAATGCACAATATTTTCAGGCACTGTTTCTGCACAGTAGTTGAGTAGGAAGTGTTTTTTATTTGTAAGTAACGTGATGTGAAATGAAAGGATACTCTAATTTATGAATAAGTAAATCTTGCCTTTATGAAAGTGAATTCTATTATGTGTAAATATTTTTCATTTTACAGTTGTAAAATCAGTTGAAGTTAGAACCTAATTCATAAATGTTCTGAAGATTTATGAAGCATTCCCTTTGTGCTCTCCTCAGGACACACAAGGGACGTGGTTCCCCTGTCCATGTGAATTATCCCTTGTGAAATCCATTTTTTGTGATTTATCAATCCTCTCTACCCTTGCTTGCAGGCTAATGTATCTGAGAGCTACTGTGTGTAACAGTCCCTTAAATCAAGGGGAAATAAGGAGGTTTGTTAAAGTAGATTAATAAGAAGTTGAAGGGGGCAATTCCCCAAACCACTGCTCGTGTCTGTGTCCTCGTTGCTTCCAAGAGCTCCTGTTATAGAAGAGCTTTGTGCACTTGCCCCCGTGCTCAGCCTGTTTCTGCTGCAGCTGAGGCACTTCTCTGGTCCAGAGCAGGGACGGTCTAGGCTGAGGGAAGGATCCAGTTTTGAGGTGATTAAAAGTGCATCTTTTGAATGAAAAAGTAGGTCCAGGAGAAAAAGTTTGAGGAGGAAGACACCTCTATCGTTTGAGAGTGATAGTGACTGAAAACTGTCTCTGGCCTGTGAGAAAAAAACAGCAACATAAACCAAAGCAAAAAACCCCACAAACAAAATGTGCATTCAAATCGAGTGATTCCCATGGCTTCAAAGTGAACTCACACAGGGATCACGGTGTGGCATGCATTATAAGAAATGTGATATCATGTCACTTTGATGCACACAATGTCTAAGCCTTAAAATAAAAAGGAAGTTTTATGATCCCAGATAGTTTTGTTTAAGCTTCAGTTTCCTGGCTGAATCTTGTCACAAAACTCCCAGGTCATGTCCAAGGCGTGAATGCTTTCAGGGGCAGTGACTCCTTGTCTGGTTAAAGGTCCAGGAGGGACCGCCATTTCAAGATGGCATTTTGGGCAGAACATTGGAATATTAAGTATTCCTTGGGGCTTTTCTTGAGTACTAATAGAGCAATTTCACTGTTAGCACCTGGGAAGATGTTCATAGTCAGGTTGAGAGCCTGAGATTTGATAAAAGCAAGGTATGGAGAATTATCAATAAGAGTGCTGAGTTGGTGAGATAAGACAGAAGGCACTTATTTTTCACAGCCCGTCTAAAATAGGGCCTTGAAACTTCAGCAAGAAGCCTCAGCCTCAAGGCATGGAGGCCCCTCATGGCACAAGATCAAGGATCAGTGTCTGCCTGTGGAAGGGAGGTAGGAGTACATGACTGTTGCCTGGTGGGAGCCTGAAACTACTGAGAGACTCTGTGGAGTACATGGGCTGCGGTGTATTTGGGAATATCTTATTGCTACACAACCAAATTAATTTTTTCTGGGAACATCAGTGGGAGTAGCAGAATTCAAGATACTTAAAAATTAGGCATAAAGTAGGTATGTTGTTAATCTCTGCTTGTTATCAGTGGAAGAAACTACATGGTTGCTTTGAGGGAAGTGGCCTGTTCCAGTTATGTCTGACTTGCATGAACTTCTCCAAAAGCAAAATTAGGTTTCTATGCAAGCAAAGCATAGGTGTATTTTAGTGATGGATTTTAGCAAGATGAATTTAAATTCCCGTGGTAGTCCAACTGTGCTATTACACACTGGCCATATAAGTGCATGGGAGTGCAGCTCCTCAGGCCACCTAAAGTTAAAGCTTTGACCAAGTCTGGAACAATACAAATAATTGTCTTAGAACAATAAAGTGACTTTGTTCAGTTTTACGTTGTTTGACTGTGGTTGTGTTAGAGTATATGAAGATACATAAAGTAAGCAGCTACTTTTCTTTTGAAATAATGTAACTTTTCTATTAAGCACCAGATAATAAGTAGTAGTAAACAATAGCAATATCTATTGTATGGTAAATTACTGGAGGTGTAGTAGTCTGTCTGTAACTTTCCTAGTTCAGTACAGCAAAGTACAAGTGGTGTTTGAATTTAGAATTAACAGTTACTTTTGCTGACTAGATGATACAGCCCACATAAACATAAATCTGTTCCTTCTCTCATAAAGTGTGTCAAATAATAGGGTGGCTGGTGGCTCAGATAATGCTTGTGATGAAGGAGAAACCAGCATTACTGAAATGATAATATACTGTAATAGTAGTGAATTGGCGTTGAATAGAATGAAGAAGCAGTGAATTGCAGGGGATTTGTCATGAAGGAAGGGAAAAGGTGAGCTTGAAATTAATTACCGAACCTTTGGAGTTGGAGCTTATTGAAGTGATTTTGGAGATGGGTTGAGTTAGTGTGTAACAGAGAAATCCCCGCTTGCTGCATGTCAGGAAAGGAACTTTGCTTAGATACTTGTTGCAACATATATGGACCTTCATACTTAGACCACAGTACCCAGGTCTAACCCTTGATGGTAGTTTCCAGACCAGGTCTTTGTATGTAGAACTTTTGCAGGTGACTTACACGTGGATTATAAAATGTTTTTGGTGCTTATTTGAGAAATGGGCTCTTGAATATAAATGGACATAAGGAAGGTGTTTGACAGCAAAATGTTCCTATCAAATTCATTCATTGGGATGGGGAAAATGAGCCACCAACATATATTTATATGCTTATAAATGCAAGCGTTTATTGACTACTTTGAGCCAACTCAACATTTAAATCACTGGTAGCATCTTTTAATATTGATTAAGGTAAATATTCCAATGATAGCATTAGTCAATATATATGTGTAAATCAACATGTGATGTTTTTACTGTATGTTTAACGTTTTTGAGTTATGTTCTTCTGGTTCTGAAACAATGAACTGGAGGCTGGAAATCATTTTGGTCCTGACAAAAGGTGCTGCCTTTCTTAAAACATTTACATTTTAGGTAATTGGCTGCAGCACCTGACAGCACCACTGTAGCCTGATTGAAGCCGTGTCCCAGCAGTGCCACCATAAACCACAGCACTGAGAGTTCATAACCAGGGCAAATTTGGAGGGGGGAAGGGAAAGCACCAAGTTTTTAAAGCTGCAATGTGATACATGAAGTCTTAGTAACTTGATCATTTTGAAAACATCTCTTTAAATAAATCACGTCACATTTAGGAAAATGTTTAACTGTAGGAATTGTTTGGCTAGAAGTCCAGGGCTAGTCATTGAGGGTAGCTTGATGTGTGCCAAATTAATGAATATCAGCCCATGTTCATGAATATTTAATGGATGGGAACTAATATAACTCACATGGCTTTGCTGCTTTCAACTCTCTAAACCCACATTCTTGCCCAAAGCATCAGTGTCTCCACAGGGGAAATATCATGTATATTGTGGCTCACGTATTGCATACATTACTTAAATATCACACACTTGCCACTCAGTATTACACAAACCTAGGATTACCCTGAAAAATGTTTTTCAGTACCTGTTCACTGAAAGCAGGATACAGATTTAGGCTGAGCTCAGGCTGTGTTTTGGCCCCTGGTAGTACACGGCTGAAGATCAGTGTTACTCACAGTTGCACTTCCGTAGTATCACTGTGAAAGAAGCTGGTACCAAAGAATTTGACCTTTCTTCCCTGTTATTGATTCCTGAAAGAAGTTTCAACCTTCCTGTAAATAATCACAAAATATTACCAAAAGCCTCAAAACAGGTAAGAAAGTCAAACCCCAAGAAGTCCAGGGCAAATTGCCATTCTTCTTTTATTATATGTTCGTTGGCATATTCATGTGATCTGACTCTCTGAGGAATTGTAATTTGATGATACTAATGATTGAGAAATAATTATTCCACTGGAGAGAAAAATGTAGCACAGCCTATTTGGGTGATGGCATAAGTGATTCAATGGTTTAACTACTAATAAGAATTGAAATATCTTATTAAGTAAGGGTTAATTGAAGGGCTTTTTTATTTTAAGCTCACTTAGCTAAAAGTAATTAGAAAGGAGAGAAAACCAACATAACTTTGGCTATCGATATTGTGAGGGTTAAAAAATAAAAAAAATGCTGTGTCAGTTTCTGTCCTCAGAGAGCCTGCAGAACCCTCAGGCACCATATTCACAGTGATTTCAGGCAAATAAATAACAAAACCAGAAAAATATCTTAGGCCATTGCCTGGAGAGAGGCTTAAAAATATTAAGAAAATACAAGAGTAATAAACAGTCCTTATAGCTTTCCCTGAAGCAGGAAGACTGTCAGGAATAGCTTTTTAAAAATAATCATAAAAAGATCCAGAATCTTCTGGGCATGAATGAGCTTAGCTCTGGTGATGTTTCAGTGACATACATCAAAGCATACCTTCAACGTGTAAATTTGCCTGACACATTTTTAAAGTCTCCGTGGGGCATTTGCTGCTGTTATCAGTTAGACTTGAGAACCCTAATTATATTACATTTGGAATTTGATAGCCTGTTTTATGCAGGAGGTCAGCCCAGACTGTAATGGTCCCTGCTGGCCTTCGTATTTATGCATGTAATGAGTAAAGCATCTCATCCTGCAAACACTCAGGCAGCTGGGTATATTAGCATACAATGGATGACTTCAGGAACATTAACCACATGGCTCAGTAAAGTTATAGCTCTAAATATTTGGAAATTCAAACCTCGAATATCTATCGCTATTTCCTTAAACTGAAATAATTGCTGCTGAAATACAAAGGTATAATTTTTTTTTACATGTTTTTTATAAGGGATGGTTTTACGTTACTTGTTATCACATCTGTTTGTATGTGTGCTGTTAACACAGCACGAATTTATGTAGTGGAGATGTATTTGGGCTAGAGAGGAGCTTTCCTTCTGCCACAATGTGAGTCACCAGCTCTCTTCATGGGCCATTAGGAGGTGAATTCCTACTCTGTTTTCTCACTCAAGGACATTTCACTCGTGTATCTTGAAACTGCTCTTTAAGAGGTGACATTATTTTAGCTTTCTCTGTCACCTTAGGGTGCTGCTAATGCTGCTAATGACAAACAGGTTGTAAGATGCACCTTCTTGATGCATCTTATAGGTTAAAAACTTCTTTGATGCATGACTGTCAAGAAATAATGTCAAAACCCTCACCTCCTCAAAAGCCTGTTGGAACGAGTTGAAAGAAAACTCAAAATAACAGTAATGCAGAGAAGTTGAGTAAAACGTTTTTCTTTACTCATTCAATTTAATATGCCACCAGAACTGAGCCAATTTAATAACTTTCTTGTTTATAAGCATATAAAATTAAGTGTTGCTGACTCTCTTACTTATGAAGATTAATTTAATATCAGATATAAACCCTAGTGTATTCTCTGTCATTGTTTCTCTTGATAGTTGTATTTCAGTCTTTTCTAAGTCCCTTAATTGTGAGTAGATCAAGAACCACTTAGTATTACAATTTCAATCCAAAGCTAAGCAGAGAGATTGGATATTGGTTCTCCAAGGAAAACCTAGATGGCACAGTATCAAAGATGACTTACCTGCAATCACCTTTTCTCTGGCACTAACCAGAGATCAGAGCTTGTCCTTAGAAAACAATTCGCTGGCAGAGCTCTATCAGACTAGAGAGCAATCTCTGCTGTATCAAGGGTTTGGAAGACAAATGTACGGTCTTGGTAGTCACGTGTAACTCTGAACTGGGTGATCAGCACTTATTCTCCTGTGTGATGAAAACACTGATTTGAATAAAAAACCACCCAAAATGAGCAAACGAAAACCAAACAGCTTTAGGTGATCTGGAGTTTCAAACCTGATACTAATCCAAGTGTTTTAATTTACATGCCCAAACCAAAACATGACTGAAAAGTCTGATAGTAGGAGTACGTGTTAAAGGTTACTGGAAGTCAGTATTATTGTCTGACTATCTGTTAGATAATTTATCTGTTAGGTCAGAGACTCGCAAATGGGAATAATGAAGACTGCCCACTCTTCTATGGAAACTTTCACCTGGTGCCTCAAGTAGTTTAAAGATAAAAAGAGGGAAACTCATGAAAGAGAGTTGTGAGAGAGAAAGGGACATACTTGTTAGCAGGGCTGGTTTAACGCTGGCTCCGGGGCCCTGCTCGAGGCCACTCAGCGTTATTCTGGGAGTGACCCTGGTTTCCTGGGGGCTGCAGCTCGCAGTGTCTCCAAACGCAGGGCGTCGTCCGGCAGCTCTTTTAGTGCTGGCTCCTCTGGGTGAGAGAGAGCCCTGGGCCGATGTCGTGGGTGCAGGCGAGAAAAAAGGCCAGAGAGAAGGGCCCTGGTGTGATTTCCAGCTCTTTTATTTCCCGGGGAGAGGCAGCAGGGGACGCTGGAGAGGGTCCGGGGTCCAGGAGAGGTGACGCGGGGATCCGGGAGAGCTGAAGGCTTCAGTAACCAGGAGCCAGGACTGTCGGGCAGCAGAGAATTTATAGGGATACAAACGGGAAAGTAACCAATTGGGGTACAAGGGTTAGCATGTAACCAATTGAGAACCAAACAGCAACGAAGTTTCTGGAACATAACCTTATACAGAACATGAAGTAATAGGGTAACTAACCAATGAACTGAAACGTGTAAGCAACGTTGCAAGGGATGCTGGGGGTGAGCCAGAAAGCTCACCCTGAGCAGGAGTGTGACTCAGATGGTGGCAACCTCCGACTGAGCCCACCAGTCTTGAGCCTGTGGCTTTTGCTACATATGCCGCCACACTGGTTCTGACAGGACAAGGGATAAAAGTTCTAAACTAAAAGAGGCAGTTTTTTTCAGACTCGATATGAGAAAGAAACTTTTTACAATGAGTATGGTGAAAACCCTGATCATCTTGCCCAGATGGTGGATTCCCAGCCCTGAAAACGTTCAAGGTGGTATTGGACAGGACTCCGAGCAACCTGGTCTGGTTGAAGGTGTCCTTGCTTGTTGCAAAGGAGTTGGACTGTGACTTTTAAAAACCCGTTTCAACCCAAACCTTTCTATGATCTGAAAAGTAAGGGGAGCAAACTCAAGCAGAAATTCAGACTTCATGCCAATCACACTGCACATGTGTTAATGCTGTTACTATATGGCTCTTGAGCAAATAATCCTATGAATCCACACTGCTTGTCCGTAATTGTACCCATTGTACTGTATAGGAAAGAGGAAGAAGATGAGGTAGTGCTGGAAGAGCAGAAGCTGCAGATACTCACAGACTCATTGGCACCAAATTTTCATTTTCACACACAACGCTCAGGCAAACTGGTTTGTGCTAGGAAATAGATGCATTTATGGGGCCTGGGTTGAGCTCCAGTGAGGAGCAGTTACAGGAGGAGCCCCAAAGGCATTGCCAACCTTTCCTGGGAGCACCCAAGCTTTCTTGGAAATAGCTGGAGTTACTGGTTGGACACAGTCCATAGGACAGGTTTTCTTCAGTACAGATTTAAACTTGCACCAGCATGGGACTTAGGGATGTGCGATGGAGGTTTTTGAAGGGCTGAAGAGGGCTAAAAAAACCTGAGGTCAGATGGCAACTTTCACCAGGGAAAGTAGCTCACAACTGCTCCATCTCTGAGCATTCTCAAGCCACATCTCTGATTGTGGTTTGCTGCCACAATCTAAGCCTAAATAATTTGTGATGGGATGACAAAAGCTCCTTTGGCTTTCATGTTATGCTGCACCTTCTGAATTTTTTAAGGATTGAGTCCTAGCTGCTTTATATGTGGATGGTTTTACATTTAATGAGGTGTTGCTAATTTTCAGTTTAGTCTATTTATTCTTCTGAAGAGCAGAAGCAGCTGCTAATTCCCCTCGAGAGTGTTCATGTAGAGTACCTGCACCCACCTACATGTCCTCATAAATTGTTTCCTGAACTAAAATGAGCTCTCAGTATTCATTTACTTGCTTTTGGCAGATTTAAGTGGGAATATAAATCTGCATTCGCTTTTTGATTCACAAATGCATTTTCTTCCATAAAGAATTAATGTGGCCACATATGAAAACTGCACCTCTGTTTCTGCTAAGTTATAGTCTTTCCTTTCTGTCAGATTCTTTCTCTCCCCTGCCCCCATTTCCCTGCTCCCATATTGCTAAATAACTGTAGTTTTAGTATTGCCAGAACGGAATATTCACTAGCAATTCTCAGTTCTGACATCCTAAAGCCCTAGAGTCATATTTCAGGCCTGGATGGCACTTAAAGGCCCATAATCTTTTGCTGAATGGGTTTTGCAATACGCAAGCTGAGGCAAATTATTCAGTTTAAGGACCTGAGCTGCTCCGGGAATTCAGGCCTCGAATGTGGCACACGCTGTTGTTTTTAATTATTTATTTATTTAGAAAATGTTTGAGCAGGAAAACCTGCAGGGATGGAACATTTCACATATCGTTAGTTCCTGGCACCGCAGCCTTGGAAAAGGAAACGCAGCCATTACACCATCCTTGGCATTCAAGTTCAAGCACAGAGTGGAGAGCCCAGGAAAAGCCCATGGACAATGGGAGAGGGTTGGGGGCAGAGGAAGATTTCGAGGGCGATCAGTCTCTTTCCAATCAAGAAGAATGGAGTTCAGTAACAATAGATAAAGTCCACAGACTGTGCTTGTGTAATGGTGGTTTGATTTGTTTGATGTTTGTGGCCTGGTGAATCCTGGCAGTTTTCCCTGTACGATTTAGAGAAGGCCCTTTCAGGGTCTGTGTTACAAAAACAGTGCCGGGATGAATTCAAAAGCCCTTTCTGCATCAAAAAGGGTTCATGATCAAGGCTTGAACATCTGTATTCCCTTGAAAAAATTTCCAGGATATTGCAAGGGTGTATGTGAATAGAGTTAATAATTTTATGCTATGGCTAATAAAAGATTCCCACTAGTGCTCCAATAAGTTTAAGGATTCCCCTGGCATGAATACATCTTCCTTATTGCCTCCTAGATAAGGTGTAAAGTAAGTCTTTGACTATGTCAGGACAGAAGACTTCTTTAAACTGCAGGTTAAAGAAAAGAAAGGGGATATATATTTTGTATAATTAATTCTGTAACTATGTTAAAATATAAATAGTCTTTTTTTTCTCAGTTCATAAACTTAGTTTGTTTCTGCGTATATTTTTATGCTGATGAACTGAGTAATTATTTTATGACTTTATCTTCCCTTCCCCTGTTAAGTTCATGGAGCACTACCCCATGGTTAATCCTTTGGATATTCCAGGATTCTGTCCTTATTACAACATGAGTAAATGTTGGGTTGTGCTTGCAAGTTGTGCGGGTCGGTTAAGAAATCAGTCCTCAATATCCAGGTCTTCAATTGAGTATGGTATTATCTTGTATTTCCTCTGCTGGGAAGCTTCAGCTCTGTAATGAGCTTCTGCATTGAAAGCAAAATATGGGAGTATTTCAGACACAGGTTTGTGAGTGTGGGGTTTTTCAAATCAAAATGCATTATCTGAAGTGGATAATCTTACATTTATGAGCCTTAGTGTTTTAAGGAGCTTCTCTATTGCATTGGTCTTTGGTTGCAAAAATAAATAATAGCAGGTATTGTAGAGAGAGGGTAGCAATCCTTTTGTTACATTTCTTGCTCAGCTTGTGTTGAGTCCTTGACTCTGAGTTGGGAGACACACAAAGATATTTTCAGGCTAAATTCTGACCTTTAAATGAGGGGTTTTTTTTAATTTTAAAAGATCTTTTTTGAGAAAACATTAATCTCTAATATTAATATGATCAAGAGAAAGCAAATGGTAATGCAGTAACCACCCCAATTTAAATGTAAGGGGTCAAAAATTCAGTAGGCTGTGTAGTTGTGGCATCAGGTTGTTTTGCAGCAGCCCAGAATCTGGTGCAAATTTCAAATCCCTTTGCCATGAAAACTTTGTAACTCAGTAATGCTACTCACTCACATTACATACATCTATTCCATATACACAGTTGCTTCTTCTGTTCCAGGATTTACCTAAAATTATGGGAGAAATCACCCTTTATAGCCTCATGACCGCTTTTTGTGGTGTCACATTCATTCAGCAGTGTCGTTCCTGCCGGTGGTGGTGTCCATGTGCTCTGGATTCCCTCAGCCTGCTTGGGGGCCGCTGCTTGGCAGGCGCTGCTGCTGCGCCCTGGCAGTGCCAGTGTAGTTTAACTTCAGCAACCTGAAGGGCCGGTGGTGCCAACAGTTTAAAGGCAGAGCTCTCATTGAACATGAAGTATTTAAACTCGTATGGTTTTCTACCCCCTGGTAAGAAAGAGTTGGCAGCTTTCACCTTGGAGCTCTGATCATCTTATTTTTCTTTTTTTTTTCTTTCCACCAAAGTTTGTGCAGGCTAAGAGAGCAGTGCCTGAGGTGCCTTCCTTGTGGAGCTGCTCTTTTGCTTTTTGCCAGATGATAAGGCTTCTGTAAAGGGAAACTTTATCTCTTCTTAATTGGTATTTTTTTGTGTAGTTAATCTCTATAAATAGCTTTTTGGTTGTCTGGAGCAGTTTAGATGGGATAACTGCAATTAAGATGCTGCTGTCAGAAAACGACTCTAAGTTGACTTTGCTTATTTCTTTTAGAAGTCTGTGGTTTGTTGCAGTTTTTTTTGGCTGCAGTTCTAATTGGAATTCAGTATTTAACAAAAGAACTAATGGTATCAATCAGTATCAACTGAGCTCGTGTTTTGCATGCAGGTACATGCATACATGGGTTTGAGCACGCAGCTCTGCTGAGATCTTAGCCAAGACCCACAACTCTCAAAACCACTGGGCTCGTGTCTCAGTCCACCTCAGTCTCTCAGAGAGATTTTCCAACCTCCCTCCATAAAGCATTGGTCGGAAGGACACAGCCCTGTTCAAATCTGTTCTCTACAAGCACTCCCACTGTGTTGCAGCAAGCATTGAGGGCCACTGTGCCCACCAAGGCTGCTCTCCTGTCCCAGGCACCAACTCACTGCCAGGCACAGTCTAAGCAGAGGGTACAAGCAGCAGGCAAGCCAGGAACGAGGTAGGCACAAGCCAACATGTTAAAGTAATTGGGCCATCCCTTTTCTTGAGCCCCCTGACTTGCCAGGGACTTGAAAGGGTGCTCGAGTCCCGGCCCTCTGTTTAATTGGTCTCCATACAATGGCAACAGTCTGACTGTGACAGGCATGTTCTCAGATTGTAAGACTGAGGATCCTGGCTATCTGGGACCATGAATTTTATTGACCTGACTGTGTTAAAGTAAATCTTTTTGCCAAGTACTTCTCTGTTCTCAGATGGAATTAACTGTTGGTGTATTTTGCATTATAGCATCTTACTAATCTCCTCTGTACCTGGAATAGGCAGCGCTGGTGATACCAGTTAAGATACACAAATGTGGGTTGTGTTTACATAAAATTGTGTGTGTATTATTGGATATATTATTCCTGGCGTTTCATCATGGATCACTGCCTCCAGAAACATTTTGTAACTTTTATATGCTTTTGCACTGTTAAAGTGTAATATGTTTCCTGTATTTGCGTTGGCCTAAATCAATTGAATTTAGCTAAAACCCTGGATTTTGTTCAACTTTCTGGTGGAAATTTATTTTTATTGTATATCCAGATACATACAAAGTCTTGAAAAACAGGGTGTGGAAAATCAGCTGCTTGTTTGCTTAGTGTATCCCAGGAAGAGCACAGTGTTACAGGACTTTGTAATAGCTTAGTCCCAAAGCCATAAAAGTGCCGAAGACAAGAGTTACAAGTGTAGTAAGGAAGACTTTTGGTTTAACTCAAGCTTGGAATTTCTGAGAACATGTAAAACGTTTGCTGCTTTGTGTGATGAGCCCCAAAGCAGGGTGAATTCAGTGGGTCATGGCTGTAAAGGCACATCAGTGTGTTCTGGTGTGATCTGGGCATCTGTGGCTGCGAATGCCACCAGAGCACAGAGGGGTGTGAGGACTTGGTGGCTGCTATGTGTATTTTAGGGGTCTGACGGATGGATTTGCTCTGTGTTTCAGAGGAACATTCAATCTTCGCTGAAATTGATTGGGAGACTCCTGGGTTGGGTTGGATCTTGAGGCAAAGCCCTCAAAGCATTCGAGAATCTGGGTCTTAGTGCCAGCTTTGACAAAAGAAATTATATTTGGGGGGGGAAAAAAGAAAAAAGAGAAAATTTAAGGAAGTGCAGAAAGATTTGGATACTTAGTGATGCCAGAGATGATCTTAAGTGACTTCTAAGCAAAGTGTGATTATTTTTTTAAAGGTTTGGGGGTTTTTAGTTTGTTTGCTTCAGGGATTTTTTTTTAGCAATTTCTTTTCTAGGAGAGGTGAAGTGTCTTCATACTTTAAGAACCTTTGTCTTCAATAGTATGATCTATTTGTGAAGAGTTATTTCATCCAATTATGCTGTACTCATTAGATGCGCTAAATATAACTTTTTCAAACTTCTTGTTTTCAAAGCTTTTGTGTCCAAGAGGGAATTCTCTTGAATGTGGCTGAGACGTGTTTTTATTGTAGCTTTGTTTTCACTGGCAGTGAAGTTCTGAAAAGTCATTTCCTTCAGGTTTGATGCATCCTAGTTGCTTATATGAACTGTTTCCCAAGGTACAAGGTAGATTGATTAGTCAGAGAAAGATCTGACCGCAGAGCAAAAAGTAATTTTCTTATCTTAGAAAGATGTCATTACAGTTCATTCCTAAAATATGTCAGCAGTATCAAAGGTACCTTTAGGAACATTTGGAGATGGTCACGGCTGTTCTCAGAGGTCTAATGTGTCCAAACTGAAACACTCTGTAAAACACCCCTGTGGTGATTTGGGGATTATGAATGTAATAGAACACAGTTAAGGTCTGTGCAGACAGTTCCAAAGTTTCTTGGTTTGGATTGAGGCTAACTGTATATAAGATGTTTTACTTTCTTCACTTCTAGCAAACTAAAAATATTATTAAAAATAGCTTTATGCCAAACTCCAGGGTTGATGCAGGATCTCCCTTTCTGCTGGAAAAAAGATGGAACTCTGCTGAACCTGTTCAAATTCATTGTTTAGTCCCTTGTATGCTCCTGGTTTTTGTGTTCTGATCACCTCTGTACAGTGTGTCTCTGTTAGGTAATTCTCAGTGTAATAATTAAATGACTGACTAATGCTGATTTATATTATTTTTATAAGCAGTTTAATTCCACGTAAGTGTTTCATATCAGAGTTCAACAGAGTTGGCCCTCATGTTGGGAAGTTGTTTCTTCCATTGTTAGAGCTAAGTAGGTAATATTTTGGGGGAAATGATGGAAAAAGGAAAATGCAGATTAGCATAAGACAAAGCTCAGGTGGACTGTGATGTCTTTGCAAGTCAGAGAGATGTAAGGAGCTATTGAACCTGAACCTCTATTTTATGAATATTTTTCACACTGTGATATGGATATTGTACTCTTTGAGTATTCTCCTTGGTAGAAGAATAATGAATTATATAAAAGGTAGTTTCCCTTTATTATGTATAAAAAAGAAAAAATAAAACGGGATCCAAACTGCATTCTGCAATGTACACTTCATCTGCTGAGGAGAACGGCGGCCTTTGGTTTTGTTTTGGATTTCTGGTTTGGTTTTGATTTTGTTTTTTTTTTTTGCTGAGTGGCTTGCACCTATTTGTGTGTAAGTTTTTCCCCAAAGATCCCAGAGAGATGCTTTAGCATGGGCAGAAGCTTTATTATTAAGTTTGCTTGTCTGAGAGCTGAGGTGACAAATTATCATTAAAATGTGCCTGTTCAGTACTGGAGAAGCAATTGTCCTACAACCCAGATGCTCCTGACAGGGCAAAAACTCTTTTACTGAAGTGGGAAAGACAAGCTCCCACTTGGCTCATCTAAGACAAGGGAGAAATGCAGAGTTTTAATAAAAGGAAGAAATTACCTACATGACTTGTCCTCATGTGTTGTCTTGCTCCATAATTATCTTCAAGATGGATATAAAAGATAAATTTGTGTTATTAAAGTCATGGCTGTAGGTTTGCCCTCAGCTGGTGATGGGTTTATTAGCCAGTACCCTTTGTGTACATGCTCACACAGGAGGTTACCAGGACTAGTGAGAACAAAGATGCAGAGAGCGTTTGCCATCACAGTTTTGAAGGCATCCACATGAAGTACTTGTCCATCAAAATTAACTTCAGTCATTTAGTGAGAACCACCCTAATGTACATACAAATGCTGGAGACCCCTCTCCAACAAGGCACTGGAGTGTTTTAACAAATGCATGGCTGGGAGTTCTAGTGAGATAACAGCAGTAAAGGATACTGAACATAACAGAAAATGGAATAATTAAGATTTTTTTTCCCCCCCAAATATTCATTATTCCAGTTTCTGGTTTTGGTCTTGCCATTATGTGTTGTTATAAGAATCAAAACACTGAAAGCATTTTTGCCTAAATTTCTCACTTTGCAAGTATGATGGCCATAAATTAACAGGGTCACCTAAATTTACAGAAATCTTTATTTACAGAAGATGGTAATCTACAATTTTTCACTTCATCATAAATAAGTTTTCTTTTTATAGTTTGTCTCATTAATCTAATTTTATATGTCAGTCATGGTATCATCTGGAATATTCTGCATTATTAGTGGCATTTTATTAAACTCTGTAATAAAGTTGAAAATAGTAACTTGAAATACATTTTTAATAGGAATGGGACTTAAAATTTATGTCTGTGTGCATGTGTATGAGAAGGAGAGAATGAGACCTCAAAAAATCTATGCAGATTACTTCAGGAGCTACATCTCCTTTCAATAAATAGTAATTTAAATACAAGACCTTTTTAGGGGCTTTAGAAATGAGGCCACTGAATCTGTTTTGATCTGGATTCTTTACAGTCAACAAAAGGGTTAACTGCCTGGAAGAAGGTGGGCATTGCTAAGCACATTTTGTCTATGAGATAAAGATCATATGAAAATTTACATGTTAATGGAACATTTAAGGGAAAAAATTGCTCTTTGTCAATTGATTGTATAAATATTTTATCTAGTGTAATATTAGAGGAAGGCAAGCGTGAAGGCATTCAGTTTGAATAGTTTTTGAGAGGAAAATTAGGACATTATTGTTGAAGAAATAATATAAAATAGGGAGTTACAAGCACTTGATCTAAACTGTAAAAACCTTTCATGCACTCTGGCAGAAAGAGCAGATTAAATCCATAATGAAATGGGTAACTTTAGGCCTGCATAAATTTCCAAGCAGTCTCAGTTTCCCAGGAATCTCTCTCTGCTAGATTAATGGCTAGCAGCCTGCCACATAATGAAGTGGTTTGCCTTGGCAATGTGCTCATGAATTTATTATGGTGTCCACAAGTGTGCTATATGGCCTAGACATCTTTATAAATCCTGGATTTAGAGCTGCAGCGATGAGCCATTTCAGTCCTAATGGTGAGGCTGATTTATCACTGTGGTCCTCCACTCCACTCTCCAGCCCCCTCCCTGACAGTTATAAAAGGAAAATACAGGTCATATCACTGATGGAAATGAAATGTGAAGGTAATTAGATAATGCCAAATGGATATGGGAAAAGGTGCACTGCTGAAATTTTAAATATGTTGGTAATTTTTTCCTTGGAGCAATTATATCAGGTTGATTTATTTTTACAGTTTATAATCACTTAACTACCTGTGGCTGATTTTAACCAGAGCTTGTGCCATTGGAGACAAGAAGTGGAGCTTTTCAGTCCGTGATTGTTTATTGTAAATTCATTTATCTCAAAATACCTAATTTATTATGCAATTTACACAAGTCACAGCTCATTGCTGATGGGGAATAATGATTACCCATTTGGCTCCTTGTAAACTGTTCTCTGTGGCTTTATAAAATAATCAACAGTCAAAGCCACAAGGATTTAAAGAATTCTCTATATTGAAACTAAACCCCTTTTTTTTCTTTCTCTCTCTTAAAGACACTGGAGAACAGCAGAATACAAAACAAATTATCTAGAGGTGTTTCAAATCCATGCACGAGTAGTCCAGAAATTACTGTATTGGATATTTCTAACTCATAGTTTTATTACAGAAGGATCAGGACTTTTAATGAGAGTTTGCACATTTCCAAGAGAAACAGGAAAGTTTTTTAGCAACCAAGGTAATGGAGCTTTGAAAACAAAAGCGCTATGATGTAATAGTGTGTTAAGGACCAAGAGAAATAGATCTCCCCTGGAATTTCAAAGGACCTAAAGGAGTTCAGGGGGCAGCACTGTGATTCCATAGCTGCCCTGAGACTTTTTCAGTAAAACTCGAGCTACTGTAACCTGAAACTTCCAACAGGTTGTTCAGTCCTGAGGAGGTGGTCATTGGGAACTGGCAGTTAGTGATTTTTCTGAGCTGTAATCTGGGGGAGAGTGACAGGGTATTGCAGGGTTTTGAATTGTATTTTGGCTGATAAAGTCCTTTTTTTTTTTTTTTTTTTTTTTTTACTAAGAAAGGNTTTTTTTTAAGCAAAGAAGGTGAAATGCACTGCTAAGGACCTAGAGGCAGACAGGTCTAGAAGTGATATTTTGTTTTTGAAAAAGTGCAAGTTGTTGTGTTAATTTTGGACATGATACAAAGCTCCCCCTAGGCAGTAGCGCAGCATTCACTGCTGGCTGATTGTAGAACAGGCACAGAAAACTCCTCCTGCATGGTCCAGGCTTCCTCCATCTCTTCTTGGAGATCATAACTTAGATTTAAGTAGTAACAGTTGAAATTGCTTAGTAACAGTTGAGATGCCTGGTGACAGCTCATCCTCTGAAGGAATACTTTTGGTACTTCCAGGACTGGTAAGCACTTGAATCCCAAAGGAAGCCAGGTTTGTTGAGTCCAAAGTTAGATTTTGATGCTTGAAAAGAAGTTTGAAGCTCTGCCTTTGCAATTCTGGAGCAGAGCTCCTGTAGGAAGTATGTTGGATAGTAGTCGGATCCAGTAGCTGGATACACATTTTTAAGTTTCTTCCCCAAAACAGCAGGTCTGCCAAAGCTGGGCTGTGTAGCTGCTTTAGTGCATATCTGTCCCATGGATGGTGCTTAAAGTCCCTAGGTTCAGTCCTCACTCTGTCAGTGGCCTACAGTGGTGTATGCAAGGTAGAAATGTGACTTTGAAATTTTAACCTGAAAACACCTGAATTTAAAGGAAATCATAGTCAGAGGCAGATGTGGGTCCACTGTTTTCAGATTGGATACACCTGTCATCCTTTTGAAACTCAGTCGCTTCCACTTGAGTTTTCATTATAAAACTGCTTTGTTTAAATGAGATTAATAACTTAAATGATAAATGAGCACCTCTTCTTGCTGGCTCTCATGACAAAGGAGGGCTGCTACAGTTGTTGAAAGGGGAGTTGTAATGCCCAATTTTCATTGAAAGATTTGTGGGAATTGGGGGATAATATGACTTCTTAGTAATTT
The DNA here is from genome assembly GCA_013398175.1 of Climacteris rufus. Taxonomy (NCBI): domain Eukaryota; kingdom Metazoa; phylum Chordata; class Aves; order Passeriformes; family Climacteridae; genus Climacteris; species Climacteris rufus. The sequence goes on from VZRZ01007765.1 coordinate 57,851, forward strand.
ATCTCAAAAATTTATTTTCTGTTTGTCAGTGGTAAGTTTTTATTATAACATTGTATAAATATTCTATTTATATTGAATTGCACTTTAGTTTCCTGAAAATGCAGGAAAACTTTTGTGCTTTAGCTTTGGATTATTTTTCGTTGCCAGGTAACTTTTCAGAAGACAAAACTGTAATTGCTTCTACAACTGAAGTTATTGTTATTTTTTATCCCTGGGAGAGAGTGGAATTTTACTTTCAAATGTGGATTTAGTAAAGGTGTCTTGGTCTAAAAGACAAAAATATGAGAATGTAATTTTTGCAGTGGTCTGTAGCTATGGGGACTAGATCCCTAGTTTAAATTATTAAAGTTTAGAAGTTTAAAATAGGAGTTTTCAGTGTAGGATGAAAAACTTGAATATACAGAAATTCATATCAAAATACCTTCCCCCTGCTCCCTTTAGAAAAAAGGCAAAGAAAAGAATAGTTCTGTGTGCTTTGTTGTGTAAATGAGTTACAAATGCTCAGCATCAAACATTCAAGATTGGAAGTAAAAATTCTCTACATTCCTGGAGAAAATTTGATAGTGATGCATATTTGATCAAATATTTGTTTTATAATTTTCCAGACATTGGCACATCCCTTTGAGCTCACTGGGGCTGGCAGTGTGCCATGTGCTGCTGTAGGTAAGCTGCCACAATTATTGCTCTTTGCCAGTAAATAAATTCTCACCTTTCTGGAACAGCCAGTCCTGCCTCTTTGGTAGTGCTGTTGGTTTCTACACAGAATGTGTTGGTATCTGTTGTGAACTAATCACTGTGCACCACAAATACTGGGTCCAGTTCTGTACCCTCTATTTGTATCCCATGAAAATCTGCTGAGCCAGATGTTCACTGCTCTCATTGTTTATGGGTTGGAATATGGAAAGAGTACTAAGGATGAAGGATCTTGTCTTGCACATACCTTGCTGCTTTTCCATGGTAAGGTTTCCAAGCATAAAAAGGTGTATGCAGTCCAGTGGAGAAGAACCAGACTATCCTGATTGCTTACGTCTTCAGTAGTTGTTTTGTTCAGTTTTGGTTGTATATGTGTGGCATTATATGGGGTTGGTTGGTTTGTTTTTTTTTTTTGTTTGTTTTTTTTTTCCCCTGGTGGGTTGCAGCCCTATTAAATCTATTTTTGTTGATTCTTCTCAAGTAACATGTTTTGTATTGGTTCTAAGGCAGTTAAATAACTCTTGGAAGCGTCTGCTGCCTTTATCTTAGTTTTTCAGGGGCTACTGTAATAAGAAGTCTAAAATTTCATTTAACTGAAGTTTAAGATTTAAAAGATAAGTACTGTTCAGTTGACTAATCAAATAGTCATAAAAGCTCTTTTCTGAACTATAATTACATTTATTCAGTTCTGGGTTTGATTTATTTTTTATTTTAATTGTCAGCCCTGCTACACCATGATGCTAATAGAAATGTTATTGCAGCCAATATGGGCTAAAATGATGTCTGATGATTATTAATGAGAGCAATAAGAAGGTATCTTCATATAAAGTCAGCATTAAAGGAGTAATTCATTTTACCTGATATAATTGGATTGTAGCATTTAAATAGCCTGGGACTTCCTCTTAATTGTGATTAGTTGTAGCTTCTTCCTTTTAGTACCGTATTTAACTCTTCCTCCACTACTACTTCTGTTTCTTTTATGAAGTAATTAAACATGAATTGCTCAGTGCCTTTTAATAAATATATCCAAGGATTTAGTAGCTGTTAAATGGAATAGCTGCCTGTTAGAAATAGTTATGCACAGTACCCGTAGCTGGAGATGTGAAGCTATCACTTCGCTATAATTTTTATATGGCACTTCATTATACAAATGCATCAATTGTTGCTTTGGTTGCAAGAATCACAGCAGGTGCCTTTGTCAGGAGCAATTGTAAAGCTGAATTTTATGAGAATCAAATGAAAGGAGGGTAATTATCATCTTTATTTTACCAAGGGATAATCAGAATCCACGAAGGCTTGTCTGGAACTGTGGTTGCCAAATGAGCTGGTCTGAAATGTGCTGAGCCCCTGCATTCTCCACCACCACAGAGGATTTGGGGTGACTGCACAGTGTGCTATGGGACATGAATCCTGTTCTGCAGTACTGCCCTGTTTACCTGCCTCAGAAAAATTAACTGTTCTGGCTGAACTCAGGCTGGCTGTTTGCTGCTCAGCTTCTGGTGGATAAATGATTTGAAGATTCAGCCTGTTTAAAAAAAAAAAAAAAAAAAAGAAAGCATTTATTTTGCTTCCACAGACACCCAGAGTGACAGGGTGGGGGAAGCACATTTCTAGTATTCCAGATCCACAGGTTCTAAGGATTTGAAACAAAACCTTGTCTCACTCTTCTATTAATTTTATAGGTTTTGAAGAGCTCTAATGACTTGGAATTTGAAAGGATGGTCACCTGGGAGCTGTGATATAAAAATTAGTCCATATTTATGACACTCTACTGTAAGAAATGAGCATCTATCAAGAGAATAGTAACTGCTACATAGGAGGGCTCTCTGAGGATAAGTTAGAACCATTTATCCCTTACTGAGAAATGCACATATTTCTTTCTTACAACTACTAGTGCACCTGGAGAGACTCTGAGTCTGGCTGCTGCTGGTAACTGCCAGCTAATATACATTGATTTACTTTTACTCTAGAGTGCATGAGGATAGATAAGAATCTGCTGATCAGTCTTCCATGCTCTCTGCTATGTGGGTACCTTACTTAGTGGTTAAGGTAGCTGAACATTTAGAGTGTATGTAATTCTTTTCTTCTGTGACCTCTATGCTATTTTTCCGTGTTAACAAGATGTAATTTGAAAACATTTGGGTGTATTTCCATGCACATTACTCTGTATTCTGTGCAGCATTTGATGCACAAGGGAAATAAAATACTGATGGCTTGATGTGAGCAGTGGATGGAGGTGTCACACAGCTGAGGACTCTTTTCTCTGATGTTTAAAAGTAGGCTCCTTCTAAGGCATCTTCCAGACCATGTGATTTTGCAGCCATGAAGTTTGATGGCAGCTGTTTTGTCTCCTTGGCACAGACAAGGGAACTCTAACATAACTAATATCAGTTCTGTTGGGAGTAAAGCTTCTCCAATCCATTCTGATGGCTTTCCCACGTTAGTGATGGGTGCATAAAATCTTCCCCATGGTCTGTGTTTATTGCATTAGTTGAGCTGGTAAGACTTGAGAGTGGAGTGTGAATCCAGCATGTACATGAGTGCTCACCCTCCCCCCTGCCCCTTCAACTATTCCTGAGTATGCATTTTGATGAAAAATAATTAATGGACTTCAAAAATGCCCAGGATAAATAATGAATGAAATTAGGCCACCAGTAATCTATTCCAAAGACTATAATGTGTTAACAGGAACTGCAGAGTTAACAAAATACTTGTTCTTTCAAGGCTGGCTTGAAAGGCTCATTAGTATTAATGACACTTTCCTATCCCATCCAGAGTTTTGGGGGGAGTACAAGCAGGGGGGAGGAAGAGAATTGGTGAATATTTTGGTTTTCAGAAGTTGATGAGCAGTATTAGAGCACCAAAGGAGAGCTGGAATAGCTGCTCTGCCCAGGCTTGCCAACACAGCCTAATTTTGGTGTGCAAATATCCCCACCCGTGATCCTTCCAAGAGTAAAAATGGATGGTCAGGTTGAAACATATCAAATTATGTATTGGTTTCTTTGGGGTTTAGGTGGATAAATATCCAGTAGAGATTGTTGAAATCACTGAATTTATTTACATTTGTTTTAGAAGGTAAAAGTTAGGAAGTGTAAATAGAGAAATGTGGATAATTAAGAAGAAATGTGTAATTATTACACAGGTGGAAGTCCTTGGCACACTTGTTTATTTAAGTTTGTCTTCTAGATGCCCTCTGTTTTTACGTTCCACTTGGGGAACATTACGACACTTAAACCCTTGTATTTTGATCCTCAGAGCACACCTTTGAAATTACAGTCAGTAACTGCTCATCTTGGAATGTGCTCTTTTATCCCTGTGATAAAGTTTGTGCTTTGAAAAGTGTTTCGCAAATTGGGATGTGGTTTTAGGCAGCTTGGGCAGATCTCTGTCCCTGGGAAGCCAACCAAACTTCTGCCACTGATTTAAGAATAGGGTTTAATGTACAACTCCAGCTCTACTGTAAGTCAGTTAAGTTTACAAGCTTTTGCTGCCTCTGAAATCCAAACCTGTGTTGTCTCAAATTAGGTATCTATTAAGGGGAAAAAAAGGTTGTATGAAAATGGTAGGTATAAGTGGTCCCTTCCAGGATATTTCTGGCAACTTCCTGTGAATGGGCACAGGAAAAAATTAATTTTTTGCTGCCTAAAGAAACACAGCTCTTTCAAAAAACCCACTTCTTCCAAAATGTTTGTATTAAAAAAATACATTTTTATTATACTTGTGTTTGTTAACCAACTAAATAACAAGCACACTGTTACTTCTCAAGCCATTTTAAATACACACCACAGAATTCTCTCTCTAACCCCTAATATGAATACCAGAATGTCTCATTTTTCTTGTGCCCCTTTTGCACACTCTGCAAATAATAAATGTTAACATAGGTAGGACTTTGCATCATCAAAGAAAACATGCTCCATGAAATATCATGTGTATAAAATTTATATAATCTTCATCAGAATAGGGCTGCATGTTTTCTTTCTCTCTCTGCCTTGTATTTTGTCAAACGTACATTGTATATTAATGTAATGCTTCAAAAAATAATAGATTGTTTCTGGTTCATTTAGCTGTGCATGTGTTATCTCGTTTTATGAAGCACATGCATGTCTTTTAATCTGCTATTAACATTTTCTTCAACTTTGCCCCCCCCACACTGCCCCCATTTTATCCTGGCAGTAGGTGAGGGAGGTTTGTTTATCCTGCTCCAATTCTGGGGTGTTTTCATCTTTAATTGTAGGTCAGGGAGCAGGGACCTCTCTGGCACTTTTGTTTTCCCGGCTATGTAAATGCGAGCGTGCCGGCTGCACTGGTGGGACCTCCTTTCCCTTCAGGGTTACTTATGCAGCAGATGCATTGCCAATCCTCTTATTGTACCGATATTGATCCCACCTCCCCATAATGAACTGTAACAACAACTCTATTATTCGCAGGTACCCGATTGGCTGGGGATAATATGAAATTAGCTGGCGTGCATCGGGCCTGTCAGTATCGATTTCCCTACCCAGATTACTTGTTACAAAAGAATAGAGCTGTCTGCACCGTAATTGAACAAGTTAACTCCTTGTCTCATAAAATGTAAGCCCATATTGATTGCCTACTGCAGTATGCAGAAGGAGGAAAGTTATAATGGTATTTAATCTCCATGGTGCTGAGAGGATTTTTTTTTTGTGAATCAAGTGACAGCTGCTGAGAAAAGGCTTGAGGCTTGCTTGCAAACAGAGAAAACAGCAGGATTTCTCTGAGTGATACATAATGAAGGGCTGCAGTGAATAGAGCTCATTGCTGCTGTAGCCTGGCTCGTAGTGCTTCTGCCACTGCAGAATGCAGTAATTTTTATTTTCATTTCTTGGTGAATGAATGGCAGGACACACTCAGGTGCATGTTGCTTGGTTTCCTTAAGCAATGGTGTCTTCAGATCATCTGATTTAAATACGCTCTCCTTTTGGGCATAGAGGGGAAAAAAAAAAGAAAATTGAGTTGAAAATATTTAATGAGCATGGAGGGTCCCAGTTGCCCCATCAGGCCGGTGGTGTGAGGAAGGGGATGGCACAGATCTGGTGGGTGTCTCCTGTCCCAGAAAGGCTGGATGTGTGCAGCTCGGGAGCAGCCGCCCTGTCTGGCTCTGCGGAGCACTGCTCGGGGTCTGTGTTTGGAGCAGCCGCCGCCTGTGTGCAGTGACATTTTAAACAGAACAAATTACTCTGAGTCCACCAAGTGTGTGTTTCATTAACAGTCAGCGTCACTTAAGGTGCAGTTTGGGAGCAAATGCTGGCAGCTCTGCGTTCAGGGAGGAAGGGATGGGTGCTCCAGGGGCTCTTTCATGTGGGGTGGGCGGTTTGGTTTGATTGTTTGTTTTTTTCTGTCTTTGGCACTTTGTATTTTCCTGTTCATACTCACCTCTCCACACACTGAGAGTTTCCTTCTCCTCTGTTTTTTCTTGCAATTTCCATTCCCTTTGTTGTTGTTTTTTTTTCCTTCAGAGACAGAACAAGAACTAAATACCACACCTAAAGATGTTATGCTACTTTTATTTACTATGGTATTGTATTTATTCCTCCTTGCTTTCACGTGGTCAATTTGACTTCTTGTCCTTGCCACTCCTCCTGTGGACCCCTAAGCATTGCTGAAATTGACTTAGCTGCTACTTTTCCAATAAATTCAAGGGAAGCAGCAGTTTGTCTTCGCCTGCTTTCTTTTCCATCATGCTTTCCGATGAACTAGATTGGTTAAATTTTTCAAAATGTAGCCACATAAGTTTCTTTTCCCTCCGTTTCCAGCCTTAATTTTTTATGATGCAAAATTTATTAGGCAGCATTTAATAGGGATAAAAATGTGTGAGTAAAGGCACCAGATTTGCTAGGACTTATTGCATTTTGCTTTTTCAGTAAGGGGGATAAAATAAGATTATTCTGTTTTCTGGAAGAGCTGTGCAAAGCTAATGAGAAATCCTAAACAAAAATAGAAGAGATCATGGGAAGGAGTGAAATCGAAGAACAGGTGATGCAAAGTTGAGGGTGAAGGAGGAGTTGTTCCAAATCACAGAATCTGAGTGTGAATCATGGGGAGGATGCATTGATATTGATCACTTGCAGGGACTCCCCACAGAGCCTTGAGGAAAAGAATCCAGATAAAAACCCAGAGGCTAGAAATCTGAAAACCCAGCACAGTGTGCAATCTGTGCCATTTCCTCAGAAAACACAGAATACCACCAGAATTGACAAAGTGGAGGAAAAAGACTAATTTTTTTTTGCCTGGATTAGGGTTCAGCACCACATGTGAACCATGTCTTGCCTGTAGATTTTATTGCTTTTACTCAAAATTTGTATGTTAAAACATTTTAAGAAAATTTGTGCATGTATTTATGTTTTCAAATATATTAAAGAAAAAGAACATATACCAGTCTAGAATTCTTTTGTATTCATATTGAATTGCCATATTAGTTTCTTTGCCTTGCAATTAGACTACTGAATGTATAACATCATCAAACCACATAGATATGGGTATGGCAGCAATTGCTACTGGAGACGGTGCCCTTCTGTATCTCCATAATCCACCGAGAGTAAAAAAATAAATTATTCCCTTTTTTTTGTGTGTGTGTTCATATAACCACCCACACTGAAGAAGGTTATGGAAACTACTGCCATTTTGCCATGGCTTCCTATAGCATGTCTGTGACAGGCTGTGTGGCGTCTGAGATGATGGAAATGAAATCAGGAGGGGAAGAACAGAAAGTAATGTGTGTAACTCTTCCACTCTGCAAAACTGAAAGCAAACTGCTTCACCAAACAGAAGCTGTGTGTTCGCTCAGGGTTTTATGAAAGCTCTAAGCTGGAGTGTGGGAGGAGGTAAATGCAGGGAGTTTCTGGTCTCTGCCGTGTGTCAGCCTTGTGTGCTGTGAAGCAGAATGCAGGTTTCTACTGCAGCTTTTAACTTGAGGTCTGGTTGAAAAGTAAGATTGACAAGAAATTTCAAATAGGCTGCTGTTCCCCAGTGATTGAAACAAGTGCAGTTTTCATTCTTTCCCATTCCTAGAATTTAAGAGCGAATCAATCAAATGGTACCAAAGATTTCCCAAAGCTATGACACACTCTTCCTGCTTCCATATTTAGTCTGCTGTTGTGGACAGTGAGAAGTGCTACTGATCACCTTGATAATTGTCTTGACACTTTTCTTTAGACTTAAAGTCTCTCCCCATAGAGAGGACTTTTGTTTTTCTATTTGTTTTAATTTCTTTAGAGAAAATTAGGGAGTTCTGGGGAATATTGGTCTGCTGTGTTTAAAGCCAGAGTCCCATGTATGTTCAAGGCTCGTGGCTGTTACAATGTGAAGAGTGCCATTCTGGGGAAACACATGCAACTCTTCAGGGTCC
>VZRZ01007765.1:70909-114224 GCA_013398175.1 Climacteris rufus
TTCTCTTCCTCCATACTTCTTTCACATTGTGCTGATTTGTCAGCAGTGTGGCTTTTCCTTTCCAACAGGATCCAGGGGTTGGGCTTAAACTTTTTTAGTATTACAGTCTAGTCAAATCTAACATCAGTTTTACTGGTCATTGTTACAGGGCTGGCTCAGGTTGAGTGTGGTTGAACCACATTTGCAAATAGGCTTTACAAAGCACATATGCAGCCTTAGAAAAGAGGTGTACCAGCAACACCACTGTTTCCATCAGGTTTATGAGTTTGCTTTTCCTTTTGTTTTCCTTTCAAGTGTTCATTCCAGACATGTGTTTGTTTTCAAGCTGCATTGAAACTTGTAACTTGTAATTCCTGAGAAGGGGAGGAAAAATGTGATATTAGATTTGAACCATGTTTCTCAGTTGTGGATTTTGTACCACATTAACTTTGTCAAATGTGAGAGACTTTACTTCTGATGTGTGGCAATACATTGGTTAGGCACAGGCAGTATGTTCACGGAGAATGCCCCTTCTAATTGCACAGTTCATTCTTTTTTCCCAACCAAAATTTACTGTGGTTGGCACCAAATTTTATTTTTCTATTATTCAGCCTTGTCAAGAGAGGATTCAGAATAATAGTCAAATAATGCTTAATTCCCTGATGTGGATACTTGATGATGTGCTTTTTGTCATATTTCTTCTGGGACTGAAGCCTTTTCAGTTGAAATCATTATTATTTCAGCTAAGGGTCAGCGAGGCTAAACAGCTGTTGATGATCTAATTACAGGGGTTTGCAGAGAATCATTTCAAGTTTGTCTAACCAGTTCAGACCCATTCTAATTGCTATTGCTACTCAACTAAGCTGATATTGAAGTAAATCTTTGCAAGGGTCTGTGGGTGATTTCCACATGCATGTCTCTTGGCTAATCCTTATCCAGCCAGTCCTACAAAATCCATGTACATTCTTGGAAGCTTTGACTTTTGAAAGATGAGGGAAGGAGAGAAGTGTTTGCCACAACAAAAAAAAAAATGCTGTTGCATATAAGCAATGTCTCCTGTTACATGAACTAGCTGCCGTGCTATGAAGTGCAATTATAGCATGGAAACCAAAGCACTGTCATCAAAGACTTTGAATCTACTGCTTAGTTGTGTTAGTTGAACCTTGCAAACCTTGAAGTAAACAACTGATGGTGTCTTTCATACTTTTGAAAACAAGGGTTTTCTTTGAAAATAAATAATTGCATGGAGAATTATATTTATTATAAGATCTGAGCAATGCCATGTAGATAAAGTGTTTTTTCCTTCTCTTAGCACTTGCATTGTTTTGTTTGTGAGCTTGATGTATAGGGAAGAGAGGGATCAGGGAAGGAGTGGGAAGGCAGATAGTGCTTCCCTCATAAAATATACAAGGAGCTGTGTGTACAGAAGTGTCTCTATGAATCTGTTTATGGCTCTTTGTGACTGACTGGCTAAATTACAGTTTCATTGTTCTAAATCCCTGAGGACTTTTCCAGAGATGTTGTAACTAAAGCTGCGCATGTTGTGAAGCTCTCCCTACCTGTCACTATCAGCAGCAGTACAACTAATTTACCTATTTTAGTTAACCTCTAAAGGAGCAATGTAATTACCTTTTAAAAATCATGGTTGTCATCAGGGAAATAATAAGATGTTTTGAGATATTTCTGTCAGGCAGACACCCAGTGGTTTAAAGCAGCTACTGGTGCCAGTAGCGCTGGCATGGCCTTTGAGCTGTGTTGTGGTTAGAAAGCAGATACCAGAAAAAAAAAAGTGTTGAAAAAAAGGTTTCCTCTCTTTAAGCTGATCTATGGAGTACTTGGAGAGAGCGATCCCACTGGACAGCTCAGTGGTTATGTTCCTCCCCCACCCTTGCAACAGCACAAAGAGGGAATGCCTCGGATGTTCCCAGAAAACATGGTCTACTAGAATGAGTGGCAACCTGTATTGGCACTGTTTTATCAGTGATTTCAGCTCTAACTCTTTTTATCAGAGTTTTGGGAACCCTGATACTGCTGTAGGGGAAGGAGTCTCTGAGGTATATTGAAATTATATAAAGCGTTTTTGAGCTTCAGCTGCTTTTCAAGGAGAGTTAGGTCCTGACTTTACTGTGTCCTGTCTGTGCATGTGCAATGGTACAGACACGTCTCATCTGAGGAAATAAAACTTGCCTACACTGCAAAACTGCTGGCTCATATTTCTCAAGTTGGACAATTCTGGGAAATAAACTCTGAGAACGGATTTTTCAGAGCAGAGAGACCAAGTTCTGTCACATCTCTTGCCTCGTGACTGTACAAATCTCTCACATCTATTGCCTCTCAGTGCCAGTGGGACCTTGCAGCACAGCTGCGACTTCAGAATGCTCACACCATGCACTGCTGACTGGTTTGTGTTCCAGCAGCAAGTTCCTTGAGGTAGAAGAAGGTTCCATGAGGTAGAAGAACCTCACGAAGGGACTCCTGCCCTGTCTTGGTGCCTTCCCTACTGTTAAAACAACAGGAGATTGTTTATTGTGTTTTGCCTTTGTTGTGCCAGCCATGCAGATATGACCTTGTGGTTATTTTGATTTTGTGCTATTTAGGATTATTTATGGATAAAACTGTGATAAATCTTCAATGACATTACTGTGGTATTTTAACTGATGCCTCTCTCTCAGAGCTTCCTGGGAATATCAGGAAATGCTATGGGCCTTGTGCACTGCAATATCAACATTTGTTTGATGTATTTTTCAAGCATTGTTTGGTTTCAGGCACAATGAGGGTAGGGTTTACTTCTTTAAGATTCAGAATAGCAACAATTGTCTTTAACAGACAGTAGAAATTCACTAATTCATACTAATTACTTTAAGAGATTTGTTTTATGATAATACTTCATAATGTGCAAGTAGATTACAGTAGTATATTTTGTGAAAATAATGAAGTCTTAGTAATGTGAGACCATTTTACAACTTGCTGCTATTAAATCTTTCCAGAGAAGTAGGGTGACGTCTATTTTTTGCAGAAAATCATAAAGTTCGATGGTGAAATATAGTTTATTAGGCAATGAAAAAAAAAAACTGTACTCCCCCATCTACCTTAGAATTCTCCATTAATGCTTTTTCCCACCCACAGCAGTCTCTAGGTGGCCGTTCCACTGAAGATGAGACAGGGAGCTGGGAACTCTGCCACAAAGGAAGGTTTTCCTTTCTAAAATCTTTACTACAGTAACTTGCTTCATAACTTATTTTCTTATGAAGAAAGTGCAAATGGTGCAAAAGTGCCTCTCTCTTGTGAAGGTGAGGGCTGAAACACCAGGTGCTACAAGGCTGCAGGAGTAACATGAGGCTTGCAGAATCCTGCCTCATATTGAGCAGAGAAGTCCTTGCCATTTCCCTGGGCAGACTGGCATGTTCCCTTCCTGGGAAACACTGATGCTGGCTGAGAGCAGCTGAACACACCTTTGCTGTAAGGTCAGCTGGAGTGGAGTGAAACGCTGTCAGTGAGCGACTGCACCCTCCAGTCCATACAGCACGGGCAGTGGGAGCTACGCTGTGGAGCAGGGCCATCCTTAAAAGCTTGCCCAATGTCAAAAACCTTTCTGCTCACCAGCAGACTGAGCAGGGGCTGGAGAGGTGAGACCTGGAAGCACAACCTTGCTCTGTGCTAGCCGGATTTTCATCACTGTGGGGGCTTGGCCGAGGCAGCAGAGTACCTGTGGTACCACTGCACCAGCCTCTGACACAAAGGCATCGCTGTAATTGCAGACTAGCAGTAAAGAATGTGAGGGCAGCAAATTGTCTTTGACCACAGGGATGTTGCAACTGAAAATATTTTAAGTATTTTCTTTCATTTATGAGATTATTCCTGCACAAAGCTGTTTTCTGGTGGGCTGGTGTGGTGCTGTGGTAGTAATCATGGACTGGGGTTTTTTCCTTTCTCGATAGTCATGCTATCAGCTTTTTGTAATGGAAACCCAATAGCTCTGTGGTCTTCTCTTCAAAATTGACTGTACACTCCACTCTCTTCCACATGTCTTTGAAGATTTTTGGCATCCCTTGTTCGTAGGCTGCAAGTTGGGGTCAAGCTTTTGAGTCTCCTAATCACTCAGTTCTGGCATAGTCCTGTTGCCACTAAAGCCTCTTTTCATGCCTATTTAATGCCTCAGAAGTGCTTTCAAGTGGTCTTTGATAAATCATAGTAAGTGTTATTCCAGTCGCTCAATAGCAGTACCTGCTGGAGTCTTTTTTAGCTCCCAAGGCAGCTGTTCCCTCTTGCCTTATTTTACCAGTGACAGTAATTCATTCCACTTGAGCTGACTAGCTTATTTCACATTTATTTGCACATTATGAGCAGTGTCATTCTACTTACCCTTCAGACAGTAAATGGTTTGAAAAATGCAACTGTAACAAATATTAGGCATGGGGAGGGGAATAGGAAAATGGAACCTTTACACTGGACATCCAAATAAAAACATAATGAATAAATAATATTTTAAAATTATCTCAATCATCAAGTGTATGCAAAAATCAAAGGTGCTGCATAAAGTGGCATTATTCCTTTGAGAATATGTTTCTTTCCCACCATCTACTTTAGCTTCCCTAGTGTGGAGTTAAATAAAATATTACCCATCAGGTGAGGAAAATAATTAGTCCAGCATTATTGCCTCCTTCCTAAGCAATCAAACTTGACCCATATATATTATGTATGTTTTCACCCTGCACATCTGGGAAGCAGGATGTGTATAAACAGATGAATTTGGGCTCCATGTTTGCATACCAAGACAATTCTCATACTGCTCTCTACAGAAAAGGCAACTTGAAAAATTATCAGAGCAAAAGCAAGTCATTTATTTGGTGTCCTGAAGTAATTTCTTTCAAGTAATCTTTTGCTGGCTGTAGCAAGTAGTTATGAAAGTGCCATAACTTAATATGATGGCAAGTTTTCCCCTTGTACATGACAAATTACAGAAGTACAAGTAATGATGCTGCTCTCAGCAATTTAGAAATGGGTTGTGTTTCGCTCTTGTCATGAAGGCAGGCAACAGAACTACAGATAGGAAGGAAATAAGATCAGGATCTTCCAGAGACTGGAACATCCTTGGTCAAATTAGGATGGTCTTGTGCAGTTCTTGTGAGGACGATATTTTCTCAAGGTTCCAATTCTAGGAGTGAACGAAAACACAAGATTTTTCATTTTTGTTCTTTAAAAGATAAATTTCTAGCACTCACATCTTCCAAAACCATCTAAGTCTCAAAGTATTACTAACTGGACTTGATGATAGCAGTGTTGTATATTGGCTAGCAGAGCCCAGTCTAACTCATGGCTCACAGATATTGCAGTGATAGTAGCAAAGAAGAGACATTCAAAGAGGGACTAAAAGGGGGAATGAGGGATGGTGCAGGGTAGTCTGTGCTCAATACTGACCTCAGGAAGCTGAATCATTCCACAAAAGGAATTTTCTTTGTAAGGTGTAAGCTCCTTCATTTTCTCCAGCTGTCTAAATTGCTTCTGTGCTTGTAGGTCAGGTGTGCTGTAAAAATCCTTTCCTCTCTGGATGTAGGAGAAGGCTGGATATGATCTAAACTGTTATTTAAATTCTTGAAAAAATTCCAAATATATTTGAGAAGTAGTTTTGAGGTCCTGAGCACAAACATCTAGTGTTGTAAGCAAGGCTTCTGCCCTGAGCCCCATGTGCAACTGAAATGCACAGTGACCACGAAGCACAGCTGTCTGTGGCCTGGAAAGATGGGCACTGGTGGCTGCTGCTTTAGCAGGGGTTTGCAGCTGGGGGAACCCCTGGCTATGCTGTAACTGAAGGAGGGATGGCAGGTGATCTACAATGTGGTTAAGCAGCGGCCTCAGCCTCAGAAAATTAGGGGTCTATTTCTGCTGAATCTTAGAAAATTGTGTACAATGACTTGGTTTTCCTTCTATTAAAAAATAAAAAACGACGAAACCAAGGAATGTTTTATTGAGCAGTGAGAGTCCGAGGGTAAGAGCAACTTTCACACTATGTGTCACCCAACCCTGGGCAGCTGAGTGAAGGCAACTGGTCTTTTACAAAAGGGCTGTGTTCTGTGTAATCTCACAGGACTTTAACCACATCTGGTGTTTCTAGATGCTGCTGAAATATAGGAAAATTATAGCACAGTGCTTCCATCAGCAGTGACTGAGTGACAGAAATCGTGGCTGAGATCCTGCATTCAGGCTGTGCAATATGCAGCTGTCTGGATAAGCAGTAGAATTTACTATAGCCTACACTAAGTGCAGTCATCATCTTTCCATCTCCATGTTAAATGTTTTGTCTATAAAATGTAAGCAAGAGTGAGAATCCTAAACATTTCTGTCCTCTTTTGGCAGAACTGACCATTAATTTATAGCACTGCTGTCGTAAAGTCATCTTTCTTGGGAGAAAGAGCTCTGACTAGGAGAAAGTGTTGAAAGTTTGAAGACAGAAATCAAAAACATCCCTTACCTAAGTCCATACGTAACAGAATCCTAGAACTTTGTCTCCACTGAGTACAGCCAAAGCACAAAACACAGTTTCCAACTTCCTGTTCATAACAACGATGATATTCATAATAATAATATGAAGGTAGTTACTGCAGAGAAAGTTGGGAAGACCCAAGAGCTTATCTTTGAAATTTTCATTGCTGGTGAACAGGGTGATGGTGGTAAGCCTAGCAATGCCTGCTTCAAGAACTTTGCTTCTTGCTAGTTATATTGGTATCCTACTGATTCAGATCCTGAAATCACAGCTGAACTCTGCTAATGCTGTTTTCTCTTTAGACCTCCCAAGGTCTAACCTCTATCCTGGAGGATTTTGTGAATTATCCCCTCTCTGTTTCCTTCCTCTTCTCTGTGTGGTTTTATTCTTCATTTGCCTTGTTCTTCATTGCTATATGTTGTTTGTTATTTCTATTTTTCTATATGGTTGCCATCTTCAATGGAGAGTTCACACTATGTTGTTACCTTTGCAACTATAGCAATAATCCTTTCAGTTAAAGGATTTTAGGAATCTTTCCTTTATGGTTGTATAGTAATTAATCAGGGCTGTATCTTTGAATTGTGTAGGATTTATGAACTGTGCATCTTCTGTCCTGTGCCTTTAAAAAGAAAACGTAATATGTATTAATTGGAGACAAGTTTTGGAAAAATGTCTTTAAGGAAAATTTGCAATACCTTGCCTTGTCCTGTCATAGCACAGTACAGGAGAGCAGCAAACAGGCTGTTCCCAGCTCACCAACACAGCCAACAAACCTGGCTGCCCTTCCTGGATTTGCTGAAAATCACTTGCATGACTTTGAAATTCTTCACTGTGAGGGAGTTGAGGCCCTGGCACAGGTTACCCAGAGAAGCTGTGGCTGCCCCATCCCTGGAAGTGTTCAAGGCCAGGCCAAACGGGGCTCTGAGCAACCTGGTTTAGTGGAAGGAGGAGCCCACAGCAGGAGGTTGGGATGAGATGATGCTTAGGGTCCCTTCCAACCCCAGCCATTCCATGGTTCTCCACTTTGTGCATGGTGAAGGGAGATTTACTTGTCCATCGTTAGAAAGCAATGTTGTGAAGGTGGATGCTTTTAAAAATTGCAAGGCTCCTGTTTGCAGAAGGAATGAAGCAGGACGAGAGCATACTGGATGTAATTATATTTCCAGGAGTTTAATTCTTAAATGCTAGACACGTGGGTAGGGAATTAGCACAGTGACAGGATTTGGTTGACTCAAGTCCCATAGGCACTGTTGAAATGACTACATACAGGGAGCAGTAGGAATGTGAACATGGAGTGTCTCTGCTCATTCTTGGGGAGTGGCAACAGCAAGATGTGAAGTGTAGACTCCAGCCTGTTTCCTTGTGTGGCTTCAAGTCTGTATATGACAGTGCTTTGTTGACACCATGTTCTTCTGTCAGACAAATATTGTCTTTTATGTGAATCTCTGATGTGGTGATTATTCTTAGACCCACATGTTTTGGTGTCGATGTGCATCTTGGGGTGTATATATATATTAATGTTGGCATGGAATCCAAAAGCTGATGAAACAGAAAGGATGCACATTAGAATAACACAGTCTTTCCAGCCTCAAGAGAAGCCTGACTTTACTTTCATAAATCCTTCACTGGAGCATGCAAACTTCTTGGCTGTCATTGAGTGTTCTGTGTTTTGGAATGTATGCACAAATGTACACACAAATATATGAAACATTTCTTTTGGCTATTTCCCATATGGGTAAATTTTTCACAGCTCTGTAGAATTTCATGTGCAAATTCTGTTTTTATAACTTTTACTGTATCTTAAAAGCAGAGTTTTGAATAATTGTTAAGAAAATTTTCTCCTAGTCTTCTCTTTTAAGACAAACTCTTAGGTTGATAATGACAGCACAGGGAGCTGTTATGTCTCTTGGTTTTGAAGGTAACTTTAGAAAGTTTTTTCTGCTAATGGTTTATATTTTAAAAGCAGAGGGAATGAGTGCTAGCTCCCTTTCTTTTTGTTGTTCTTTTCTCTGCTTTCCTCTTCCTATCTCTGAAGTGTTTATTCTCATGTAGAAATTATAGTAGCTGTTGCAAACCCTGTGAGCCTACTGCAGCTCTGAGTTAGCTCCTAATCCCAGTACTCTTTTCCTCTTCTCTCATCTCACTTAACATCTCTCCATACAGTTTGTATTCCATTTGTTAGTTCCAGTGTGATTGACTGTGGGCATCTTTTAAGCTCCATAATTGCCAAAATGCCAGTGTTTTCCTGTGTAAGTCAGTGCTACATCCATGTCCTGAGCCATGACCTTAGATGTTGTAGACATCCAGATGTACTGTTTCTCTTTGTTTGAAGGTTTTTTTCCCCCAACACAGTTCAACCCTGTTGGTCTCTTGTTTTTCTGAAACTCAGAGTCAGCAGGCTGAAACAGTAGCTCAATCCACAGGAAAAAGAGTGACAGATACAAACACAAAAAATAATTAGCTTCTTGTTTGCTGTTTCCAAATGTAATACCACACTTCAAACAAG
Source organism: Climacteris rufus (assembly GCA_013398175.1). Lineage (NCBI taxonomy): Eukaryota > Metazoa > Chordata > Aves > Passeriformes > Climacteridae > Climacteris > Climacteris rufus. The sequence goes on from VZRZ01007765.1 coordinate 79,876, forward strand.
ACATTGCTATTCCACAGATCACAACGATTGAGTGCAGATTAAATTGTCTTATTTATCTATGGTAGGCCTCTGTATGAGCCAAGCTCCAAGCATTGACAAGAAAAAGTCCTTGCTGTGAATGTTGCACATAATAAAGACAGACAAGTAAAGAGATATAGCAGAAAAGGAAAACAAGGAGGAGGATAGGCAAATTTTATGTACATTAATGTAATGAGTATGGTAGCATTGCTTTTGCAAAGGATTTTAAATATGGATGGAGTGGGAACCTGTCCAGTGCATTCAGATGGGTCACACCCATGATTGTAGCTCTCATTCTGTAGGTTGTGACTTCAGGCACAGAAATGATGGGGGGAGAAACTGATAAATGAGCAGACAGTTGGGTCTTGAATAAAGATGTAGATTAAATCCTCCGTGGAAAATACGTTTGTGCAGGAGAGAAGAGATTCATGAGGATGAACATTGTGAGGGTACTGCGTTTCATCAATGTCCCTCAAAGATACACTAATGCTTCTCTTCTTTTTTTTTTTTCTCTGATTTTCTTTTTTAACACATCCTTACTCTTCATCTACCACTGCATAGATACTTTTCTTTCATACCAGCTCTGATCCCAACACATCTTCGTTTTCCAAGGCGTTGTTACTATGAAAAACTTCTTTCATCACAAAATAAGAAAAACAAAATTAAAAAGGAATATATTTACTTCTGCAATGTACACACTCCCCCAATGCAAATTTCCATTTTCTGTAAAACCAGAGGAGCAAAGTAAATGGTATGAAGGGGCCACTATAGAAATTTAGATTTTTTCAACTCTGATTTGTTGGGAGTTTTGAAATTCCAAAGCCTAATTAAAATGCTTTGAAAAATGAACTACCATTTTTTCTGTACATACATATGAAGGTATTTTCCCAATGTGACACACATCCCATAATATGTGGCTGTTATTCTAGCACAGTGTATTTTTCTATGACATCCCTTTTGCAGACCTCAACAGAAATTTTAGAATTCAACAGAGATAGGGTTTTTTTTTTTCTCAAATTAATATTAGATTTTTGTGATTTTCTATTGACTATAATTAAGTAATGAAGAATGCAGGGGAATATCATGTCTGGTTTATTTTAAAATTTCTTTTTACTTTCTCCTTTTTTGTTTTCCAATCTAACTGCTTATATGGCCCTTTGTAATTGCATTATCACAATGGTTCAAAGACAATGGTAAAAGATGACAAAGAGTGAAAGGAATGTTCAAAATCCAAGTGCATAAATAGGTTTTCTGGGGAACATCACAAAGGGTCTATTGTGCTACACAGAACAGAAACAGAAAGGATACGTGCCCACCCTGCACCAGAAAATGCTGCAGACTTTTCTGTAGGTCACTTGCTGGTGTAATAAAAGTCTAAAAATAACCATGGGTACAAAAATTTTACATGTCGTATGCTACTGTGTTTTTCCCACTCATAATTCAAATAATTGCCTTAGGTAATGTTTGCATATTGGTGTGGCCAGACAGCATTATCTGGGTCCTGCAAAGTGCTTCTGGCCTGAGAGGAAGTGCTCCTGCTGTGCTTACTGTGGGCTGTGACAGTCACAGGTTGGTAGTTGTGCTTGAACTGTGTGGTGGCTTTTCCAGTAAATAAAAATATTGGCCTGTAGGAGGGGGGAGTAGAAGACCACCGACCTCATTTTTGCTTGTGGCTTCGTCTCAGTTCAAAACCCTCCTGATACATTATCTGAGTGAGTCTTTGGGAGAAAAATATATTAATGTTCCCTTATTCAGTGCTGTTCTATTACCTATTCATCAAAAATATTGCTTTTGTGCATTTTTCATTATAAGATTCAACATTACCAATGTTAATAAAGAGAGAACTCCTTTTCTTTTCTTAGAAATAGAATATGTAAAGACATTGCCTCTTTGATGTTTCTAAGCCAATACAATATGTATTTGAATGAGGATAAAAGTCATTCTTTTAACAGAAGATCATCCAAGTCATTTCTGATGAAACTCAAGAGGAGCTTTTTTTTTTTTTTTAGAGATGCTTAGAAATTAAGATTAAAAAGGGGGGAACGCCTCTTTAGAAGTAACAGCTAGTGGAAATAAATCACATATTTGATAGTATTTCATGCAGGCCTATGGTTGACATCAGCCTCCTTTATTGGGCTGAACTCTTCAGCAGCAGATGCCTTTCATTCAAAGGGATGAGACCTTGCTGTTACAGGCAGGTACTTCATGTGATGCTGTCCTGAACTGTGAATATACAGCAGACCAGACTGTGGTTGTCCCTCCCAGAATTTCCCATGCTGCCAGGGACTCCCACGTCACTGGCTAGTTTCCTCATGTGGGAATTTCTACTGTGAGTTTTCCACTGAGAATTAGACCATACAAGACTTGCTGTTCAAGAGTTGCTGTAAATTTGGAGCTAATAAATTTTATGAGGCCTATGAAGCCTTGGGACTAAGATGCTTCTTGAATGCTGTCCCAGCTTGCTACTGTCTGGCCAACCCTTTGCCTGTGTACAGGCACAGGACAGTGTGGTAGCTCTCTCTCCTTCACAAGTTATCAGCTTCTGTGTTGGCTGAAGTGTCTGCACTGAGGGGGTGTAAGGGGCTTAGACACTTCCTTCACAGAGTGTCTGCTTTGGAAATCTGTCTGAAGTTTGATCTGTTAGCCAAAAATGTAAGAATGCTTCACAAACTGATTAGTGGAAAAGTTTTCTTGGAGCTCAATAGGTAAAGCAAACAGGAGAGAGGTAGCTCACAAAGAATTATTATTGTTGCACCAGTATTTTTTTCTGTAAATGGAACCCAGCCCATGGACAAGGACAGTGTCCTGAGTCGTTCCCTTGCTCTGCACTGCTCGAGTAGGTGGATCTCTGCTGTGCAGTACTGGCTTCTTTAGGAGCAATGCAACACTATCTGGGTTTGACTTCTAGATGGATTTGTATTTTGGGCTGCAGCAAAAGAGTTTGAGCTTCTACAGACTGTCAGGATGCCTGGGGAGACAGCTATGGGGGTTTCAACACAGTAAAACTGATTTTACAGGGCTGATGCCTTGGTTTGTTGCTGTTGGGTTTGGGGTTTTTTTCCTTAAGCTTAAAATGAACTTATGAAAATGGATGTATGGTTGTCAGGAGAATAAAGGTTTCTTTTCTTTCATGCAGAGATGTTTTCTGAGGTGAAGTAGGCATCAGTGGCCAGACATAATATTCCCAGTTAACAGCAAGTTGGATGTGTTTTCTTGGCTGACAAGGAAAGAATAGACTGAAGCGGCCTCCTGAAAGCCGCGGTGTTTGCTGGCCGGCTGACTTTACAACTCACCGAATGGCATGCAGGCTCCTTTGTTCTCAGGGTATTACTTTAGAAGTCTGACCTTGGAAGCCACTTTAGGAAGTCTCTATATCCATAAAATTCTTGGTAACAGTAAAGTGCTATGACCATGCTGTACCAATGGCTGAGATAGACATTCTTGGGCATATCAGGTCTGTAAGCAGCAGATGGTGTTTGTGGGAACGCAACTGAAGAGGCAGGCTTAAAACTGAATCAAAGCACCCAGTACCTGATCTGATCTAAGATATCATTTGTAATCTGATGGTATCCCTTGAAAAAAAGAAAGACAAAAAACAAACAAAAAAACCCCCAAACCTTAAATTGTGTTTCAGAGGTGCACAGGGAGACAAACAGCCAGACCAGAAACGTCCTGTGAGGGGCAGGTGATACATGGGCATAATGGGGAAAAGTTATTATTCTGTTACCTCCTGCACACACATGCCAGTAGAAAGGCTGGCAAAGCAACCTAGGGACTGAATGATGCTACTGCAATTTCTAAGCCTTTTAGACTGGGTAATGCTAAATATTGTGCTTATTTTAAGTACTTAATGGTCCTACTATAATGGAAAAAAACAAAACCATTTGGTTCTGTATAGCTAAACACACATAAACACTGGGTTCAAAAATCTGTAGAAAGTAGATGGGAAACAGGTCTGTTTCACCTTCAAAGCAACCCCTGGAATTTGGACAATGCCAGGCAAGCAGTCACCATTTGGAGAGGTTGAGATGCAAAACTTGATTGTTCTGAATATTTGTTAGAAAATATATTGCTACAGCTCTGATGAGAAACAACCTACTATTCTGCATCTTGCATAAATCAAGCATGCCTGCCATTTGCTAAATTATTACATTATAAACCATGTTGTAATTACAAAACTTTAGTTGTTCCATTTATGATCTCTATGGTTTATTGTATTATTGGTCAGACTTGAAAGCTGAGGCTTTGAATTTATGAAGTCTACTAAAATATTATATTCCCCTTTCCTTTCTCCTGATGATCAAATGACTAAATCAATTGCTGGGGCATTGCCAATGGTATTAGGATCAATAGGACTGAAATTTATTGTACATTTTTGTTGCTGTATAAAATTAGATTGCAGAGTTTACGAATGAATATTCTTCTGTGCACTGGATTTCTGGTTTGTCTGAAACATACATTACGGTAGTTTGGTCTTCTCTTGTTACAGAAACATTTCACCTGCAATACTTTAAATGTATCCTCTTTAAAACACTTGCATTTTTAATAAGTTTAATCCAAATTAATGTTCATAGAAAGTGGATATTTTCACACCCAGAATGGACTCTACAGAGTGCTTGCTTAGATATCTTTCTGAATTTGGACCATTCAAAGAAAATGAAAGCTAATGGAAACTTTCTTGATAATTTTCTCAACTTGTGCGTGGTCTTACACACTTTGTATCAGAGAATCTCGTATGCTTCTCAGCTTGGCTGCTTCAGATGGTTTAGACAATGTATAGTAAGATGTATTTTCATAATTAACTAAGCCAGCTCTCTTGAGGTTTTGAAAAATTACATCCTTAACTTTCCATCGAGGGACTGAAATCCTGGGAACATTTGTCTTTGGGTATAATCACAGTGCAGAGCTGGTGGCTGTCGATGTGAGGCTGCAAAGAAGTGAACAAAAGCAATGACAATCTTGAGGGAGGATGAACCTAAATGCAATATTAGGGACAATGAATACATCTCTTTAAATGTAACAAAATATAAATGAGGTGAGTAAACTTTTTAAAATTGTGTGCAATGTTTTAATTGGTGAAGAATTGGTAATTCTTTGGGAAGGGAGCTGATAACTCTAGAAACAGCTTTAGTAGAAAAGGCCTTCAAAGTCTGTAACTAGGGTCTGTGACTATCTGGAAGAACTGCAAATTCAGGTTATTTATTCCTGCTGGACAGATCAGTAGGTTGATATTCAAGAGGTTTGTTTTATTCCTAGCCAGGCAAAGCACTTAAAATCACTCTGGAAAATAAAGATAAATGCACAGCCTGTATTATAGAACTTCTTGGCAAAGACAACAGAAAAGCAGATGATAGGAGCTGTATGTTACAAACAGCAAACTCTCTTCAGTCACTGGTCAAGTACCTTACAGGGTTCAGGATTTTCTGGTGACTGCCTTCTTTTTTCCCCTCTGCTAATCTGTGGAGGATGACCAGTGATAGAAGAGTACTCCACATTAAATTTTCATTTTGGCAGTCACAAAATATAGAATTCAATTAAGCCAAACATTCAAGCATGTACTGCAGGCCAACCCTGATGAGAAGAGGAAGAGGATAATGGTGCAGTGTTAAGACCTAGGTAATATATGTGAGCTAAGACAATACTTTTCTTTGTGTCTTTTTTTTGCTCTTAGTTGGAGGTGTTCTGCTTGAAGTAGAGGAGATGCAATTAACTTACCCAGAATGTATTTTTCAGGCTGGCAATGCCCTTTCCATAGAATTTGTTTTTTATAGCACACAAACCTAGCAATATCTGTTGTCACCAACTGTAGAATAAAGCAAGCACCTTTTTCCATTAGACTACCAAAGCTTTATTAAAGGTTGTGGAGACTTAAAGCCAGAAGGGGACTTGAGTAATTTTTCCTCTCATGTAATAAAAAAATTAGTTGAAGTGGAGATCTGAAATAACTTTTCCTGAAGTCTGTTTGCTATAGAAAATACTACTAATATTATCTATTTCTTTATCAGTGACAGTGTTTTTTAACTAAAACTTCATGATTTTCGTTTATGCACCATAAGTAGTGATCCATAAATCAGGAGAAAGGTGCAGAGGAAAAACAACACTATAAACAAAAGTTTGGATGTTGAAGTGCTAACAGTGACACCAGTTACTACTTGATGTTCTCTCGGTGGGTTTCACTGTCCTTTCTCTGCTTGGTTCTAGAATGAATTCTGCTTTGTGATGAAGCTGTCCTGAGATTTGATTGGGAACAATCCCCCAGTTATGAAGTTCTCTGCTGTCTTTCAGACAGGCTCACCCATACCCTGACACACAGGTGTGGACTCTATCTGTAGGTTTCTCATCCCTCTGTGAGGGAGTCCATGAGCTTGTCCTGGTGATGGGAAAAGCCCAGGTAGGGGCAGCACCTTGGGAATGGCAGAGTCAGCCATCTGAACCCAGTGAAACCCCAGTGACACTGTGGGAGGTGCTTTAGGAAGAAACTTGTCTCAGCAGAACACCAGTTTTGAAAAATTGCTAAGTACTGCATTTTTTAGCCTTCTTCCAGGTTCAGGTGTATATTTGCGCATCCCTCCTTGTACAAGGAGGGGAAGGAACAGATCCTTTCTCATGTTTCAGATGTAAAGCAGCCAAAAGACCGTTGTGTTCCTATTGTTTGATTTCAGACTTCCACTCCAGACCGTCAGAGAGAGGTCTAAATATTTCCCATAGCCCTTGCTAGGCATGAGCAAAGCATAGGCTGCTGCATCTGTTATATGAACACCTTGTTGGTGCATGGAATCGTGTTAGGGGCTGGAGAGCCTTGGTGAGACTGAGGATTTTTTTTTCCTTTCAGTGAGAGTCCTTTGTCCAAAATCTTGTTGTTGAGGCAATTCATCATCTTTATCATTGTGTTCAGTGGTGGTATATTAGATTATATTATTCACTTTCTAATATGGTTTTTGGGCCTAAGCATGAGTCTTAGGAGAGAGAGGAGACACCATTCCAGGGAAGCTACAGGCAGTGAGTGCTCCTATGTGTGATCAGTTTTGAAGTACAGCCGTGAGTTTCGTAGTTGCTTGTGTTGCTGTCTGGGTTTCGGCCTGCCTATGGTGAGCTATTACAGGAAAAAAAATATCAGTTGTCAGCAAGAGAATGGATTTTAAATTCTTACTGAGCTCTAGAGAGGAAGGAGAGGCCAGTAGCCTTGGCACTTGCTTTGTGTAGACACCCAGCATGGTTTCTCTGAAGACTTGCTTAGTGCTCTTAGGCAAACCTCTCTGCCCTGGTCCTAGCTACTAACATCACATTGGAAGTAATGTTTATTCTCCATCAAAACTGAGCTAATGTTCCCTACAAATGTGTTTCAGGACTGCTTAAGAATTGCAAGTCTCTCTAATACTGCAATAATTTAGAGCAGTTAAACTTCGTAGAGTCTTGTCTGTTTCATGGAATTAAAAACTTAGTCCTTTCGTGGTGTTAGCCTGAAGCCAAGTGTGTGTGTTTTCATTTTGGTTAAAAAATAATTAAGTCAGGGAGGACAGGAACCTATATTAAAAATTTTTGCTTTGTGTGAAAATCTTTCCATGAAGCTCTAAAATTCTTACTCTGCATAAAGTTTTCTTAGCTGCTCGGAGTGTCTTTAACATGCTTAATTATTGTTACATAAATATCAGTTGGATGGGGAAAAATATGCTACTACTACTTGCTGTGACAGTAACATAAAGGGACAACATTAAGATTATTTTTTTCTGCTTCGTCTTTCTTGAATGCGATATCTTTATTTTTAAAATGGCATTGAAAACCCTTTCTGAAATATTTATAAAGCAAAGATATTGCATAAGGGAAGAACTAGAAAAAGGAGTTCCTGGTAGTCAGTTCTTAAAATAGAGCATGTAATTCTCCATTTATCTTTCAAAAATTAAGCTTTTCAGAGGTGATATCTATTAAATCCAGTTAGAGCTCAACATTGCTGAAATCTGACTTCTAAAAATCTTTATTTGAAAGTATTAGCTTTGCCATTTGTACAAAGACAGCAAGCTACCCAGCAACATTTAGGAACATGAGTGACAAGGGCATTGGTCAGGAATGGAGGAAGCATGGAGCTGGAACCCCAGTGTCTTACATCCCAGAAGAGCCCTTAGTTACTTGGTAAGGGTTTTTCATGGAATATTCCTGTGTTTATTTTTCCTTTTTTAAGTAAAACCCTCCAAACAAACTCAAAAAGAAGAAAGAACAGACATTGAAACACCTCTGCATTTCGTGTTGAAAAAACACAACCCACTGTTATTCCTTGCTAAGTTAGAAAAATGCTTTTGATTATTTTTGTGAATTTATTTATGTATTTATGTATAGGGAAGTATAGGCAAATTTTTTTAAAAATACCAACATTATTCAGTTGCCTAAGTCCTGTTTTCAAAATATTACCTATCAGGACACTCAGTTTAACTGGGACTACACAAAAAATGGAAATGCTGTGGTAAAAATTACGTAAGCCAGCACTGGAAGTCAACTTGCACACCAGTGTGTGCTCCAGGGTCCTCTGGAAGCTAATTCACGGTGCATCTTGGATGCTATTTTGACCAAATTTTTCCAAAAAATGGATTATTCTGTAAGTTACTTCAAATGTCTGCAGTCTGGGCACCTTGGAGCTTGCAGGTCATCTTGTTGTATTTATTGAGTACAGCTCCATCTTGGAAGTCAATCAATGGAATCTCCTCGGTGGATATTGACTGAGGAGGTGGACCATGAAAACCTATCATTTGTTGAAGCAGACACCTGTGCTAATTGGAGTGTAGTTGTGTCATTCCTTTATCCATAGTTACAGGATGCTGGACTGTATAGCACCAACATCATTGTAACAGAAAACCGATGTATTACATGATAAAGATTAGTTTATTGGTGGAGCCCAGGCTTGTGCAGAGCTGTGGGGATAGCTCTTCCGTGATGTACCAGTAAGTATTCTACAATGTAATAATTTAAAACCATTAGCAGCATGTTGTTGTCGTCTTTCATTTTAATTGTCTTATGTCTTCTACTGTATGTTTTCTAGCACTGGCACATATGCCAGACTTTAAAGAGTCTATTGTGGAATGTTTGTCACAAACAACCAGGACTAAAAGGCTTGAGGGCATGAAATAAACATGCATTTGCATTAAAAAATAATTGCTGCAGGGTTTTGTTTTGTGGTTTTGTTTTTGTCTTGGAGGAGAAGATGAACTCTTCCTGCATTTGGCTGGTGCAGAAAGATCCAGACATGAGTCTTCAGAAGTGAAGCAGGATTGCTGAGATGTTGGGGCAAAAGCAAAAACACCCTATCCCTCCCTGTGCTGGCCCACCCACCTCTCCTCCTCCATTGGTTTTAATACTCCCTCCAGACTGGAAAGGCAAATATGTTAGACCAGGAATACTTTGCTTCAGCTGCCTGACATATGGTACCCCACAATCTCTGTTTCATTTTGACAGTGCCAAAACCGAACAGCCTCGTACAGCAGCCTTGAAATGTAATAGGTTGAACACACAGGGCCACAACAAAGCTGCTGTGTGGGGCATGTAAATCTGTCCATCAGTTAACAAATTCTTCATAATACTTGTTTCCAAGAAATGGTTCTGATCATCGATTGGTTTGTTGCATGGGGTTTGTGTGATTTGTTTTTTTCCCTTCCTCTCAAGACAGATCCTTGTTTTTGGCTGTCAGGAGGCTGTGTGTGGAGGATTTCTATTTCCAGCCTCCCACTGCTGTTTTGCTGACCTCTTTCTTGCTCCACAGGGAAGCACAAGTTAACACAAAGATTACAGTAAATTTGTTCTATGGTAAACTTACATCAAGAGAAGAAGCAGGAAGGCACTTCCACAAACCAGTGATGACTGCATTTCACTGTAGTGTGGCTCATATATCACTGGAAATGACAGAGTGGTTTGGAGTGCATGAGAACATCAAAGGCCCCTTGTTTATTCAAGGTCACAGGCAGATGGAATCTGGTGTATGGCAAGCCTGAATGAAAGTTGTGGTCTTTTGGAAATGGGAATGGATGAAACCAAAATTGGAACAAGATGTAGCCATAAAGGCAGTACATGGCATGATAAAAGACTATTAGCTCAGAACATTTAAAATAAACTGTTTTTATCCCAATTACGAAGGGTGATATTGGGAAAGGTTTGGTTGGTTTCTTCTTCCTCAGATGACTAATTTCATTTTCAGTGATTAGAAAACTGTTCTCTTTTGATTTGGAGGTTATTTGTCTTATTTTGCAGCTTTTAAAGAAAGAGTTGCCTTTAAGAACATGTAGCTTCACTGTTGTCTTCTCCTCTTGTTGTCATCCTCAAGTTGGCATGCTGGTTATGTAGATAGGAATTTTTGGAAATTCCTATTTCTGACAATCTTACTCTTGAAAATTTTATCAACATTTTTATTTTAAGGAAAATTAAGAAATGCCTCATGTTTTAAATGAAAAATAGTATGTTCAATTTAGGTTTTTATCACCACAGAAATATTCCAGTGGCCTTTTTTATCTTCCCTTTCCTCTTTCCTAAAATCAACAATTAAAAATAAAAGTTAGTTTGATTTGTTTTGTGGAACATGCAGACATAAACTTCATTTTCCACCTCACTTTTTATTTCCAAAAGAAAAGCACAGCCAGATTTTCAGAACAATTTTAATCATGTCTTTGTGGTTGAGCAACTTAATGGTTTGGCTTAGATTTATTCCAGCACAAGTGTCAATAATTATGAAGGTTTGTTTACCCAACGTTTAGCAGTCTCCTGCTATGGGGAAAACTTTGCTGCAGTCAATTCATTATTCATCATAACTCATGCTTTTCTCATCTTTTTTTTCCTCCTTATTTGAAGATGGCTTTAAGTTTTAGTTTCAAATTCTCAAGTGTACTTTAACTTCACCCCATCCACAGAGGAGGAGGTCATAAATGGGGAAAAGGGGAGATCAGCTAAAATTGACCTGCATGTTCTCACATCCAAAACTGAAAGCACAATTAGCATCTGCAAAAATAATGCTACACACAGAAAATTATTTCCTGACCAATTTACAAAGCATATCTAGAAGTCTGCCCCTAACTCTCAAGTTTTCTGTAGATACAAATCATTGTTCTTGACTTAAGTATTCCCGGGTTTGTTGCTACTGAGTCAATGTTCTAAGTCATTCATCCAACATTCCCTGTTCCCATTTCACGCTGTGAGTACCATATTGTCTTTAAAAATGTTTCCTGATTTGAGCTTCTCTGTGTTTAGATAATACTTCCTGTAACTTATCAGGCCCCTAATTAATACTCTGGACCACTAGGCATGTCAAACAAATTACATACTTTTTTTTGGATATGTTGCAGATTTCACATTTATTAATGAGATTTAATAATTGCTGAACTCAAACTTATTTCGATAAATGCAGACTTTGGACCCAATTTACTGGCACACTGTTTTGGGGAAGAGACAAATTCTCAAAACAAATGTTACTGGGTTATAAAATTGAGAACTGAGTTTTTTTAATGAGGCTTGAAAAATTTGAGGAATAGTCTTTACCATAATTATTTTGCAGTCTGTCTCTTCCCCTCTATCCTGCTGGCAGGAAAGAAAATGAGTAAAGACAAGGAACAGTTTAAAATAAAGTGCACATTTTCCTCTAGTTCTCCTGTTGAGAATTACTGGAAAGTACAGAAACAGTAAAATTTGTCTGCAGATTTATTTGCCTTGAGATTTCTAGTCACCTTTTGAGATCAGGAGTTTCCTGAATTAATAAAGTAGTCCAACTTACTTCTGTGTGGAAATATGCTTTCTTCAGCTGAACTCCACTTTAGCTGTAGACTTCAGAAAGTGAGAATTTTCATTCTTGTAGTGCTTCCCTGTTTTTTGCAAGAACATTGCCATGAGAGTTTGGGGAAAGGAGCTTGGTACTTTTGGCTGAGTTTGTTAAGGTGTGAAGGGTCAAGTTTAGAATAGAATCAAATAGAATGTTTCAATTGGCAGGGACCTATAAAGATCATCTAGTCCAACTGCATATCAATTCAGGGCTGACCAAAAGTTAAGGCATTGTTGTTAAAAACATTTTTCCAAATGCCTCTTAAACATGGATAGACTTGGGACATCAACCCCCTCTCTAGTAATCCTGTTCCAGTTTGTGGTTGCATGTTCTGTTGGTGTGACTTACTGTCCAAAACAAGAGTGACTTACAGAAAGAAGGAAGGTAGTCTAGCTCGGTGCCATTACTGCTGGAGTGTTTTAATTAATTTTATCTGTACACTTGGTTTCCACACATAACTGAAAGACCAGTCACAGAGACTCTAGCTCATTAAAAGAATAATTGTGAAAGAGAGTTTGGGAAGTCTAAATGCCTGTGATGAGATAGCAAGCTGATAAAGTGGGTCTAGAAATGATTATTTTGCAGCATAGTTATTTTCACTTTGACTAATTCAAAATGAGGTGCAACTCAGGTGTTGATATTGTAACTCAGACGTTGAGTTACGTCTATGTGGTAAATTAATGCTGATAGAAGAGGGCCAGCTTAATATCTATTATTCGCTTATGTCCTATCTGACTCTGTAAAATACCAAGTAATCATGGCTAATCACTGGGCAAATCTTGATACTTTACACAGAGGGTGAATTTCATCCTTATACAATAGATCTCCATGGATCTAACATATCTTTTAAGCTTTGCTTTCATATTACAAGAAGCCATCTCGTCTCTTTCAAGAAATACAGCTATTTTTTTCCAAGTTGAATGCTTTCTGCTTCTTATATTCTATGGCTGCTGAGCAATTCATTTCCCAAATGTTTACAGAGAACTGCTGTGGAATAGGGGATCATGACTTTTTAAAATACCTATTTAAAGAAGATGGCTCAATAGTGCTTTGTAATCCAGTGCAGCATCTCTCTTGTGGCCAGAGCCCACGGCAAAGTCAGGTCAGTTTTAGTACATTAGAGGAAAGGATTTTTTTATGGTATATTTGACTATATAATTCCAAATTTTCATAATACAATGTAGCATATTTTAATTGAAATATCCAGATGGAGTATTTTATTTTTACTTGCCTGTAGTATTGTTTTAGGACAATCTAAATTATTAGACTCTTATTTTAATTTATGACTGCTATTTAACTGTATTGTGAATATGTAGCAGTGATATAATTTTGTGACTAAGATACTGAAAAATTCATCTTTTCTGCAGTCTTGCATTCTTTAAATTAAAGATACCAAACATTAAAAAAAGAGCTTAAAATAGACACTAATTTTCTCAGATGTAGATTCTAGTATTAATATCTGGGTCTTGAAAATGATGCAGCCCATATGTACCTATTGTGATTTTTAAATCCTGAAATATTTTAAAAACATATTTACTTCCCCTTTTGAATTGCATATTTAGAAGAGAAAAATACCAGATAGGTAGTTTTTTCTAACATTTTAGTCACTATAAAAATAAATATTTTCAAGTTTTGGTGGTTTAGTTGTATTTAGTGTGCTTTTCTCAGGAAAGATTCCTCACACAAGATAGAGCTGATTTTTAGTGTGAGAGTTTTTCCCCTTTTGTATTTATTCTGTGTCAGAAGAAAATTCTCCTTCTGGTGGAAGGAGATTTATATATCCATAGCTACATCTCTGCCTACCTTGAGCCAATTATAACAATATGGCTCTTGTGCAATTTTGCAGTTGTATTCAGATGGTAACAGGCTGTGATCTGAAAAATATAAGTATACATATGGTATACATGTGTGTTACTATGGGCACCTATGCAGAACATAATATATAAGCTAGTTCAGCAGGTGACTGTGCATCCAAGCTTTGTTGCATTTATCCACCAGTAGAATTATTTTCTGATACTGTGGTGTCTTTCAGATGTGATGAAATGCTTGAGATATAAAATCTCCGTGCACATAAGCTGTGTAACTTACAAATGTCCGTGGTGTCCATGTTTCTTCCAATTACTTTCATATCATATGTATCCAGTAATAAAAAATAAGTGTGTTTGCTGACAGCCATGTCCATAAATCTGAGATCCGAAATTAAAGCTAGGTTCCTCACAAGAATTCACTGTTATTTAATCAGTTACAAAAAAAAATTTGTTTACTACTCTGAGCTAGACTAGAAGCCAAACCGTTCTTTTATAGTTGCACAGACTTTGCAGAATTAAGGTGAGTGGATAATAATAAAAATCTGTTCCTGTTGCAAGCAGCAAAGAATTATAGCTCTGAAATGGATTTCTTGCGTAAGATAATTATATCCTAATCACAGCTGTGTTTTTCAAAGTTGTGCCAATTTTGCAACATTCATCTTTAAACACCTGGATGTGTGTATTGTGATAGTGTTCTGTTTCTGTTGTATTTTACATATTTGATGAATACTGTAAGACTGTCTCTCTGTTTTTATATATCATTTAAGCCAGCTGAGTTTAATGCTCCAAAGCTGATTAGTAGCCTAAAGGCAAAAGGCTTTAGGCCCATACTCATCCAAATTACTTTCTATTGAAGTGTTCCATAGATGTCAATGGATTTATATCAGGCTCCATATGGAATATATATGTATACATCCACAGACTAGAAGGAAATATTAATGAAGATTTCTGAGGTCTGTAAAATTTAGGCAGTTCTGTATCATGATGACAGTATGTCAGTGGCCTACAATATCGGGCGTTCTGTTATTAATTTGGAAAAATAGTTGCCATTATTAATAAACAAAAGGTGTTTACAAAACATGCTTGATGCTGTGCTCCTGTCCACATATTCTGTTGTGTGTGCATCCAGGAAGTTATATCACTCTAGGGGTTGCTAAATAAAAGTCCTGTTTAAATTCTTCTAAATACCAACTGAGCTTAAGCGAAGAGACCAGACTGTGGAATGAGGGCCACTGAAACAGCACTCGAAAAAAAAACCCCAGCAATATTTATTGTTTTCCTCGTAGTTCAAGTTTGATGTTAAACATATTTAGGAAGAAATAAAAAATGTTTTAATGCTGAAACATTAAAATAATTTTAAAAGCCAAAACCTAAATCACATTTCTTTCCAGCCTCTTGGTGCTGAAGTTTCCCCTTCATCTGGGTGTTTTCTCATTGGCTTTTCAGTGTTGATCATCTCTGTTGTTTCTGTTTGACAGTGTTAACACAGCCTCTCTTCCCTTGTAAAGGACATATTAACCTCCAGAGTTGCAGAAAAGAAATTGGGGTGGAGGTGCTAAAACTGATTTAAGGAAAGTCCTAAAGGAAGTGTAGTGCAGATGTGGAATAAAATCACTGTATTTTAGTCTGACCTTGCTATTGTGGCTACAAAAGCTCCATCTATATGATACATGCAGTGGAAATTATTTAAGGGATGTAAGTCACCATCTTAATAGGTGAAGGCAGCTTTGTGAGAGGCTTGGGTGAAGCAGGGCCATCCATAAGAGTATATAGTTCCTTGTCCAAGTCAGAGCAGGGAATAGCCACCGTGTGCAGCTGTACATGGATAGAGTCAGAGCTCCTTTGTGTCCCAGTATTTCTCAGATAAAATATATAATAAGGAAACTCATGCAGTTGTTGACCTTTAAATGTATATTATAGTCTTTCATTTCATGGTTTTAAATAGCTATTTTCTTATTATAATTTAATAAATGTTATGCCTACAAACCTGGAAAAATTGGCTTGTTCCACCAATTTCAAAGGAACAGAAAGTACACTCTGTACTATGTTGTAAAAGTTTTATTAAACTTGATACCATTTAAAATAGTCTTTGAGAATTGCTGACACAATGATTCTAGGTTCTTCTTGGCTTATATATAGATTGAGCAGTGCTTGCAATGAGAAGCTGATTTGCTGAACTGGTAATTGTTCCTGTAGCCACATCAGTCTCTGGGCATAATGTCTTTTTAGGTCTCGGTGCATTAGATTCAAATGAAGGGTAAAGATCATCTCAGGGAACAGTTTGCCTGGGGGGTGGGATTTCAAGTGAGTGGATAAGAGCATTTAAAGTGTTCTGCAGCTGTTGGATGACGGGCATATTTTGTAGGGAAGCCTGGAGTGGTGCTGGGATGAATGCATTGATATAAAAGACAAGTCAGGCTCATAGCTGTCAGCTAAACCCATCTGTAAAGCAAGATGAATGGAGCTTTGGATATCTTCTTGTATTAATGTGTATTGTAGAATAGAAATGCCTAATAATACTGTGGAGGAGTGGATCCTCAACTAATAACCTGAGTTCAGTTTTCAACAGGGGGGTTGCAAATGACAGTCCTTACATGACTAGGGAAGGCTAGTTTTCAGGAAGAATCATCATGCTCTGATAAATATTCATGTCAAAATCAAAGGAATTTGGAATTTTCTTCAGTTGTGACAGTGAATGTAGCCTAAAAGTGTGCCTTCTTTTCAATGGCTCCCAGTTCTTGTCTTGCTTGTGTCCCTTTTTAGTGCTGCAGGAGGCCTGCTGGTGCCCGTGAGGGTAAATGTGACTGACTGAAGAATGTAAATGAAGGTGCTTTTTAGGGCTTGTTGGGCCTCAATGGATTCTGTTAGTTCTGAGAAGGTATAAGGAGGGAGTAAAATGCTGGTAAGATCCTTCCTCAGAATTTATCCAGTGGTAAATCAGGGCTGCAGAATATCCCTTTTGAACTGAAGGGACATCTAAATGAGAAGTTTTTGACAAAGCTTCTATACTGATCTCTGTGGATAAAGATAATACCTGCACTAGGGGTGGAAAGACCCTCAATATCATTTTGTGTAATTTGAACTGCCGTTAATTTTTATGACATTTTCTCTCAACCTCTCCTAAACAAGGAATAAAACCTTTTACTCCTTGCCACAATATAAATATTTTATCTAAAGAGGGTTGTGATGAAAGAGAAGGAGACACAGATATTCATTGTTGAGGAATTTCTGAAGGATGGAAATTCCATCAGAGCTGCATTTGACCCATTCTCTTTTAAGAAAATTGTTTTAAAAGCTTGGTTATAATCAGTGGTTAGGCAATATGAAATAAAAATATGCATTAGGAAACCATGCTTATGATTGGCGTCATTTTTAAACCATCATTTTACTTTGGACATGTGAGACCTTGGGCTTATAATGGAAATGTTTGAGATTTTGAAAGTCCTGCAGTCCATCCAAACCAAGCAGCATAATTCAATGATTGATGGAATTTTTGGGGTGTAAGGAAGAGGAGAAGATGGCTTTAAACTATAGCACTGTCGTACATATCTATGAGTGGTGATAAAACACCCAGGAGGACTCTAGAAAAAAACCCTGAATTAGTAAAGCTGTGTGAGGTGAGAAAAACCTTGTTGCAACAAACCAATAAAAGCATTGTCAAGAGGAAAGTAGAAAAGAAAACCCCAAGAACTTGTCTCTACTTTGCTAAAAGAGTGTAGTAGTCAGCCAAATGGTCATGTATGCTGCACATTCCTTTTATTTTTCATTTGTTTTCTTGGTTAGTGTACAACAAAGAACAGCAGTGATGGACAGAGCCACAAACCCACAATGACTGTATATATTACAAAAATACAGACAATGCTTACAGGAAAGTGACACAGCAGATTTAAAACGTGTGGTAACGTTAAAAATGTCTCTGTTTATTCTGGTTCCCACACTTTTGGGAGTTCCAGGCATATGCTTTTCCCTTGGCTTGAATCTGACAAAGCACTTAGTGCCTGCTGAAGGCTAAGTCAAGTATAGCAGCAGGGCTGGGCCCTGAGGCCTAAGTAGCAGAGTTCATCATCCATCATCCCCTGACAGATGATTTTCTGACTCTCTATTACATAGGGAAAAAGTGTACACAGAATGCACACTAAATGTATGTACATTTATGCAAAGAAGAACCTCCTTTAGAAAAAAAACCCTTTTATTCTTATCCATGACCAAATCATCATTGTTATTAAAAAATTTTCATCAGCTTACATAAGGAAAAAGGTCAGAGAAGAAAATTAAATGTAAGAGAAAACAAGGAATCAGAGCTGCACAGTTTCCTGTAATTTTGTTTCCTTGGAGCATGTAATGTTGGGTATTTTTGTTTAAAAAGCAAACACACAGAGAGAAACAAGTGAAAGTTATGTGTAAGTTTAGCTAAACAAAAGTTCCAGTCCTTTTATGGTCAGGAAGGGTTTTTTTTAAGGGTTTTTTGTTTGTTTGGTTTTTTGTTTGTTTTTTCATTTTTTTTGGGTTTTTGTTTGTTTGTGGGTTTTTGTGGGGTTTTTTGTTGTTTTTTTTCTTTTGTTGTTGTTGTTGTTGTTTTTTTGTTTTGTTTTGTTTTGGTTTTTTTTGTGAAGCTGTTGAGACTGAGGTATGCTGTGGTATCCTGGGTGGGATTAGCATATCTGAATATTGGCACTTTATCTTGTATCTCTGCCACACTCTATCAAGGCAGGGTGGGTTTACAGTGGTAACTGGGCTTAAATGAGTTTATGGAAAAGGACAAAAGAATAAGATACCAAATACTTGCAGTGTTTGAATTTATTTATGTGGGAACATATAGGAGCATGGGCAGACCCTTTGCAATCTGCTGAACATCACAGTTCTGGCAGATGAAACATGGACAGGACCTGAAGATTGGAAACTAGAAGCTGACACTTGTAAATGAGAGAAAAGAGACAAGTTTTCAGCTGGAAAACTTCAGTTTCAGTTGCTGGAGTGGTCCAGCCAGAGGTGCGATGATGCTTATCCGCACAAGCTAATGCAGGAAGAATGCCCTGTGGTTTGAGGGTAATGTCAAGATTCAGTGAGTTCTACAAATCGAGTAGAATTATGTGAGCCCTCATGAAATGGAATACAATATCAGAATATTTGTGTGTCTCTGTTTCCAACTGAAAAATATATTTCTACATAGTTTTTGCCACTTTGCTTTCTTTTGGGCTTCAGAAACACTTAGCACAAACTGTGCCTGTACTGTAAGAACTTTCCTGTTACTTTTGTTGTGGGAAAAAACTTAAAATTGTTATCAGTGTGCGGGCTTATTGACAGTAGACATCAAAAAAATGTTTGATCTGCCCTCACCACATTTACATTCTATATTTCTTTACTTCACAGGGCAAAATTCCTTTCAAAACTGTTATTCCTTGTTGAATTTTGGTAAAGGAGATGTATAAGGACCCAAGTGAGGTTTATCCTGTAAAATTAATAGTTATCAATTGTTTTCACTGTGACAATGACAATGTTCTTGCACACTTAAGAAAAATGTCTAAAATTTCTTACATCATCTCTGCTTATATATGAAGAGATTGGACAGCCTGAATAAATGAGTACTTGCTGAAGTGTGCTATAGACACTATAAGAAAAGGAAGGGATTGTCTAGCATTTAATGTATATGTCATAGAAAATTCTGATCAGATTCTTAATATTTGCTTTTTCTGTCAAGGTCATCCAGACCACTAAAAAGTCATGAGCTGCAGAAGCAAATTCCAAGAGTTCTCATGTGGTCATTGATAGAGAAATAGTTTCCTATAGTATCCATATGTTCAGCATCTTTGTCGTCTTCTATCTTTGGTAAATTAGCTGCATTTTTTTTCAGGGAAAATAAAAACTTGCAGATAAAAATTTTTGGCTAAACCATTTGAAAACAGTGTTATTGAATCACCAAACTGAGCAGAATGCTCAATGTGCTATGGTTATGGAAGCAAGTAAATTCTACTTCTCTCTTATGCGCTCTCTCCAACTGAGGTTGAGGAGGTTCTTTTTCTTGTCTTACCTTTCCTACCTTTCCAACTAATGTGTAAAGTTCACCAAAGGAGAACCCTCATTTGAAGTAATGTTTCCTAACTGAGCTATAGCCAAGTAAATGAAAACAGCAACTGTTAACCCAAACTCTGGGCTTTGGCCCCATCCTGGGAGTGTGACATGATAAATACTCTGATGTTTTTGAGCACTGTAAATAGACTCCAGCTGGCTGTTCTTAAACGTGTGGCGTTTACAGATGCCTTCTCTTCTTCTTTCGTGTCTGCTAAACTCTGGTGGACTAAACACATACCAGCAAGGCCAAAATGTACAATACAGTTCTCACTGGGTTCCTTGGGTGTGTTTTGTTTTTTATAGCATTGAACGCACATTATGTATTTCTGCTGAGGTTAGAAGGAAGCATGGGGTCTGAATTTGGCTGTGTACAAGCTATTCCTCTTTGCAGTTTCTCCTTTTTGCCCCTCTAACAGCTTGTTATGGGTGTTGTAGTTGATGTGATGCAAAATATCATCATGGATATGTAGGCATGCGGTGCCTCGTGTCCAAGTGTCTAACACAGCAGAGGGTAAGGTGTGTTAGAGACTTGTAGGTGGTCCTAACCTCATACAAGTCAGCCCATGAATGGGCGAAGCATGGATGGGACAAGATGGCTCCAGAGGTCTCTTTTGGTCCAAGTTATTTTAAGATTCTGTGATCCTGTGTTTGGTTTCCTTGTGTACAGCTAGCAGGAGCTCATAAAAGCAGGCTGGTTTGTCCATAAAAGCACAATGGCCTTGGGGCATGCTGATCCACCCAAGTTACTTCTTGGCAGGAGGAGCCCAACCTCTGGTTCCCGTTTTGCCTGCTTTTATAGCTGTTTCTGCATCTGGTGTGGGGTTTTGCCATGATGCAGACAATTACTCTTCTGGGTAGGTACTCATTGCTGCTGTGGTTGAGTAGTTGGCGCAGTAAAACAGATGAGTAAATGCTTTGAAGGAGGTTGCTGCGTGTGCTGGCACGTCAGGCAGGCATAATAATAATGCAGGTCTTGCTACACTGCCTTGTGGCATGCTTGTTTGTGAACTCAGGCCATTCCTGGCTGGAATAATCCTTGGCATTGGGTCATCCAGAGACACTGAGAGAATGCACTGAGCTACCGACAGGACCCATGTTAGTGTATGTATGTTAGTTTTGTATGTAGCTGTTCATGTGCTGGACACACTGAAAGAGTGACTGGGAGACAGCTGTGTAGTATTCATCAGAGCTCTGATGTCTGAACCCAGAGAGGTGTAAAGGAGAGCCCCCAAAACAGTGGTTGAAAGATTATGATTTAAACCAGGCTGATTGTCAGTAATTAATCCTAGCTGAGGAGCCTCCTCTCCTGCTTACCAGTGACCTGCAGCCCTAGCTGTGATCGCAACTGATTTGAAATGCTTTCTGGGTAGCTTCAGAAAAAAGCCTTTTTAAAAAACAGAATTTTTGTGCTGGTTTCCAACTTAAAGGCCTCATGAGCAGGCACAGGCACATACCCCTTCTCAAATGCAGAAAATGCTTACAGCTAAGGCCCAAAAGATGTGAGGAGCCCTTTCCAGCAAACAGGTGGTCAGAAGGAATGTTTTTGGCAGTGGAAGTAAGAGAAGTCTATAACACCTTCACTCTGTATTTTGTTTTGCTTATTTGAGCCTTTTTTTTAACAAAACAAAAAAACCCCAAAACAAAAAACCCAAGCCCAAAGACAACCCACGCCAAAAATCTGATGACATTATATACTTGTTATGAAGCAGGAAAGTCTTGGTAATTTAGTACCTAACCATAGTTACTGTGATGTAATTGAACTAAACTCATCTAAAACTAATGCTTGAAGCTTGGTAATGCAAAATCTTCTAGATTAAAGGAGATGGAAATAGAGGGTTTGGACAAGAAGGATCAATTACTTAGTGGTGATTAGAGTAAGTAATGATTTGACTAATTATTGCTATGTTTAGGGGAAAAACAGCTGTTCAGTGAATTTAATTTTTTCCTGTTTTCTCCTCTGTCCCTCCAGTGAAGTTATGTGTTTTCAACTACTGCAAAGATGGAAGTTATGGGTGTTGTAGTTGAACACTCAACTAGTTTGGTTTAATTTTCACTGAACACTCAACCAGTTTGGTTTAATTTTCCTAGGTTTCTAAGAAGAGAGGTTGAAATCAAACCTGGAACCTGTTGATGCTAAACAAATCATGACAGAAAGGTAAGAAACTCTTCCTTTTTTCCTACAGTTTGGCCTTTGTCCCTTCTATGTCTCACTGCTGCTCACAGTTGTATTTTCAAAGTTTTGCATGTTATCTTGTAGACAGCCTTTCCTGGAATTTGATTTTTTTATCCATAAGGTTTGAGTTTTTTGTGAAATATTCAACTGCTTTTTTGCCTAGCAGAAGCTGAAGTGCTCTATGTGAAAGGCACATTGTCACCCATGTAGTCAGTTACTGAGTGAAAGACTTGGGTCTGCCAGAGCGTTGTTGTAAGAAGATGGGAGGTACATACATATCCTTACACAGTTTGTTTGGGAGCATTGATAATGTAGTTTGGGTCTGGGTTTAGTGGTTGGTGACAGGTTTTACACCAGGTAGTAAGGTGTAATAGGGTGAGCAAAGATGAAGAGGCAATTCCAACTCCCAGTTTCCCAGCTCTGTCACTTTTTGAGTTGTAATTTTACTCTTTTGTTTATTTTTATCTTTGGCTTATTAGCACAGATATTGCCAAGGACAGTCCACATCAGCTATTTATGTTCACAAACCTATTTCTATTTGTTCCAGCAATCTCAGCCAAGAACATCCCAGAACTGACATTTTAAAAAAACCTTTTGTTTATGGGAAATTTTACACATTGGATTTTCCAAACACTGTACTGGGGAGTGTTCACTGCAAACATCTGAGAATACTTTAGCTCTTCTAATTTTCTCATGATGTCTTACTAATATCCAAAGAGGGAACAACTGTTTGTTTTATAAACTACTCTGCCAGGTTTCTTCAAAAGTTGTTACGGTCCCAAATTTTCTAAGCAAGAATATGTGTCTTAAATATATTTTGTTTTGCTCCTTCCTAGCTAAAACTGGTATATTCTCTTCATGGCATGTGTCAGGACTGGCTTTTTCAAGCATATAATGTCTGTTGTTGGGAGCTTTTAAACAAAACACAAGCCTAATTGCAAGTCTTCTGCAAAGGAATGAATTTTGCCCTACTTCAGTCTCTCTTTAAGTAGATGTAAATTAATCACCAAACTTGGAATTCAACTTTGTCTTTTAGTTCTGGTTAAAAATAAATGCTACTGAATTTTAGAAGTTCAAATGTTCATCAAAATGCATGCAGCACTGCCCTTGGGATCATATCTCAAGTATTTCTAGGTAAGCAATATTAATATACAATTTGCAAAGCAATAACCCAAGTCCCAAGTGAAAAAGAAATGCTGTGAAGCTAAAAGGTAAATAATAAGTGCTGATGAACAGGGACTCTGGAAAATCACAATTGGAAAAAGTGCTAAATCCCAAGGTTTTAGTTGCTTTGCTCTTACTTATTAACTCAGGTACAGGGTTTTGCTATTTTCTACTGGTGCCCTGGAGGAAAGGTCTTTGTCACTTTAGATGAAAAAGACAGTTTTCAAAATGTTACCAACATGTTTAGCCACACTGTTTAGCCACTGTTTAGCCAACCCTGTTTAGCCACACTTACTAAAATAAGGGAGAATTTTTGGCAAACAATAGAGGCAACAGAGGAGAGGCTTCTGCCGAATTATTGGCAATTATTGATAATAAATTATTTGCTATATGGTGCAGGAAATTTGCCAAACAAACTATTAATTCTTTTGTTAGTTCATGATATATTGATTCTTTGAAATGTATAGGAAAATGGACAGGCTTTCTGGGGTCTCCATGCTACAGCAAGACTTTCAAACTTCATAATGGCTGGCAAGGACTCCAGTCCAGAAAAACACAGAAGTTTCAAACATATGAAACTGCCCACAGACTTAAAATTAAGCACAAGTAGAAGTGTTTTCTGAAACTTAGGTTAGGGAACTTGCTTTGATCAATGAATAAATCTATGACTCTTAGCAGAGACACTCTGGCACTCGAATGATGCCAGTGATTTCAATCACCGTGCCTCTGCTGAACTCATGATTGCTACCTGACCTGCCAAGGAAAAGGTGATATGAGCCAGTGTGCCCAGAGAAACCATTGTTCCCATTTTGCAACAAAGCCAAGACATGGATATAAAAATGCTAAATGATTGTGACCTACCCTCAGAACAATACTGTGACGGCTGCCTGAAAACCACCCCGAAAAGTAGGGAAGCAAAATCTTACTGGTGACTGAGTTCCAAAAATGGCCAAACAATTCAAGTGTAAGAGAGCTATCTAGCTCACTAAGCAATGTAAAACATTCAGGCTGAATAGAAATAATTGCAGTGACATCACTGGAAAGAAAAATTAGTTGATGAAGAAAGTGTGTGAAAATACCAACAGCAATTAAGACAAGAGGCCTATAGGCTGAGTAATTGTCTTTAAAATACTGAGTGTGTATCTCTTATGGAAGAAATCTAAATGTTCATGGTAATTTAGTGGACAGATGCAAATTTATATATAGTAAGAATTTTTCAAAACCATTTTTTAGTAAAGAGGTAGTTTAGATAATGTAATATCCATGTGCAATTAAAAGTAGTAAAGTTTTCATGAATTCATGTAAATTCTTACAATTCATTATTAATTGGAAATATTTATACATTTCACACTAAAGATGTGGTAGCCCTGGGGGGCTGAAATTTTACTAAGGAAGGGGAGAATTTTAAGGCAGAGGAGTTTCATACCACAGTCGTAACCATGTGACCTCAAAAATTATGCAAGAGAGCCAGAATCTCCTCAGTACTTCAGCACTTTTTAATATTGAGGTGAGGACTAGATGGGACAGTGATTACTTGGGATTAAGAAGTATATTGCATCCTGTACCCCTGTTCCAGTGCTCCAGCCATGGGGATAGATGGACTCAGAGAACTGTGGCTTTGATGGAAAGCACAGAATTTGGTGGAGTTTGCTTCTTTTAATCCAAAAGACAGAATTTTGAGAAGAGAGAACTTGCATTGAGTATGCCTACAAAAACACTGCCCTTTTGTTCTTTTTGGTTAGTGCATAGATTAGCAGGTCTTTTTTGTATGTTGAACTCACATGTTTGTGGATATGCTGGGTGTTACTATCTGGTATCTAAATACAGATTATCCTGTTTATTCTGCAAATGTTTATATGTAGGAATGGTGCCATTGAGTAGGGGGAGTATCTGTGTACCTTGAGGGAGAAGGCCTATGTTATTAACCCAGTGTGAGTTTGAGCACTAAAATGTCTCAGAACATAGCACCTATCATTCTTGAGCCAAATTCTGTTGCTTGCTGAACCACAGCATTACCTCTGTGCTGAAAAGAATTGCCTTGGTATAGCCAAAGGTTCAATATTTGGCTTTCTGAGCACAATTACTTTATTAATAAAAAAGTTGTGTGAGCTGAGTCTAATAGAACTTGAAAAGAACCAGTATGCACACACCAGAAATAAAACTGAAAAATGAAAGTCTCCTGAAAAATATTTACACCTTATTGTCATCTCCAAGTCATGGAAAGAAAACCAGTTTTAAGGCAGTGAACTAAAATTCTCTTCCCAGGCACAATATTTTCTTGAAGAGAAGAACTAACTCCATGTGTAAAGTAGAGAATATGCTACAGGACCAACCAAACCAGCCTGCAGTGGAAAGTTAATCTATTGTTATAAAAAATCGTATTGTTCTTTGTATTAGTCTTAAATGACTTGTACATATGTCCATTGTTGTCATCTTAGACAGTACAATTGTGAAACTTTGGTTCCAAGTGCTAAAACACTTTGTCATATGAAAAGAACTGAAGGCTGCCCAGTTTCTTCAGCATTTGCATCAAACCCTAGATGGCTGTGTTAGAAAATATGTTTTTAAAACTATATAACTCTTGCTGTTCTGACTATTGTTTGGGAAGAAGACTTCTGACTTCTTACAATGAACGACCTATATGTTGTCTTTATTGCAGGCCTAAATCTAGGTAGCTAATCAGCCACTGACTTCTATAGGAAATTACAGTTTCCTTTCAGCAAATAATTTAAGTGTTTAAATTCATGTAAGGTTGGGCTAAAGTATACAATCAGTGTGAATTATTTGAAGTTGGGTTTTCTATCTAGTAAGGAGTTCTCTGTTAATCCAGAATCTGACTGAGCAATGAGCCTTATTATATTTAAGGTCTATTGCAGAGATGGGAAGCCAGAGACAATATGGTTGGTGGTCCAGGGGACTTATTTTTGTATAGTTCTCCCACAACGATTTTATTCTTTTCTTCTCTGGAGGTCTGTCCTTATACTGGCTTTTCTTCTTGGGAGCAGGGAAACAGAAAAGTCCCTTCAGGGAAAACATAGAGATTGGTGGGGGACCCTGAGTTTTAGATTTGGGGGAATTAATTTCCTATTCAGGTCTGAAAAGTAAAATCCTTCCCCCTCACCCCCATCTCTCTGAATCATTCTGAATCAGGCTTAATCCACAAGCACTGGGGTGGCTAAGGGTCATAGAGGACAGATTGTCTGAGAACTGCTTAGGGCTCTGTGAATTGCCAGGCGTCAGCTCCAGATAAAGTTTGGATCATCAGAGATATAAATTTAGTCTGCAGCATCTGATCTTCTCCCATGGAAGTTTCCTCAGCACTAGAGTTTGGCAGAGCAGTGGTGAAGCCCAGCTAGCCTGGGGACAGGGAATGAAATGAGCTCTGCTTTGCCACTGACTGGAGTGATTTTTGTTAAGTAAAAGAGGTCTGTGGGGATGTAGTTCAGGAGAATTCTAATGTTGCTGTATATATGGTGTTTCATTCCATGTTTCAAAGATTTTGTACTAGAACTATAAGGTGTTGAGGAAAATTCTTTGGAAACCAGCCTTGTCCTCCAGTTTGTGAACTTAGATATAGTTAAAAGGCCAAGCTAGTAAAAAATAACACTGATCATGTAATTAATGGGAGAGAAATAGGTATGGTGATGAAAAGTTTCAATTTTTCATCTGGAATACTAGGCCACCTTCCTAAACTGTTTAGGGGGGGAAAGGCTTTTGTTTTCTTTTGTTTTTTTTTTTTAACATAAGCTGCTGATTCTCTAGATTTTTAATAGTGGTGTATAGCAATATAATTTAAATGGCTATATTAGAAATTATGTGCATATAGAAACTGGTAATGACTGTGGTGGCATAGTCAGCTCAGCTGTTGTGAGGAATGAGGACTAGTTACATACAGTTTAAAGCAACGAGAGGAAACACCTCCAAAAATGTGAATTTCAAACTTTGTAAATGGCTCAAGCATCAGTGACCAAGTATTGCTTCCAGACGTGTCATGATGAGCCCTATTTCAATTCCAAACAGCAAATAGCTTTGCATTGTAATCAATCTTTGGCCAGCATTGTCTTTTCATCTGTGTGCCTAGAGCCCTTGGTGCTCCAAGCCTTCAGGCCTGACTGAGAGTTTTGTGTACCACATGGTGGGTAATAATACAGGAGGCCCCATCTCTCTAAACTAAACCCAATTTTTTATTAAGAGTGCATAGGTTCTGCATCTGTAGATTGCACTCAAGCCACGTGCATGCAGAGCAGCTTAACTGGTGTCCAAAATCCAAAAAATTAAAATCATGTTCTTTTGCCCAAAGTCTGGGAGGATGGTGCTGCAGAAACTCTCTTTATATGAGAATTTCAAAGGAATGCACATACTAGAACAAACAGCTAATAAAAGAATAATTTTTTTATTTGGTAGTGTGTGTGTACACACACACAGACACATATTTATATATACACATATATATGTAGTTGTAGGAAACTCCTTCTGGAGGAAGGTAAAATTCCTTATATTTCAATTCCTTGCATTTTATTCCTGAGAGTCTTTTTCTGTCACGGTTAGAGACATGTTGTTGAGCAAGATCAGTAGCTGATCTGGCACTTCCAACTCTTCTATTTACCTGTGTTGCTCAGAGACTGAGGATTTGAGAAAATGAGAAATGCTGGCTGCTTGGTGTGTGTGTGTTCTCCATTGAAGCTAGAAACAGTTTAGCAACTTGACTCTGCTTTGCTTTGTGATTTATTTACATGGATTCCTACTGTCATGCTGTTCTTTAAAAAGACTTTTTGGTTTAACAAAACATAGATGATTGCTTTGACATTTCAGATTAAGAGAAGTGTTTATCTTGCTTAAGAGTGTTGACATTTTTGGCAATTATATGGTCTTTATTAATACACAGACAGTGGTTTGTAATATTGATCTTATCTACCAAAATCCGAGCTGATTAAAAAAGTAGAATAGCTGGAAATGTAAAGGCAAAACAATGAATTTAGAGAGACAGTGTCAGCTGATAAGATTTAGATCACATTATTCACTTAGGAAATAAAAATGAATATTTGAAAAATATATTAAAAACCTAAAGCCTCATAATTTTGCTGCTTCTTTTGGCATATTTGCCAAGGGACACAACTCTATGTTAGGAAAGAAAATGGTTGCTGGATTGGGATTCTATTAAATAATCTCTTGGTTGATTTCAAATTTACTCAAAAACCTGCACTTTCAAACTTGTTATGTAATTATATGCAAATAGAAGGATAAATCTACCAAGCCTTACTCTCTGGCATTGTTCTTATTTGGAGTTTGGGTATTGGTGTGTGTATTCACAGTAGTAATAACTGAGGGTCATACTACTACTTAAGATTGAATGCTGAGTTGGTAATTTATTTTTTTTTAGTAAGCTGTTTGCATGACTAAATGTGGATCTTTTCACATGGAAACAATTGTGTGCAGAAAATTGCCGGAGCAATTTTGGAGGCCGTTTTTAATTTTAAAATTTGCCTGTGCACAGTGCGCCCTTGTTTCTGCCCAGAAACATATTTTAACAGTCGAGTAATATAAATTCTTTAAAAATGGAGGTTTGAAGAGAAATACTGATAACAATCTTAGCTACTTGATTGACAAGAAACTCAACATGACCTGGCAATGTGCGCTGGCAGCCCAGAGAGCTAATTTGTATCCTGGGCTGCATTCCCAGCAGTGTGGCCAGCAGGTCGAGGGAGTGGATTCTGCCCCTCTGCTCCGCTGTTGTGAGACCCCACCTGGAGTGCTGCATCCAGCTCTGGGGCTCCCAGCATGAATCAGCTGGAACCCCAGCTGGAATCAGTCCACAGGATGCCACAAAGATGATCAGAACACTGGAGCTCTGCTGTAGAAACATGGGCTAACAGAGCCAGGGTTGTTCAGTCTGGAGAAGAGAAGGCTCCTGGGAGATCCTGGAGTAGCCTTCCAGTACCTAAATGGGCTCCAAGAGAGCTGGAGAGGGACTTTTCCCAAGGGCATGGAGTGACAGGATGAGGGGAAGGGCTTCAAACTGAAAGAGAGCAAGTCTAGGTTGGATGTCAGGAAGAAATTACTGTGAGGGTGGTGAGAACCTAGCACAGGCTGCCCAGAGAAGCTGTGGATGCTCCATCCCTGGAAATGTTCATTGTTGGATGGGGCTCTAAGCAACCTGGCCTAGTTGAAGGTGTCCCTGTCCATGGAAGAGGGGATGGAACTAGATGGTCTTTCTCAGACAAAGTAATTATAATACTGCTCGTGATTTAAAATGCGTATTTCCTTCTTGGTTACACAACTGTGAGTGCTTCATTCCTTACTGACTGCATGGTTAACCTTAATTTATGCACAAGCAAATTCAATTTTGCTGTAGTAATTAGAATGCATTTTGAGGGGAAAAAAAGCAGCAGCATGCATAGCAAGTTTTGATATAATATATATTATGCATGTATTGCAAAGGAGAGATCACAGGTGTAAGTAGGCCCATTATCAATATATATAGTTTTTGCATTATTATTTCTGTAACTTTTTTTGATTGCGCTATAGGTATTTTTAAATGGAAGAAGAGTCAAAGGACAAAACAATGTTAAGAAGTTTAGGTGATGCAGTGTGAAATCAGAAGTGAAGGAAGAGTAAATTGATTTATGTTTTTAGGAATTGTTCAGAAATCACACAGCCTGTAAAACTCATCACAAGATTTTTCATAAAGCAAGAGACTTAGAATAGAAACAGAATCAGACATTAAGTCAGTAAAAAGAATTGAGAAATAATGGCCATAAAAAGGTGGTGTGTGTATATTTATTTAAAAGACAAAGTATTACTGTCAAAACCAACCAATGTTGCATTAGAATTGTGGATTTTTATTTTATGAAAAAGGTGTCCATGATATGGCTTAGGGATTCTTAAAGGAGGACAGACTTCACAGCAAATTATGAAATGCCTATCCAGGCAGAAATAAATTTATACAAAGAGAGATAAGGTTGTAAAAGAGTACTACCTAGTATTTAGAAGTCAAGTAAGACTATCTGTCTAGCAAGGGCAGTTTCTAACTGGTGAGGTGTGTAAAAAGTTTTCCTAGTATGCAGGTCTTTCCACAGCTGGGTAATGCATGGGCTTTTTCACCTTTCTCAAGCAGCCAGCAGCAGCCCCACTTAGAGACTAGACAGACAACCACTCATCTGACCCACAGGAATAACTTCTGCTCTGCTGACTGCAAATTTACTGGAGGATGATCTACTGGCACTGGGAGAATTGCACTCCCATTGTTCAAGTGAAATGCAGTGGGAATTTTTAGGGTAGAAGGAAGGTTAGTGTGGGTGTACTCTGTCCTGTCATGGTTCAGGCAGAGACAAGAGCATTCCCAGGTCACAGGCTGTTGTTCCTACATGTTTACTGATCACTTGACAATGACTCCTGAAGTCAACTAACTCTGGTAAGAATTACTACCCTGGATGTTCCTGAAGATGTTCCTTCTGCCCACCATTGTTGTTCAGGGATTAGAAATAACTCAAGTCTGATGTTGGATTCAAAATCAATAAAGTGAGTCATTTTATGGTTATTTGTGCTTTAATAAAGCTATGGGTAAAGAACTCATTAACAATCACTTACATGTACATGGCCTTATCTCTCCTTGACCTGGAAGCTCTATATAGCATGATGATTGAAGTCCTTGCAAGATGACTTGTGTCCTTCATCCAGTGGTGACTCTGTGAAAATAGGAAAATAGTCTGTGTAAGAAAAGCATGAAAAGATGTGTGATTAATTAGTATGTATTTGTTCCTGTTTCAACATTCTCTGCCTTTCTGGGAATATAGTAGCAATGAATAATTTTTAACATCAGAGGATGCAATCAATATGGGTTTTGACAGACTAAGGATTTCAAGGTTTTCCCTATGAAAAGTCAGTTGACTTTCATTAGGGCTTAAAAAAAATTCAATACAACAGCCTTTACTTGAAAAACAAAAAGTTAAGCTGAAAGATGTTTCATAGAAACATGTTGATGCTGCTGAAATCTTTATTTACATGAAACAGTCAAAATGAATTATCAGCTTTCTAATTTTGCTTCAAGAATATTTAATACATCACTCTGTATTTACTGATGTATATTTAATACATATACAATGTAAAATATACTTTGTATTTTAATACTGTGAAAGTTCATTCATTCATTTCACATTCAGAGGAAAGTGCATAATTATACAAAGTTGATTTTTTTATTTTTTTTTTTTTTTTTTTTTTTTTTTTTTTTGCCGGGGAATCCCTTNGGAAATCCCTTGTATTTATTTAGATACCAGAAAAGGAAAGAAAATCCTGAATTTTCAAAAGAATTCAAATTCTAGCTTTTTACAAGTTCTGTGAGTGTGGCAACTGTATGAAAATCTTTCTTTTACATTAAGTAAATACACTACAGGATGCAAACTTAATTTTTATGAAAAAGTAAAGTAAGAAAATGATGTGATTTCTTTCTATTAATTTTGCAACAAAGCACAGTTCTGGTGGCAACATGAAGCCCTGTTTTTGCAAGCTGTATAGTTCTTCCTGAATAATGAGCCAAAAGGGTGAAGCTGGTTTATTCAGGCCTTTGTTGCTGTATGATACTTATTCAAACAGGCAGACTTGAATTTTCAATTTTATCAATGTCTACCATTTCTTAGAGTAGGCTCTCTAAAAAAGCACTCTCCAAACCATTCCCTTTTTGGTTAGAAATTAGGAGAGTCAGGCAAACCTCTGTCTGTGTAGCACCATTCGGAGAACTTCCAAACAGGAAAGAGAGCCTATATCCTGCTGCTGTTGCACATAAGAAATCATCATTCCTATGCTCTCATCTTCCTGCTCCATTTGTATGTAACACCCACCAATTCTCCCTTTCCATCTCTTCTTTTCTCTCACATCTCCATATGCTTCTCAGTTAAAAAGACTTTTTGTGTAATCTATGAAATGTGTCCACTGCTCTCTCCTTCAAAGAAATTCCTCAAAACCCAACCATATTTCAGTTATAGTGATTCCATACTTCTACTGCTGTATATCATGAGTTATGTGGAGAATTGTTGTAAGAAATGATGCAGCAGTGAAAAAGGTAGTGCAACCTTAAGATGCACTAGGAGTGGTATTTCAAGAGGAAATGCTGGTGCTATTATAGAGGCTGTGGTATAACCTCAGAAATATTGTGTGGTGTTGGTCATCTATGGACAAGAATGTTCAGTAAAACTGGAACAGATGTAGAGAAGGGTCACAAGGATTATTAAGGCAATGGAAAAGTCTGTTTTATGAGAAGAAGCAAAAGGATTTTGCATGTTCGAACATGGCAAAGTAAAAACTGAGGGCTTATGCTTTCTGTCCATGTTGAAGACAGACAGGAAACTACCTAAACTAGCTGACAACATAGAAGAAAACAATAGTTCTTGAATAGATTTAAAATGAATTTTTTTTTTCCCACTTAAAGATCAGCCAGGGTCTTAAGGAAAATACGGGGCGGGGGGAGAAAAGTTCTGTATGCTTTCATGGAAGCTATGTGAAATGCTGGAAAACCAGAACATGCAGCCTTGGAAATCCCTTCCTAGAATCCCGCAGCATCCTATCTTTTCTCCATTAATAGTTTCAGTCTTTTACTTTATATGCCACACATCTGCTGTAAAACATTTAGCCTCATGCTCAGACATTCCTTGTCTTCCACATACTTCCTGTGTGATATTAGGTAGGTCACTACGTCCTTCTGTTTTCCATGTGTACAGTCTGTATATTAGTATTCCTTACCTCAAAGAGATGCTGGAAGGATAAATATAGTAATGACTGTATTGGCAGAGGCAAGCAAATATTTTATCATAGGCAAGGAATCTCTGCATTCATGCAATTTCTCTGTTACACGGTATCGTTTCCGTTAGAAGGCCTATATAAAACACACAAGATAATAATGAAATATTTGGTTATTTCCCTGATTTTTTTTGATACATAATGTAAAATTATTCAGAGTTTGTTCTGGGCTTCCTAATATAAGACTGACACAGACATACTGGTCTGAGTTCAGCAAAGGGCCACAGAGATGGTTAAGGAGTGCCTTTCTTAGAAAGGGTGCCAGAGGTTGTTCAGCCTGGAGAAGAGAGAGCTCGGGGGGCCTTATCAAGGCATACAAATATCTAATGGGGTTGTAAAGTAGATGGAGACAGGCTCTTGTCAGTGCTGCTTGGTGACAAAACAAGAGGCTATGGGCACAAATCTGAGTATTAGAAATTCTATTTAAACTAAAGTAATCCCGAAACAAAACACTTTTACACTCTAAGGCTGGTTGTAGATGGGAACAGATTCCCTAGAGTGTTATGAGCAGTCTCCATCCTTGGAGACATTGAAAGCTCAAGTGGACCTGGTCCTGGGAATCCTGGTCCAACTGACTCTGCTTACATGGAGTTAGGACCAGATGTTCTCCAAAGGTGTTTCCTCGTCTGTTTTCTCTGATCCTTTTTCTGAAAAGGAGTGGAAGAAAATAAAAACTTCCTTTTGTAAATTTCCTGGAGCGAGTGAATCTTTGTACATTTCATACATACTGTTAAACTGAATACAGCAGGACAGAAACCTGAGATGTGATCCTTTTTAATAGCTCTCTGCTACTTAAGTGCATGGCAACTTGAATTAGGTGTGAATGGTGACATTACTACCCTACTGTCACTTGGACTTTTGCCCTTGACTTCTGTGCAGTCAGGATTTTGGTGTAAACTACTCAACCTGGAGAACCACTGCTGGTCTTGAAGCTGCTGTTTTCATTCTGGATCAGTATCAGTTTACTTATTAAAAGGGAAGGCTTAAATCTGTGTATTATAGAAGTATATAATGAAATTTGGTTTTATGCTTTGTAAAACAAAAGGAAGGGTACATTCTGTAACACGGATCTGACAAGAAGGAAACAACTTCTGGTTTATTCATCAGTGTTATAAAATAAGCGTAATCCCACTCCATGAACAATGGAAGGTGAAGTTTATGTTTGAGTTTTAAGTGACAACCCAGAACTCCAAAGTAGCAGACTCTTTCCCCATCCAGATCTTCCTGATTAAGTTGCTTCACAAAATGAAAGCCTTACCGTTCTAAAGGAATATTGTAAATATATATATCTTTATTCTAGCAATGTTATTCTTCCTAAAATAGTAGAAACAGAGGTAAAGAAAACAAAGAAGGACAGTGGTTCCTTGAGGAAATGTTTATCCAGGCTTGTGAAGGAAATATTCCCCTGTATCTGAGAGATGAATCATACTGAGATGTGCTGGAATCGTTCTAGTCCCAGTTTATGATTCCAAAGACATTTTCTTGTACATCTTGTTAAGGTAAGAAACACTTTTTTTTTTTTTCCTTCTTTTTTTTTTTTTTT